>CM047816.1:13154023-13636523 GCA_026214975.1 Gentiana macrophylla | reverse complement strand
GTCGTTCGTAGTCAATCTTCCAGGCGGTGACAGATGGACGCCATTGAAAAATTCCTCAACCTTTAGAAAAGCGTTTCAACGACCGGGTACGAACAAGAGACGCCACCCGCTATATATATTCCTACAGGTGATACGTTGGAGGATCGAGTATAGATGAAAAGGCGGACAAAGCGTATTTCGCTCGCCTCCACGAAAATGAAAGAGCTAGATGGAGCGGTATGTATCTTTGTGAAATCATATTCATATTTATGAAATTTTCATATGTTTGATTTGCATCATCTGTACCTTATTTTTGAATGCGGATAACATGTGGATGGGTACTGGACCTAATACGCCGTCAACGGAAGCATATCCGGATGCCTTTCATCCCATTCGACCGTCATCTCCTGCAGGCTCGCCGGGCTTTTTTGCACTGGAGGAAGGACCAAGGAAGGACGCTGAGGCGGTAGAGGTTTCGAGATGATATGAGGGAGATCGCGTCAAAATGGGATGTAAACTCGGTGGTGTACATGCCCTGGGCCATATATCACGGACAACTCGGGCTCGCTATTCAATTTTCTATTCCAAAATGGCGAGGCCTTAGTGTTCGATTGTGCTGGCGTGGACAAAGTACGAATCGCACTCGAGAAATCCATGAAACTTTGAAACACTTTGGTGTGGTGTTGAGGAGAGTGCTTGAGACGAATGATCGACTACGTAACCACCCAAAAATGCTTGATCGCTTGGCGACCTCTGTTCTGTCAAAATAGTTAAAAGTGAGAACGTACCACAAATGAAAATCCCGTAAGTGTTATTAACGTCAATGTATTTATAATACTATATAGTGTACATTATCTTATTATCAAGCGATTAATCGAAATTTACAATCATGCGAGGGGTGATCGTGGGGTGTATACGGTCAAGTTCATCAAGCATATGATGCACTCCACTACGTTTGAACCGATCGGACACGAAAACATGATGTTATTTAGACATAAAATGTACGTGCGGATGTTTAATCGGTGCATAGATCTTTAGATATGTAGTTATTTTTGTGAATTTGATGTATATGGCATGACATTTTGTTTGTTTTATACCAAGTTATGTCGTTGTAATATTTATATTAACTTATGTTTATATCGGCTCGTTTTTATGTTAGTTTCTTATTTGATTGATTTATTTTTGTAGGATAGACTAGTGTAATGGGACACTAGTCTTGATATTATATTACGGGACGGACTAGGCTTCACATACTTACACCTCTTGATATTATCACTCAACGCCTTGATATTCAAATTTCATTCCAAGTAGTACGGTTTACTCAAAAGTTTATCTATTACATGAGCCAAATGCACTTCCTCGTTTATCTATTACATTCATCATCGACCAGAAGTTTCAGTAAGACATGTAGATTACGAAATCAAGAATTTACTTTAGAAACAAAGAGATAAATATATATAAATACAGTACATTAAACTTTAGAAACAAAGACATAGAAGAGCCAAAGCCTAGACAAACCAAGGAAAGTCACAAAAGGTAAACCATGCGTCGACTCCTAAACAAACCACGGAAAGTCACAAAAGGTGATTGGGATACTTTCCTCACCAATGTCATCATTGTCATACTGCACGTGAAATTCTCTTAAAGCGGTGATAAGAAATGGATAATACAGATAACCATCACCAAGCAAGTTAAGCGATATTTCACCAATCCTACGAACGATATCACTTCCAAAATCAACTTCACGCGTTAAAAAGGCAAACGAAAAAGCTTTGAAGGCATTGCTCGGATTAAAAGTGTGTACGGTACCATACACGCTACTACCAATCCATTCAAGTAAACACGCACCATTCTTCGAGATAGTCGAGGATACTCAAGGCGATTACGGAATTCGTAAAAATGGGTGTCCGAGATTTGGTTGCTTCGAGTTACGGTATACGATAGTAGCGATTGATCCAATCCGATGAAAAGAAGACATTTACTCCACGTAGCGTGTACACCCCTGAAGTTGGAATGGCGCATCAATTTTAGACCTCACCAAAGTGTAGAATTCACGAACGATTGATCGATTCATAGTGGAGGTAGGTGGGGACTTTTAGCGAGGCGCCCAATGATCTTCTTCGTATGAATCTCTGCATCCTGGTAGGTAGGGTATCCCATTCCATCCTCCTCTCTGCAACAACAACAATATCATGAAAATATGTAGACCAATTGACACGCTCGTGTTGTGTTGTGAACCGATATAGCAGCGTATCCTCGTCATACACATAAGGTATACTAGGCTGACTCACTGGCCGGTGAGGATGCCAAGCCGGGAGAATTAGATTATCGGGATTGTATATCTGAATGTACGAAGGAGGGGAATCGGAGTCAAACATTTTCACCGGAGTTTTTTTAAAATGTGACTGAGAGGGTACAAGGTGGGAAGATTCTGAGCAAAGGAACTTGAAGAACGTGAGGACTAATGAGAGAGGAGAAGGTATAGAGGGGTTATATTGGCGTAAATATTGGGAATTTTAATCCAAATTGAATCAATTACGAGGTCATGGTATTGTCTTGTCAAGCAATCAATGTTTCCATTTAACTTGGACGGGCTACTTGGGACAGTTGGACGATTCTGGGCCCCATACATGAGTTAAGACCGTCGAATTGGACGATTCCGCCCAAATTAGAAGATTCGGTATAGTGCAATAATAGACAGGCCCCACACGTTAGATATCTTGTTCATATATGACCGTCCAAATTGGACGACGCCGTCCAAATATTGGACGGTTCCGTCAAGTTAGTGTGTGGATATATACGACCATATGCATTTGGGCGTGTCCCATCGAACCCGACAAATGTGGTCACTATCGGCGGGTCCCACCTTTTCAATGGTTATGACTTATGCATTTATGTCGTGGCCGTCATGAGATAGGTATAGTGCAATAATAGACAGGCCCCACACGTTAGATATCTTGTTCATATATGACCGTCCAAATTGGACGACGCCGTCAAATATTGGACGGTTCCCGTCAATTAGTGTGTGGATATATACGTCCATATGGTGACCGTGGGGTATACATCTGTCAAGTTCATCGAGCATTTCTTCGCACAAAAAACCTTCCGAATTCGAGACGGAATCAATTAATGTCAAAACATAACTAGCCATGTTCTCAGGTCACGAAGACAAGACTTGACACTGCATCACATGTGTCCTACCTATATGTCATGTGTGGTCACTATCGGCGGTCCCACGGCTTCAAGTGGTTGTGAGGTATAAATTTAAGCGAGCCATATAGTGTGATGATGTTGTTCTTATAGACATGACACTGCATGCAGTGTAGTCAATGTCGAGTTATAACCATGTTGTCCAAGATGAAGACAAGACATGACACTGCATATATGTGTCCTACATATATAACATGCGTGGTCACTATCGGCGGGTCCCACACTTCAAGTGGTTGTGATTATTGCATTTAGGCGGGGACACATATATGTACGGTGTCACTATAGACGAGGACCCACACGTCAAATGGTGGTGAGTTATGACCGTCAAAATTTGGACGGAATTCGTCCAACTTTAGGCGGATTCCATCCAAAATATTGGTTAGTGAGTGAATTCGGACGGTTTCAATACTTTCAATCAATCAATGTTACATACATAAAAGAAAGAGTAATGATACATTGGCTTTCATACAAGGCTTACAAACTTAAAAAGAAAGTGAGTAATGATACTTTGGCTTAAATAGGATAGGACGATGTCTTAATAAATGCTCTTCAATGTCTAGTAATCACCACATTAAACACGACATGATTTTCTATAGGTTCATCAACGACTTCAAAGGTGCATTCATCTCCAACATTTAGGTCATTGTCGGTAATGAAATCATTCAACCCGCTTAAACGAACTTGTTGATAGTTTGAAATAGAAGCTACAATTCTAGCACGCCATGATCCCCCTGTGGCAATTCGTAGTTCAGCCGTCTTGTTTCGCAACATGTCGTTTGTTCTAGCAAATGGCATTGGAATATTCTACAAATCACAAACAATTTTAAAT
The DNA here is from genome assembly GCA_026214975.1 of Gentiana macrophylla. Taxonomy (NCBI): domain Eukaryota; kingdom Viridiplantae; phylum Streptophyta; class Magnoliopsida; order Gentianales; family Gentianaceae; genus Gentiana; species Gentiana macrophylla. The sequence goes on along the minus strand of CM047816.1, from coordinate 13,632,505 downwards.
CTTGTTAAAAATTGCAATGAGGAAGAAAGCTACACAAGAAAACAACTAAACGACATCAAATCCATCTCTCACCACATAACCACGTGAAATTGCCCGGTTGCGTCATTATCCGAAAATGGGGATTTTGGTGACTTGCACTTGCATCATCATCTTCACCATCGGAAATGAAAAAGTCTTCTCACAAGAAGTGTGATCCGGCACAATAGTGTGAAAATGAAATTCCCTATGTGTTCAAACACTATAAACTCCCCTCATTCAAGTCATGGCGGCCACATACTCCTCCCAACCTTCCCCAAAGAAACAAAGAGTTCCATTGTCTGCGGCTCCAATCCTCACTTCCCATGTCCCTAATCGGCTTCTGAGAACGGTCATATCTATGTTCCCCATCGTGTCATTCCACCTATTATACCATCTTTGGAGGTAGCGTCTATGAAAAAGAAACATATCATGTTGGTTCAATCATAATATAAGTTATATAAATGTAAGTTAATTAATAATGACATACCAAACTTGTAGCGAAACCGCCATCAAGAACTTTAAAGAAACTTGGAAAATCCATTTGCTTCAGTGTATAGTAAAAATAACCGAAGTTCTTTTAATTGTTCGTTCTTGTATGATTATTTGGGATGTCTCATAGTATATATAGGAGAATGGGCGGGATGAATATGATGTCACCGATGTCGTGTCATGTGTGGTCGCCGTCCAAATATTGGTAAGTGAGTGGATTCGGACGGTTTCTATACTTTCAATCAATCAATGTTCTTGTTGAATCCGTCAAATGGTGGTGAGTTATGACCGTCAAGTTTCCGCCCTAATTTAGACGGATTTTCGCCAAAAATTCGACGGAATCCGTCCAAATATTGGTAAGTGAGTGGATTCGGACGGTTTCTATACTTTCAATCAATCAATGTTACTGTTGAATCGTCATGGTGTCGACGAAATTTTTGAAAAAAGTGAAATGAACGTGTAGTCAATGTCAAAGGATAAGACATGACATGTGTGGTCACTATCGGCGGGTCCCACACTTCAAGTGGTTGTGATTATTGCATTTAGGCAGGACACATAGGTATAGTGTCACTATAGACGGGGCCCCACACGTCAAATGGTGGTGAGTTATGACCGTCCAAATTTCCGTCCAAATTTAGGCGGATTTTCGCCAAAAATTGACGGAATCCGTCCAAATTTAGACAGATTCCGCCCAAAATATTGGTAAGTGATTGGATTGGACGGTTTCTATACTTTCAATCAATCAATCAATGTCGAGGTTAAATGGGCACGATTTTCCAATTCGCGAGGCGGTACACATAGGTATAGTGCAATAATAGACAGGGCCCCACACGTTAGATATCTTGTTCATATATGAACGTCCAAATCGGACGACGCCGTCCAAATATTGGACGATTCCGTCGAAGATAGTGTGTGAATATATACGTCCAAATATTGGACGTGTCCCATCGAACTGACAAATGTGGTCATTATCGGCGGATCCCACCTTTTAAAGTTGTTGTGACGTATGCTTTTATGGCGAGGCAAAGACACGTACGTATAGTGCAATAATAGACAGGGCCCCACACGTTAGATATCTTGTTCATATATGACCGTCCAAATCGGACGACACCGTCCAAATATTGGACAATTCCGTCGAAGATAGTGTGTGAATATATACGTCCAAATATTGGGCGTGTCCCATCGAACTATCGGCGGGTCCCACCTTTTGGAAAAAATCTATATATTCACAAATCCTCTAACAACCATTCATCTCTCCCATTTCTCATTTATTTTACTCTCTCATTATCTCATCTAGTGTTCCCTTCAATGGCTAACCCACATGCTCCTGTGTTCATTTCCAACGAGGAAATTGATTTGTCGTTGGATGAGCAGTCTCTCATAAGCCGTTTTAGAACAGAAGAGGAGAGGCGTGAGTACGTGACTAACTGGATGGCAAGAGCGTAGTTCGGAGAGGCGATTGAACATAGATAGTCTTCCTACTTTGATTGCAAACTTGTTTTGAGATAACGGTTGGCATGGTGTCCCCAGGATGCCAATAAGCTTTCAACACGTGAATCGGTCTATTGTGCGTGAATTCTATGCTTGTCTATCTACCACACGGATCAATGAAAGGTGCGTCATTGTTCGGCGTTCCGTCGTTTTAAATAATGCATGGATCAACAACGAGTATGACATTCGAGAATATCCTCGGGGTTTGGATTTCTTTCTATTTCACGATGTTCCGTAATTACTAGGCGTGACATGTTTGTTTTGTTTGGGAGACTCATCCGCAGGAGCGTGTGAGGCGTACCCGCCCCTTCACCCCTGGTCGTGGCGCGATCGATTTCTTCCTTTCTTCATTATGTTCTTGGCCACCAATATGTATGGCACGGTGAACTACACCTACCTTCATTTGATTTGTATGCACTTGCGTGCGCATCCATTACATCATACTTTGACGTCGGAGAGTATATTCTCTCCAGGATTCGACAGATAGCAAATGACAACGCATGCGATGGATATATATTTTTTCCCTATCTCATCACAGCTATGTGCGTTAGGTCCTTGGTGTGCGGAATATCTTGACGATGATGTTTCATACGGTCATGATGAGCGACTATATATTTGTTGTATAATATTTCGTGTTGAGTAATCTTTTTCTCGCAATTGTAATGCATAATATTTGAGTGCTAGTGCTAATCTTTTTCAATGGATTTTGATAATCTTAATATTGATAATCTTAATAAATTTATTATTTTCAATTTGCAGCTTTTTTAGTGATAAATAATGATAGATACAAAGGATAAAATAACCATTCATTACACGATTAGAGGCAAATACTATGAGAAGCACAATGTGATATAAAAATTACACAGATTAATCTCATGCAGCTTTTGTACCTTTATTTACTTTCACATTCGCTCTAATCGTTCCGTGATATAACAATGTGATATAAAAATTACAATAGCTTATGTAAGGTAACAATTACAACTCACCCCTCTAATTGATATAACAATGTCAAAATCAATGTGATAAAACAATTGCAAGCAAAGCAGAATAAAAAAATTTATGTTACAATCATAATGTCTTATAAAATTAAATAAAGGTTTATTCAATTGGGAACAAGCGCACGAAAGCGGGACATCTATTCCTTCTATGTCAGGGTTACCGCAATTCGAGCAATTCTACCGGAACACTGGAGTTGTACTCTCTGTTGGCATTCGCTCGTCTAGCACTGTAGGCTCACCTTGAGAAGGAATCCTCAAGGTCCTAGGTCGGCCCCGCCTAGCTCCCATCACGATTGTTTCTCCTCCTTCCCTCACTCTAGGCTCAGCGGAGTGAGGAAGGTTTATTTTTTATCCGGTGGGAAGAATCCAATCATCCTCCACAGGAACTGGGAAAACACGTCCTTCATATGTACATTGTAAACAGGCAGCTCTGTAGTAATGGGAACAATAATCATAGGGACTCTCACAACGGTGACTCAAGGCGATTCTGGAATTCGTAAAAATAGTCACGACTTTTTGGAAAAATTCCCTACCATGCGTTGTAATCCAAAATACTTTGTAAATACTCGCTCGTTTTCAAAAAGTTAATGAGCGAAAGTTGTTTATTTGGTGCTGTAGATTACAGAAATGTTCATATTATGTGTTTAAAATGTTCGTGAATTTTTAAAACCTCGATATACCAATATCGGGAAAAGTGTGCATTACAGATTTTGTTTTGCAAACTTTGATTGTTGATCCTCTGTTTGTAGAGAAAACAGAAATGGAATGAACATTGAATTTAACAACTCCTGTGTCATTTTTGTGCAACCTGTTGTTGTGCAAAAAAACAATTCGTCTCACCACGAAAAACCAGAGAAGTTCAACGGGCAGAACTTCAAGACATGTCATCAAAAAATGCTATTCTATCTGACAACTTTGAGTGACAAAATGGCTAACCGAGGATCCTCCCGCGGTGCAAGAGGGTGAAAACAATAAAGCCTTTGTGACAACATTGGATGCATGGAAATCCTCAGATTTCCTATGCAAAAAATTATATCCTTAATTGTCTTGACAATAATTTATATACAATGTTATGTATGTTTAAAAGTGCTAAAGAATTATGCCAGGCACTTGAAATTAAGTAAAAGACGGAAGATGCTGGCAAGAGAAAATATATTGTTGACCGATTTATGGAATACAAAATGGTGGAATCCAAACCGTTGTTAGCCAAATGGAAGAGTTGCAGATAATTATCTTCGAGTGTCCCGGGGAAGGATTGGTTATTAATGAACCATTCCAAGTTGCTGCAATAATTGGGAAACTTCCACCTTCGTGGAGAGATTTCAAAAATTATTTGAAGCACAAGATAACTATGAACAAGTTGGTGGTGAAACTAAGGGTTGAAGAGAACAATCGACAACTTGACAGAGGAGGGCACTTTGGACAATCCAAGGCAAACTTGGTGGTGTCCAGTTCCGGTGCAAATAATGACAAAGGTCAGAAAAGAAAGTTTGAGGGTGAAAGTTCTAAGGGCAATCAAGAGGTTAAGCCATTTAATGGTAGGTGCTTTAATTGCGGCTAACAAGGACACCGCAAGAATGAATGCCAAAAGCATCGGAAGATTGAACTGTCAAATGTGGTAGAAATAGTCACCGAGACTATGGATGAATTGAATCTGTCGCGTAGTGATTGCGAGAACTTGATGGTTGAACTTTTTCTGATGAATTTCAGTTTAGTCCATGGCTTGTATTAAACAATTAATTTAAGCATTATTATCTTGTGTAATATTTGTATGAATTTGTATGTAGGCGTTTGAGTTAACACGTTAATATTGTACATGTATGATGACATGTTATTATTATGAATATATATACAATATGTTTGTTTAAATTCATATTAATTAAAGATTTGCTTTCGGTATTATGATGAATATTTCAAGATGTAATGATGAAGTTGTTGATGCATTTGTTGATGTGGTTAAATCAACGTAATAAATAAGTTAATCAACTTGTGGTGATCAAGGTGAAAAAGTGTCACTCAAAGTTTAATGAATTTTGTTTTGGTACCAATAGCATTCATCAAATCGTTGAATGACACTTACCTTAATCAATTAATGTTGCGAAATGATGATTAACTTGAGGTTTATCCAAAACCTGTGAGGGAAGAATATCTTCTTCACTTAAACTTCATCAGATTCTTGAAAATGTGGGGGCGATTGGTAAAGGAAATTTACCTAAATAAAGTGATGTAACGAAACTAAAGCAAGAGATGAAACGGAATTTGAATTATTTCAGAATTCATTGGAAAGATATCGGGTGTGGCTCAAAATCTATCAATATTATTAGCATGCAATAGTCGATTTGTGATAGAACAAACACACAGTAATATGGAAAATACTAAGTCACGATTAATACATTGTAGACACAATACCATTTATTAATTGATCTCTAATGGTTTGATTTCCTTGATTGTATAAAGTTGAAGGAGAATCTTGCGGATCCGCTTATAAAAAAAGGTTTAGCTAGAGAGCGGGGGTCAATTTTTTTTTTTTTGACAAACGGAATGTGACTGAAGTCTATAATGCATGATCCCTTATAATGGCAACCCAACCATAAGTGATCCCAAGATCATGGTTCAAAAGGGACAACTAAGTTATGAGGGACAATTAACACTCACCCATTCTATTAAAACAAAAGTGATGTGTGCTGAAGGGTTCAGGTTAAGCATAACGATTTTAATGATTCTTATATCTTGGCAAAGCTAAGTGGGGTATTGCAGAGTACTTTTTATAGGAGGTCACATGTGTAAGTGGAAGTGGGGCCGTTTCTGTGAGAATTTGTGGGCTGAATTCTCTAACAGACTTTCTGTAACCAGGTTGTTTCAGGGCCAAAATGGACACAACCATGAGAACTTCGAGAAGGCCAGGGGGTTTATTGGGTGGGTGTCATTGTCTAGGCTTGCATCAAAGCCTGAACAGTTCACGACCTAGTTCACTGCTTAGCCGAGTATGTCCGATGGTATTCTACTAGGGAAGGTTCAAAGCAGCAAACTACCTCGCCCGATGCAATAGAGCTCCGTTTGTTATCTCTACAATGTCTGCATAGCATATGCATTAATTTTAATTCATGTGGAGGATTGTTGAACTTTATGGTGTTTTATCTCCAAAATGGGTTTAAGTGTACGTAACGAACAATTAACTTCAGGCCCGGATTTGAATGATTTACGGGAATGAATTTTTGGGAGCAAAAAACAATTTAGAAACTACTAAGATAGCAGTTGATGTTAGGCTTTTGAATCACTTGATTCCAATATCGGGTGAATGAGAAATTAATGCATAAATGTAGAGTAAAATGTGTGGAGTGGTAATGAACAATGTATGTTCATTTGTCCCACACATGAGACTTTACTTTAACTTTCTCTACATATAAGGTGGAGAGTTAGAGTAAGAGGCAAGCCCCAAGGGGCAAGAGAATTTTGTGAAGTAGGAAAGACGTAGATGCTTGTCGATTCAGAACCCCACACGCGCCGCCGCCGTCCGGCTCGGCTCTGGCTTGTGGCTTGTGGCTTGAGGCTTGAGGCTTGGCCCGGCCAGTATATATTTTTGGGGCAGCCCAACATTGGATTATCTGAATCAAATCAAACTGCAATTGTTCAGTTCGAAATTACTGAATAGAAGCATCTGTTGAACTAGGTTCATGCATCTATTTCGAAAATGCATGTGCATGTTCGAAAAAATGAACAGAATAAACTACCCTCCAACCGAATTCTGAACAATTTTCTACCAAAGGTTATCATCTATGCCTATATAAACTCCACAACACAGAATGGAAATTAGTCAGAAAGTTTTTCTGCATAAAACATTAACGAAACTCTGCAGAATTAAAAGCACAAAATTCCTGCATTGTTTTCCTGTATTTTCATAAGTCTGAGATAACAAGGCTGAATCAGTTCGGCCGCATGTTCGCATTGAAGTGCCGCAATCAGAACATGGTAAAGACTGTTGTATCTTGGGAGACTTCTTGCCATAACCGTGGGCATTTAATCTGGGCAATAAAGTCTTAAGGACAGCATTCTACGCGCCTCAATCTAACGAATAAGTTTCTATTTTACTTTCGTTTTATGCAACTTTCGTTCCATGTGTGCAGTATATTTTTTATGGGCATAAATGGTGCAGATTTATGTTTTCCTAATGTGCAATTGCTTCATGTGATTTTTTCAGAATAAACAAACCGGTACTATTTTTCCAACACTTACATTTACCACCTTACATGCTAAATTATTGTTGGGTAGAAACATCACTACCACTCAAGAGCGGACCGACATTAAGAAGGGTGGGGCCAGTGCCCCCACTGAGATCAGAAAAATATTTTTTTTGTATTAAACTAATGTAGTTTTATTGCTAAAGAATGTAAAAACAACATTAATGTCCTTATTGGATCTTTGAATTTGCTCTGGTACCCCCACTGAGAAAGTTCTCTAGGTCGGCCAGTGCTGCCACTCATTCTTGTTATACACGAAAATGTCATCACCACTTATGTTTATCACTCCCATGACTGATGTTCCTCCGATGAATGACTATTTTTCCGGGAATATGATCGTAGTGCTCTATTTATTTTCACGATGCAATATGAACCCGAGAAAAAAACATCGAGAATTTTTTTCCGTGTACCATCATATCATTTCAATGACAAAAGTCACAAAATAGCCTTTGATTATTGTTAATATAATAGTTGTAAAATTAATGAAAAGTGGTTGCATTTATATTCCCTTCGTTCCTATTTAACTGTCGCAGTTTCCAAATACACAAATATTAAAGAGAGTAGTTAATGTTTTGACTTAACATCAAAATGACAATAATACCCCTTGAATATAATTAATGCTATGTTGTTTTCAATCTCTCACCCCTTAGTAAATAAGGGTAGATGTAGAAAAATACAATGAATAATGCTTTGAAAATGTATTTACGACAGATAAAAATGAAATTTTGTTTTTGACAACTGCGTCAGTTAAATAGGAACGGAAGGAGTAATAAATTATGAGTAAAATTGAGAAAAATATAATTAATTCTTTATTGATATTATAAATTAGAATTATGTTTTGAGACAAAACTAAAAACTACTACCTCCGCCCACTTTATGTGGGACACGCAGATTAAAAAACTCAATTGATGTGTTTTTTTTGTAGCAAATGGACGCATATACCTTTATTAATGAGTTTTTTTTCGGTTAATGTATGTGTATTGAAATCAACATGCATTTATTATAATAAAGACTTTTCATTGGAATTTAATTTTTTTTTTGGAGGTACTGTGCTTCTAGCCATAAGTAGTACTACTTAGGAGTGGCATCGGGTCGGGTCCCATCCCATAACCCTTCAACCCAAATCCCAACCCGATAAGATTTGGGGAACCATTTTGCTCTCCGTTCCCAAACCCAATAGGTGTCGGGACCCGACGATAGGGACTCCCGGATATTCGGGGTCGGGTCGGGTAGGGAATAAATATCCCCGCAAAATGTTAGTTAACAAACAATTTGATTTAGATTTAAATTTCTAGATGCAAGACCTAATTCCATTCAAGATAATCACAGTAGCAAGTTCAGTCCCATAAACTTGAGCAATGCGATTTCACTTTCTAGAAAAAACAAATTCTCAAAACCAGACTCTAATCCAGAATGTCTATTAACAGAAGCAAAACCGATGCAATATTGAACTCAAAAATCACATAGTAACAATTATGCTTTCTAGATAAAATCACACAAACAATTCATGCAAGATTCGAATCACAAACAAATCTGAGGAGGAGGCATGATTTTCCAACGCTTTAATCTCCGATCAATACAAGCTTGAACAAGTGGTTACTACAATAGGGAACAGTAACATGCATATCAATGTTACTACTTGTGCGTTCAGAATGAAGAAAACACTAATATAAACAATAAAATTCCAAAATCACTAGGGATAATATCCAATATGACATTAGATTAAGCCAAGAAATTACCACCAAGCAGAGGGGTAGGATACAAGGTTGATCAGAGTGCTTTTTTTTTATTATAATGAATATAGGTTGAAAGTTTGTCTGCAGAAAAGGTTTTGCACTTTTGATGGTAATAGAATAGATGCAGAAAGTATAAATAAAATGAAACAGTTTGAAAGATAGTAAAACATTATCAAAGGAATTGAATTACTCTCACAAATCAAAGAGAATTTAAGACAAGAATCAAACAAATTTTCTATATTTTGCAATAAATCTGTATCAATACATAAATAAAGAATAAATATTTTTTAGGAAAAAATAATAAATAAATATATAAAAAAAATTAATTTAGTCGGGTCGGGATCGGGACCCGTCGGGATTCAAAAATCATACCCGGATATATTCTCTGCCTCGTTCGGGAAGGGAGAAAACTCGACAAATTCGGATCGAGAAAAACACGGGTCGGGAAAAATCGGGTTGGGAGAGGGATGGGAACCGGGTAGAGTCGGGTTTTAAGGGATTTTTTGCCAGCCTAGTACTACTACTAGTACTAGCATTAAATTATTGCTTGGGGATCAGAAAAGGTCAACAATGAGTAATTTTAAGAGAAGAGTATATTTGGAAAAGAAATCATTAAATAATGTATTGGTATTGAAAAATGACACTTTTTATGGGATAATTTATTTCTTTCAAATGTGGATATTTTTTATGGGACGGAATAGTATATATTTTGGAATAAATGGAGTGTTTAGTTATTGTCAAGATGATTATTTTTCTCAACTTGGTCAATTACAAATCGACACTAGTTTAACTGTCGCAGTTGTCAAATACACAAATATTAAGGAGAGTAGTTAATGTTTTGACTTAACATCAAAATGACAATAACACCCTTGAGAATATAATTAATCTTTGTGTTGTTTTAATCTCACCCCTTAGTAAATAAGGGTAGATATAGAAAAATACAATGAATAATGCTTTGAAAATGTAACTACGACAGATAAAAAGGAAATTTTGTTTTTGGCAACTGCGTCAGTTAAATAGGAACGGAAAGAGTAATAAATTATGAGTAAAATTGAGAAAAATATAATTAATTCTTTATTGATATTATAAATTAGAATTATATTTTGAGCCAAAACTAAAAACTACTACCTCCGCCCATTTTTGTGGGACACGCAGATTAAAAAACTCAATTGATGTGTTTTTTTTTTGTAGCAAATGGACGCATATACCTTAATTAATGAGTTTTCTTCGATTAATATATGTGTATTGAAATCAATATGCATTTATTATAATAAAGACTTTTCACTGGAATTTAATTTTTTTTTTTTGGAGGTAATGTGCTTCTAGCCATAAGTAGTACTACTACTAGTACTAGCATTAAATTATTGCTTGGGGATCAGAAACGGTCAATAATGACTAATTTTAGGAGAAGAGTATATTTGGAAAAAAAAATCATTAAATAATGTATTGGTATTGAAAAGTGTCATTTTTTATGGTACAAAGTTTTTTTTTTTCAAATGTGGATATTTTTTATGGGACGGAGTAGTATATATTTTGGAATAAATGGAGTGTAGTTATTGTCAAGATGATTATTTTTCTCAACTTGGTCAATTACAAATCGACACTAGTTTTTTTTTTTTTTTTTTTTTGAAAATCGACACTAGTTTGTTAGGAAAACAAACTTTGAACTCTAGTTTTTAATGACAATAACAGAAAAAAAATGAAGGAAGGGGGAAAAATATGAGACGTGGTCGGTTTAATTGACATAAGGAAACAAATGTAACATTAGTGAAATAATACTTTTGCAAAAATAATAATAATAATAATAATAATAATAATAATACCAAAAACTCTTCTAGTAGTAAATCCTACGTAATTGACAAAAGCTAATAAAGGATAACTTTAACTGATGTATCAAGTGCATTTACTATCTGTTCTTTTATGAATCCTCGTGTCCGAGGCTAATTGGTCTGACTAATCCTATATTTAGTTTGACCAGTTGGTATCTAATCCGACATTTGATCACGTACGTTGCTCCCATCAAATTGATAACCGTAGAGTCTCGTTATTATTTAGAAATAAAAGAGCTTTTTAATATTCCTTCTGTTTCGTTTTATTTGTTTTGGTTAAATTTTAGCACATATTATAAAAATTGCAGTTAATGTTTTGAATCAAATTAAATGATCCAATATTTTACACATATACCCTTTAAAAAAGTTGTTGGGACATTTATTTACATATTTTTTATTGTAAATAATGTAAAGATGGAAAGACATTCAAAAAAACTAACAATTAATGCTTAAAATGAATATTTATTTTGGAACAAATCAAAAAAAACTTGAACAAATAAAATAAAACGGATGGAGTATTATTTTAAACTGAAGACGGTAGAGTTACTCCAAAAACTACGTAAAGTCTACATCCAATTCTATCTCAATACACATATTTTATTCAAAAGGAAAAGTTACAAAACTAGAAACACCAACAACCTCTAGATAATATCCTCAATGTTTAAAGACCGTGTTGGAGTAAAGTGTTATAAAAATAAGGGCATTTTGTCTCTTACATATAATTTTTTTTATATACTTTTTGTCTCTTACAAATAATTTTTTTTATTTACTTTTTTATAATTCTACAATGAGGAGTACTACATAAGCATAAAACTTTGTAAAAAATACTAAACAGACAAGTATCTCAAATAAAAAGGAACAAATATTTTGAAAATCCCATGTGATAATATGGAATTCACATCACAACATTAAATTATTAAATAAGGAAAAAAAAAACAACTGCTTGGTTTGCTGTTAGGTTGGAGTTGAAAGAATTCAAGAGAGAGAAAGTAAAATAAATTAAGTAAAATAATAATTATAAAATTAAAATCTTATATTGAAATTTATGAAGATGAATAAATAATGGGGGGGTTCTATTTGGACCCCTCTTATTACTACTTGCACCCTTTTACTTCTGGCACCCCCAAATTATACTCTTGACACCACGGTTAATATTTTTATTATTTTCATACTTCATACACCACAAACTCTATTACTTTCACCACAACTTTTGAAAAATTCAAAGTAGTCCTCCCAAAATAACCGCCACCCCTACCCCCTCAATTTACAGCATCTCCACCTTCAAGCCTTCATCTTCTTCCCTGCTCAAAAATCGGCGGAATTCAAACCTTAAACCCTATCTCCATCTCCACAGCCGCCGCCATCTCCCTCAGCCTCCCTCCGCCATCTCCTCAGCCACCCCAACCCCTCCCTTCTTGTAAATCAACCTCCCAAACTGCTGCAAAATCAATCCCCCTCCTCCACCAAAGAAATCACCCCTCCCCAACTCAGTAAATTCCTCAACTTTGGTGAAATTCATTGCAACCCCATCCTCAAATCGAAAATCGCAGGTCTCTTCCCACACACTTGCAAATCGCGAAAATGAAAACGGGATGGTTTGATTTCGCCATATTTTTTTCTTCATTTTGAGGATTGATGATTTTCCACTGAGATATTTGTCCTCCATGGTTCTTTGGTGACAAGAGAGAAGGTGATCTGCGGTGTTCCATTGGTGACTGCGGTGTTCTGTTGGGTGGCGGGGTGGTTTGGGTGGCGGATTTGCAGCTGGGTGAGGGGATAAAAAACGCAGCAGAGGAGAGGGAAATGGTGGTAGCTATGGGTGGTTTGGGAGGCACGCCGGAAAACGGGGTCGCCGGAATTGCGAAGAAGAAGAGAGCTGCCAATTTTTTTTTTATTTAGGGTTTGCGGCTGGAAGGGGGAGGCGGCTGAAGATAAATTAAGGTTTGGTTTAGGATAAATTAGTGTTTTGTATAATTTTAGGGACTAAAGTGTAGTTGTTAAATTTTTGTTATTTTTATGTTGTGTAGGTAGTAATTACGTGGTGTGCGAAAGTAGAAAAAAAATATTCATTAATGTGGTGTAAGTAGTAAATAGAGGGTCCAAATAGAACCCTCCTAAATAATTAGTGAGAGAAATATTAATAAAGTATTATATTGATAAAATAATGATTAAATAGTGTAAAGTGAATTGTTTAATATTAGTATATTATTCGTTGATGGTGAAATGATTGGTGAGAGAAAAAGTATAATAAAATAATAGTAAATAAGATAATTGAATGAATAAAGTATTGAGTCGGATCCGAAACCAATTCAGCCTTTGCTTCTTTTTCTTCTACTGCTACATACATACATACATACATATAGGACTGCAAACTCAGCAATGTTCATACATTCAGCAGATTCCAAAACTACTTCTAACGGGAATAGGGTTGGGGCTTAAAATACACTAGCTCCTAAATACACCGAAAATGACATAAATAACCCTCCTTACATAACAAAACATAAAGTGACATAAATAACCCTCAGGGTGTTTTTATATATAACTAACTCAAACTCCATTCACTGCATCACTTCCACTTCCTTTTGATTGCTTCGATCTCCCTGCGGCAGAATAGAACAATGTTCACAACTCAAAGCCATACTAATCAAAGTTAGTAGTATAACCTATCAATATGATAAGGAAAAAGTAAAACACACACGCACACGTGCGTGTTTTTTCTTCATATTTAATTACTAGATTAACTTCCTTGAAAAATAACAAACCTGTCCAACTTCTCACAGAGAGCTATTGTTGATTCATTTCTTTTACTGGAGACAAGGAAAAACAAAGAAACAGATTGTCAGAACTTTAAACCGAAAACTAAGTGCTTCTTTTTAACTCCCACTTCCTACGGAATAAAGAAGGATTTAAAAACAATGACCAAAAGCTAACATGATGCCATGGCGGCCTGGTGCTGTGATGTAGTGTTTAGGTGTTTTAACACCAAAAACAACGTTGTTTTAGGGTTGGTACATGAGTAGGCTTGGTATGTGTGATAGAATCTCAAACCCAAGAATTTAGCATACAGGAATAAATAAGTAAACACCAAAAAAGATGGACGGTTCCATATTATCATTGAGGCTGAAACCTGAAAATTCCTATGACCTAGCTAGACACTTAACGGCTAAAATAAAAGGAACAAGCCGCTGGTACAAAAAAGCAAAATGAAGGCATGGCATAGTTAAACTTCAAGATTAACCTGATCTCTAAGAGAACCTCTGGAGAATTCTCTTTCCTGCATAAAAGAAAACGTTACTCAAATAACCATTCTAGTAAACATTAAACAGACAGAAGTGAAAAACGAATAGCTGAAGAGTTTACTATTAAAACTGAATAAAACATTTTAAAAAAAAAGAAAGAAAGAGGAGATTACCTGTATCAGCTTATTTGAAACATTTTTTTTCTCAGATAAGCTTTTCAAAAAAACAATTTAGAAGTATCTGTTTACGGTGAATTTTAAGGGGGTGTTGTTACAGGTTTAAGAGATTTGGTTGGGGATTTAACGGGATTTAAGATCCTTAAGGGAGCTTCTCCAGGTGAAAGAAAAGTTGAAATAAGCTTATTTAATCAAAGGACCTAAAAAAGAATAATCATGTCCTTCTAGCTATTCTCACACTTAATTAGGAAGATGATAATGGACCTAGTATAACAGAACAAGACTATTCCAGTACCCCACCCCTGACCGGACCGAATCACCTGTCCAAATTGCATTTTCCAAGCCAAAACGGCGTCGTTTTACATCACACGCCTCGCAAATCGTAGCAGAAACATCTCTGTGTCAGAAATAGTGAAATAGAGTATTGCTCAATTGATCTTCAGATTCTTCTAGCCTTTACTTTCTTTATTCGTTTTTCGACTGTTTCTACTTTCTAACCGTTGGCTGTCAAATATTGTCACCATTTGCCTCTGTTTACCTTTGTATTTCTTATAAGGCTTTTCACAACAATAATACAGAGATATTTATCAATATTCTTGACAGGGTCTGATCTATGGATGATCCAAAATTTGTTGCGTGGGCTAAAGAAGATTCCATGATCATGTCTTTTGGATATGGAATTCTATGATGCCAGAAAATAGTGAAAAATGCATGTTTCTCAGAACGACTATAGAAATATGAGAATCCGTCAAAAGAACCTACTTAAAAGCCAATGATGCAGACAAAATTATCATATCATAACCAAAATGTCATCTACTAAACAAAATGTACTCTGAAGTATCACCGACTACTCAAGCTCTCTCTGAGGGCTATGGCAAGAATGGGATCATTATCAATGTATCCAAATAAGATGTAATACCGATGCTACGGTGCTAAGAAGATTCTTAAAGAAACATCAAATTTAGCCGGACTCAAAATTCAGAATTTGATGATGTGAGTTAAAATTCTTGGAAAAAGATGATTTGACATCCATACATGAGGTTATTTCCATTGTAGAATTTTAGGAGAGAAAAGAGAGTTTGAAAAGAAGTTATTTCACTTCATCATTATTCAACAAAGAAAAAATACAACTACTAAATAGAGGTGGGACGAGGCTTCCCAACCTTCCCAACTTCCTCTATTCAGGCAAATCACCGTAAAACATCCGAGAAAGACTCTCTTTTTTGAACTTATTGCAAGAAAAGACGTCACACTCGAGAAAACTGTTGGAGATTGCATGGATTAAGGAACCGCAAACGTTGCAAGCTTCAGTAAGGAAGATGGAAACCCATCAAGTCAGCTAAGTGGTATGGATCTACCAATGCCAGATCCAAGAATTTGTTTCAGTGGGGTCATCGGGGCAAATTTGAAGATCCTTTGATGTCTAAACTACATTTTTAACAGCAAAACTACATCGTTATAAACCTGAAAATTTTCCGGATCTCAATAGGGTCACGTGACCCCATCTTGAATACACTAAATCCTCCCCTGGATCCAACTAAGCTAGAGAAGCTGAGTAAGTTTCTCGAAATATTGAAAAAGCCAACTTTTTCACTACCTTCTCAGCTATACTACCCCCTGTTTATCAATTGATTCTAAGATAATTATTGTGTGGGGCATTGAATCTAGAGCCTCGTATCGCTCATCCTCTAACTATTGACAAAAGAATCACAGTGGCCGATGATCAACAACTATTCTTGCAGAAAATGTACTTCATGTTTCAAAACTTTCAATAAATTTCAAATCTATTAAGAAGCCGACAAAGGATTTAGACACCTATGTCGTCAAACTTCATTTCCCATTAGCAACCACAGATGAGCAAAAACTTCAACTTTAATTCTAACTGACATATGGGGGCCCTCAACTCCAGCCAATATTTCAAGTAATGGTTTATATCCTTCAATGATGGCTCTACTAGGGTGACTTGGATATACCTTTCTAAAAGTAAATATGATGTGTCCACCATATTCCCTTTTGATTTATAACATGATCAAGAATCAATTTGACATATGGATTGAAAGAATCAGATTTGATAATGCATGGGGTCACTTTAATCAGATTCTCAGTCCTTTCCACAATAAGGGATCATATATAAATCCTCATGTACATATAGCACACAACGGAATGGGGTTGCGAAACGTAAAAATAGATATCTTCTGGAAGTAACTATAGGCAAAGCTATTTCAAATGAATGTGCCAAAAAGTTGGAGGTGTTTTGACTCCAACATATCTTCTAATAAATCGTCTTCCCAATAAAACCCTTGATCTAGAAAAGTCCCATTGATACCCTTACTAAGTTTTTCCATGCCTTTCATGTATCAAAAGGTGTTGCTTTTAAAGTTGTGTTGCATTTGCTCATATTCACTCACCTAACCTAATAAAGGAAAACTTGCTCCCAAGGCTTTGAAATACATTTTCAATGGGTATTCCATGGCCCAAAAGGGTTATAAATGCTTTTATTATTTCCATAGATGACCCCTTTAATGAGGAAGAATTGTATTACAAGACACCTCTATTCAATCTTCATGAGGAGAGTTTGAAGGGTGATAGAAGCGAGTATATGTTTCTTCTAGATGTTTCCCTAACAAACGAGTCTAATAACAATCATTCTCCACTTGATCAGGACTCTATAGACAACTCTGAATTACCATCTCAGGATCAATCCCATACAAGCATAGGTTAGACAAAGGTGATAAACCTTCCAAGGAAGCCAATAAACCTTTCAAGGTACACACTCAAAGAGATTGACCCAGGTATTCCTCGTATACGCGGAGATTGAACCAGCCGCTACTTAGAGTGAAAGGTTCATACAATCAAACTTGTTGCTAACTTGCTATTGGGAAAGAAAGTAGAGCTTGTAACCAATCATCCTCTACAATCTCTAATGACATATCAGAATTATTTGAAGGGCCATAGATCCTTCCTACATAATCTTCAAGTTGGGCCTATTCAAAGAATCTGTCAAAAGCTTTGGAAAACAAAAAATGGAAAAATGCAATGAAGGAAGAAATGAATGATGTTGCAATAAATAAGACATGGAGCTCATTGATTATTTAAGGATGTTAAGCTTCTATAGTTCTATGTTGTAAATGGATTTTTACCGTTAAATATCAATCTAGTGGGTCTATAGAAAGGTATAAGGCCAGACTAGTGGCCAAGGGATTTGTTAAAACTCATAGAATTGACTATTTGAAACCTTGCCCATGTTGCTAAAATCAATATAGTCAGAAGTTTATGTTCTCTGGCTGCAAACTTTGGATGGGAATAACAATTTGGTGTTAAAAATGCCTTCCATCAAGGAGAGTTGGAGGAAGAAATATACATGTATGCTCCCCCAAGCTTTGAAGCAGAAAGAGAGAGTTTGCAAACCCAAAAAGGCATTATATGGGTTAAAAAAGTCTTCCATGGCCCAATTTGGGAGATTTGCCAAGGTTATGTCGTATATTGGATATAGGAAGATTCAAGGAGCACACTGTAGAATTTAAGACAAGTATTGAGGAGAAAAAGAGTTATATTGATTGAATAATACTTGGTGTATTACAATAAGAAGGAAGACTGACTATATAAAGGACTCAGGAAGTCCCGATACAAAGCAAAAACAAAATAACGGCTATGTACAGTGTTCCCAACGGACAATTATCAGACAAAAAAACAACCCACTAGTCCAGGTAATAACTTGGAATAACTAGAGGATAAAAGCAACAATTTAAGGGCCTAAACAAAGGCCCTAAAAATAACAAGACACTAATTAACATAATTAGATCACTAATTAATTAGCACACTAATTTCAACACCCCTCCTCAAGGTTGGTTGTGTAAAGAGATGAATGACCAAGCTTGCCATTAATATCTGTAAACCGAGCAATAGATGTCCCTTTGGTGAAGATATCGACCATTTGATCATGAGAAGGGACAAAGGAGATCCGAATTTCTTTGTTCTCAACCTTTTCCTTGATGAAATGCCTATCAATATCAACATGTTTGGATTTGTCATGATGAATGGGGTTTTCGACATGTTGATGGCGATTTGTTATCACTGAAGCAGTTGAGTAGGGAATTTTGTTGGAGCTTGAATTTGGTGAGAATCTTCCTTAACCACATGCCTTCACAGATCCCAAAAGATAGAGCTCTAAGTTCGGCCCTCAGACCGCTTTCTAGCTACAACAAACACGCTTCTTGCTTCTCCAAGTAGTTAGATTGCCCCAAATATATGAACAATACCCAGTAGTAGATCTTCATCTACTATAGAATCCGGCCCAATCTGCATCAAGTGTATATATGCGGTCCTCTGTTTCATTTTTAGTGAATAGAAGTCCTTGATCGTGAGTCCCTTTGTGTACCTCAAGGTTCTATCCACAACTTGAAGATGTTCTTCACAAGGTTTATGCATGAATCGACTTACAAGACTGACAAAGAAAGCGGATGTCAGTCTTGTGTGAGAAAGATAGATGAGTTTTCCCACTAATCTTTGATATCTCCCAACATCAACATAATTCTTGGAGCCTTCTTTTGTAAATTTCTGAGTTAGGCTCATGGGAGAGGTGCAGAGTTTGCAACTTGCCATCCCGATTTCTTCAAGAAGATCCAAGATATATCTTCTTTGAGATATATGAATGCCAAAGATGATTCTAGATATTTCCATGCCAAGGAAGTATTTTAGCTGGCCCAGATCTTTGACTTCAAAATCCTTAGCCAGTGATAGCTTGAGGAGTTGGATTTCATTCAAATCATCACCAGTGATGATTATATCATCAACATAGACTATTAGTATAACTCTTTTGCCATTATCAGTGAACTTGGTGAACATAGTATGATCTGAATGGCATTGGTGATAGCCATAAGCTTTTACAGATTTAGTAAATCTGCCAAACCATGCCCTAGGGGACTGTTTAAGCCCATAAAGGGCCTTTTTAAGTTTACATACCAGATTTCCTTGTTCTGGGGTCTCATACCCAGGAGGAATCTTCATGTACACTTCCTCCTCAAGTTCTCCATTTAAGAATGCATTCTTGACATCTAATTGGAATAGAGGCCAATCAAGATTTATAGCAATGGACAGAAGTACTCTGATGGTGTTTAGTTTAGCAACAGGGGCAAAAGTCTCCTGGTAGTCAATGCCATAGGTTTGAGTATACCCTCTGGCAACTAACCTTGCCTTATGTCTGCTAATAGACCCATCAGAGTTATACTTATTAGTGAAAAGCCACCTACATCCCACCACCTTTTTTCCCTTAGGAAGATAGGTGATTTTCAGTGTTATTTTTAATTAGGGCACCAATTTCATCATCAATGACTTGTTTCCATTCGGAGTTTTGCAAGTGCTTCCTGAATGGTACAAGGCACATCTCGATTATTAAGGTTGTTCATGAGAGGATTGATATGCCGGAGAAAGGTTATACAAAAGGAACCTTAGTACAGGCCCTTGTTCCTTTCCTCAAGGCAATTGGCCTATCATCGAGAGTATCATCATAAATATCATCATGTGGGGGGTTTCATGATTGTCGGGCTATGATGTTCGATTTCTTGATTAGTAGGTGAAGAAGATCTTTCCGATCTCCTGTGTTTTCTCGGAATAAAACCGGCCCCACGTGGGTGCATCACATTGGGATCCTTTTCAGTCCAAAAGGATAGCTAGTAATCCTTCTATCGAGGTATTTAGATCCTCCTGTAGTAGGTCCTGAGTTTCATTGTCCACTTGGGACTCTGTTTCTCTAGGAAGACCAAGAGGAGATTGTAAATTCCATCCTTGAGAGGAATTCAAATAGTCATTTTCGAAATGCAAGAGTATCATAATAGGGCTTAGATTCAAGGAAAGTTACATCCATTGTGTTATAGAACTTCCTTGTAGATGGACAATAACACTTATACCCACTTTGTCTAGAGGAGTACCCAATCAGAATGCATTTGATAGCCTTTGGATCAAGTTTGTTTCTGTGGTGATTGTGAATGAACACAAGACACCCAAAAACCTTAGGACTAAGGTTTTGAGTGAAACCGACAGATTAGGATATATGTCTTTAAACACACCAATAGGTGTTTTGAACAAAAGTACTCATGAAGGCATTCTGTTAATGAGGTAAGTGGTCACATTAAAACAACTTCTCCCATAAAAACTTAGGAACATTCATAGCAAACATAAGTGCTCTGGCGAGTGTCAAGTAAGTGCTGTTTTCCTCTCAAGCAATTCCATTTTCTTTGAGGGGTATCAACACAGAACTTATATGAACAATGTCTTTTTCTCTCATGAATGTCCCAAGGGTTGTTTTAAAGTATTCTGACCCATTGTCAGACTTTAAAACCTTGATTTCAGTTTCAAATTGAGTATGAACCATGTGATAGAAATTTCTAAATATCATACCGACTTAGACTTATCTTTCATCGAGAGAAAAACCCATGTATAAGCCTAGTGTGATCATCAATAAAGGTGATGAACCACCTAGTACCAGTGATATTTTTAGCCTTTGAAGGTCCCCAAATATCACTGTGTACCAGGTTAAAAGGCTTAGATGGTTGATAACTTTTCTGAGGAAAGTTAGTTCTGGATTGCTTTGCAAGACAACAGATTTCACACACAAAATCAGTAGGCTTTTTATTGATAAACAGAGCAGGTAGTAATTTTTTCAAATACACAAAATTTGGATGTCCAAGTCTATAGTGCCATAGCATTACATTTTCACTATGTGTACTAGAACTAAGACTGACCCTGAAGCATCCTTTCTCGAGCTTTCATCACCACATAATAGATAAAGACCAGAATTGGTCTTAGCACTGCCAATCATCTTCCCAGTTTTGGAGTCCTGAAAGTTACAGGATGTGGAGGAAAAATTTAGCACCATATTGTGATGTTTTGCTAATCTGTTTACAGAGATCAGATTGCAAGACAGCTTTGGAACAAATAGTACATCTTTGAGACATATGCCTTTGATGTTAATGGGTCCCATACCCTCTACTTTAGAGGTAGAACCATCAGCAATCCTGACATATCTCCCTTGTGTACAAGGGTGAATGGAGGAAAACAATGTTTTGTCCCCAGTCATGTGTTCAGAAGCACCAGAATCAATGATCCATTGATCCTGAACATGAGATTTAAAAGTTTGGGAAATGATACCTGTCTGTGCTACAGAAGCTGAGGATACAACAGACTGATTTCCAGAGCTGGAAGAGGATTGAAAGAGTCTTTTTAAGGCTTCCATCTGTTCCTGTGTGAAGACTTTCTCTGAATGAGATCGACAGAGAGATTAGCCTGAGATTCCCTTCCATTTCCAGCTTTAGGTTTCCAGTCTGCTGGTTTTCCATGAATTTTCCAGCAGGTTTCTTTGATGTGCCCTTGCTTCTTGCAGTGATCACACCAAGGCCTTTCTTTCTTTCCTTTGAAGGGTTGTAGAGGTTGAGAAACAAGAGCAGAAGAGTCTTGTTGAGGGATTTGGGGCACAACAGCAGCTTGAGTGCTGCCCAACATAAGTTTCCGCCTGCTTTCTTCATGCTTAACTTCAGCAAAAGCAGCTTTCAAGTTTGGGAGAGGAGATTTGCCAAGGACACTTCCCCTAACATCATCCAACTCAGGATTGAGCCCCATAAGAAAAGTAAACACTCTGTCTCTCTTTCAATGAATACTTTATGGTTTTTGTGATCTTGAGCGGTTCCACTTGTGTTCATTATACAGATCAAGTTGTTGCGATTCTACTTAAAAGATTGAAGTAGTGAGTAAGATGAGAATCTGATTGTTTCAAACTCTTTAAGTTGAGATTTGAGACCATAGACTCTCAAGTATTGTCTCTTTTTGAATAGAGATCATGAGCGACCTCCCAAACCTCTTGAGCAGTGTTGTAGAACATAAAGTTCTCACTTTGATCACGAGTCATGGATCCAATAAGCCATGACATGATGATGTTGTTGTTCCGCCTTCCATTGTATGCGAACTTAGGATCATCCTCTTTTGGTTGGGAGTATCCCCATTCAGATGTCCTTCTTTGCTTCTTCCGCACACATACATTAGCAGAGATCTAGACCACAAATGGTAGTTATTACCATCGAATTTGTGGCTAGTGAGGAGATGATCTGTTGGTATCACTCTCTCCCGAATGAGATTTGTTCCTCTCGAATGTGGAACAACATCAGTGGAGGTTGATTGTTCAACAGAAGACATTTTCTGGTTTTTGAAAAAATCTCAGAAAAATTTGAGTTTGAAAGATTATGGACAAGTCTCTGATACCATGTAGAATTTAAGACAAGTATTGAGGAGAAAAAGAGTTATATTGATTGAATAATACTTGGTGTATTACAATAAGAAGGAAGACAGCTATATAAAGGACTCAGGAAGTCCTGTTACAGCAAAAACAAAATAACGGCTATGTACAGTGTTCCCAACGGACACTGTACAGTAAAAACAGCCCACTAGTCCAGGTAATAACTTGGAATAACTAGAGGATAAAAAGCAACAATTTAAGGGCCTAAACAAAGGTCCTAAAAAATAACAGTACACTAATTAACATAATTAGATCACTAATTAATTAGCACACTAATTTCAACACACACCTTTGTCTTAAGACAAGATAACAGTGGGAGAATTACTATATTAATGGGTCTATGTAAACGATTTATAATCACATGAGATGATTATGACAACACCTAAAGCAACGCCTTCTTCGAGAATTGATGTCAAAGAATTGGGAAGACTAAAATATTTCTTAGGGATTGAGGTAGCACACTCAATACATGACATTTTTTGTATCCCAGTAGAATAGATTTTTTAACAAATCCATATATTGTTTTTGTTGTTAATGTCTTAAACATGTATATGCCCCAAGAATCTTCATCTCAGAGTTGCTGATAGAATCTTACACTATCTAAAAGGTAGTCTTGGAGAATGGATCATGTTCAGAAAGGAACATAAATTGAACTCGAAGCCTACACAAGTGCATGCTATACAGGTTCTCTTGATGATAGAAGATCAACTTCAGGGTATTGTATCTATCTGGGTGGGAATATAATCACTTGGTGAAACAAGAAACAAAACGTTGTGGTTAGATCAAATGATGAGGCAAAGTTCATATCCATGGCATTGGGAGTCAGTGAACTATTTTAAATCAATGGGAGCCACCAACGATGTTGTACTGTGACAACAAGTATGTTATAAGAATTGCTCACAATGCCATGATAGAACAAGCCAACAGTCAGCTTTGATATTTTGTATTCAGTAAGGCTTTCCACAGCAAACATACACTTTTTTTTTGTTATATACGATAATACGCACGCACCGAGCATAGAGATTCTTTAAAAGTTCATATCCAACTACAAACGTGAGACCTGCATACAAGAAAATTAAAAAAATCATCCGTAAAGATTTAGAAACAATCTGCTAACAAAATTTACAGAGGATAAAGGAACAAGATACGAGATTAACCTATCAAAATAGGATGGTGCCTCATGTTGTAAGCAAAGTTACGACCCATGGCCCTGCAGACATCAAAACGGGTCAAAAGCAAAATCAAAACCACCACCACCAACAGACAAAAAAAAAAAAAACTTTTTTCTGTTGAAGAAATTAGTACCTTAAAAACGAGGTAAGAGGATACATTAGATAAAACATTCAAATTCCGTCAACCAGTTCCACCGAAAGTAAAGGTATTAAAGAAAAAAAAAGACAATTAAATATCCGGAAGCTAGCACCAATTAATCAGGACGCTGATGCATAGTTTTTTATTTATTTTTTTGGTTTGGACCCTTTATTAATACAACACCAAAGCAACGCTTTGCATTACGATTATAATAATAATGGTTTGTTCAATTTGAAAATCACAATGAATTAATATTGTTCAATCTGTTTTACTGTTCATAGTCGTTGTTTGTGGAGGTAGTTTAAGTTTCTAGCTGTTGGGGGCTGCTCTATTTATGTAATCTCTCTCTTATCTTACCCGATAAGAGTTCTAAGCAATAAACAAGAGTTTTCTCCCTAAAATCCATCTCTTACTCTGATTTCTACATGGTATCTGATGTTGCAAAACACCGTCAAATATGAATAAACTGTAATGAATATGAAGAATGTAACTTAAGTCGACAAATTGAGGGAGTTTTATTGCAATTGTCCAAAAGAGTATATCCTTTACAAGGGAAAAGAGCCACTATTTATAGGCGTATTTGTACAACAGTTAAGAACAACGTAAATCAAACGGCCGTTTTTGATTGACCATGCATTCATGAGCATTGAATGAACCGTTATGCTTCAATTGTTGTTGCATGTAGTGGGCTTGGTCTGAAACGTGGGGTTGGAGTAGCTCTCCTAGAAAGGGACTAGGAAGTGTACTGCACACCCACTATACAACTTCCTGTCCCATGATCATCTTTCACCCCAGTTTCATGCATTTACTAGCAGCCTGGACACTATTCAAATACCCAAAAATGTCCACGATGCCTTGAAACTTCCTAAATGAAAGGCTGCTCTGACAGAAGAAATGAATGCTCTTACACAAAATGACACATGGGACATTTCTCCTCTGCCCAGAGGGAAACATCATGTGGGGTGTAGATGGATATTCATCTTAAAATATAATGTTGATGGATCTCTTAACAGGTATAGTTAGACTTGTGGCCAAAGGTTTCACTCAGTCGTATGGAATTGACTATCATGAAACCTTTGCTCCAATTGCAAAGCTTAATACCGTTAG
Source organism: Gentiana macrophylla (assembly GCA_026214975.1). NCBI lineage: Eukaryota > Viridiplantae > Streptophyta > Magnoliopsida > Gentianales > Gentianaceae > Gentiana > Gentiana macrophylla. The sequence continues at coordinate 13,607,589 of CM047816.1, read as the reverse complement.
GATTCTCATGAGTATTGCTGTGAATCTAGATTGATCATTAACACAACTTGACATAAAGAATGCCTTCCTCTATGAAGAATCGAAAGAGGAGGTGTATATGCATCTTCCTCCTGGGTTTGAATCTCTAGGGAGGAAAGGTGATGTGTGCAAACTCAAAAGGTCTATCTATGGCCTAAAGCAATCTCCTAGAGCATGGTTTGGGAGATTCTCTAATTTCAGAGAAAGCATGGCTTCCACCAATGCCATGCTGATCATACCTTATTCATAAAGATCACCTCTGGAAGAACTACTGTCCTAATTGTATATGTGGATGATATTATCCTTACTGGGGATGATAATACTGAAATCAGCAGAATCAAAGACATCCTTGCATCTGAGTGTGAGACATAAGATTTGGGGAGCCCAAAATACTTTCTTTGGATGGAGATTGCTAGAAATGAAACAGGAATCTCCATATCTCAAAGAAAATATACCCTAGACCTTTTAAAGAAAATTGGGATGTAAGGGTGCAAACCTGCTAATACCCCTATTGAACCTAGGTTAAAATTAGGAAAAGTGGATGATAGTCCCCCTGTTGATAAGGGGAGATACCAAAGATTGGTAGGAAAACTGATCTATCTCTCTCATACTAGGCCCGACATATGCTTAGCCGCTAATCCATGCATCAACCACATATGCAGGTTGTTGAGAGAGTGTTAAGGTTCCTCAAAAAAGATCCTGGTCAAGGCTTGTTGTTTAAGAAGAATCCATCAAGTGAGGTTCAAATCTATACAGATGTTGATTCTGCAGGGGGTGTTCCAGATATGAGATCTACCTCTGGATATTGCACTTATATTTGGGGAAATCTTGCAACTTGGAGAAGCAAGAAGCAACATGGGGTCCCCAGAAGCAATGCAGAGTCTGAACTCAGAGCCCTGGCTCTGAGAGTGTGCGAAGGGATATGGATTAAGGGAATGCTGGTAGAATTAGGGCTTGCCATATCAACCCCTATCCAGATAATGTGTGATAACACCTATGCCCTTTGCATTGCAGAAAATCCAACTCACCATGATAAAACTAAGCATGTTGAAGTGGACAGACACTTCTTAAGGGAAAAGGTGGATAATGGTGATATATCCTTGTTCCATGTAAAGACCAAAGATCAAGTGGCTGATCTACTAACAAAGGTTGCTACTAATCAAGTTTTCGAACATCTGCACTTCAAGCTTGGTTGCATCAACGTATACAACAAACATGAGGGGGAGTGTTGAATTATGCAGTATTTTATCTTAATTAGTGATAATATTCTGTGCTTATGGTCCTAATGTACCCCTGTTGTAGCCTAATAATGTTATAGTACAGTAAATCTGTTTTTACTGTTCATAGCAGTTGTTAGTGGAGGTAGTTTAAGTTTCTAGCCGTTGCGGGCTGCTCAATTTATGTAATCTCTCTCTTATCATACCTGATAAGAGTTCCAAGTAATATACAAGAGTTTTCTGCCTAAAATCCATCTCTCTTACTCTAATTTCCACAAATATACACGTTGTATATGCATAAAATCATTATAGCCAAAAACGCGTGCATCATTCATGTGCATGTTCAAAATAAAGAGAATTTATTCTCAAAAAAAAATTAATAAAAAAGCAAAAATTGTAAGGACATGCGAATGTGCAGTTTTTAGTTTTAAATATAGTGTAGGTAATGCATGAAAAGTATATGTAATAGATTATTAATGTATTATATTTAGACAATCAACTTGAATGCAATTGCATACTGCTTTTCGTCCTGTTTTATCTATCACTTTGACGATTCATGTCTTTTCCATATTATCTACTCCCTCCGTCCCATAATCAGTGTTCTAAAACTCGGCCAAGTCGGCCGACTAGGCGCCGCCTAGGCGCTAGTCGGCCCTCCACCGACCCGAGTAGACACTAGTCGGACCTGTCTGGGCGGGCTGGTCTCTAGTCGGTCCCTAGTTGGCCTCTAGGCGGGAAAGTCGGGCACAACTCGGGCAACTCGGCCTAGGTGGTTTGTATTATGATTTTTTTTAAACTTGAGTGCATGACTCTGAATGTGTTTATTTTGGACGTATCACGTATGTTTTTATGTGTTTATTTTGGACGTATTACGTATGTTTTTATATGTTTATTTTGGACGTATCACGTATGTTATGTTAGTACTTAGTATTACAAGTGTAGTAGTATCATTATTTTTAGGGGGTTTTAGTAGTATTTTGTTATTTTTGTTTTTGTCAATTCCATTATTATCATTATTAATTAAAAAAAACTCAAAGCCGCCTAGTCCCCGACTAGTCCCCCGCCTAGCCGACTAGTCCCAACTCCCCACCCGGCCGCCCGACTAGCGCCTACCGACTTTTAGAACATTGCCCATAATATAAGGCAAGAGAAGGAAAGGGCGATTTAGTCCATAAAATGTAAAAGTGAATCATTTATTGAGTTTTTCAAAATGCGTGAAAAACTCAAAAGCGACTGATAAATTGGATCGAAACACTACAAAATATCCACCTCAAATTAGAGAATTTACATACCATTGGATGTCATCAAGGATCGGGGGCCTTGGTCTTGGGGGAATGTTGACAACTCTTAGAGCACTGAAAAATATAGCAAAAAAACAGCACCCTTTATAAGCATCAGTTCTACGGGGAAAAATTATGGTACAATCGTTGTAGGAAGGGTTGTATCCATGCAATCATATCCTCTTTCACAAAGTAACGGTGTGTACAGGTGAAAGAGAGTAGATATATGAATGAATATGATGCATCCATTCGGTACAACTTTCCTATCTCGTCAGGTATTACCTCAATGGTATAAATATTGAGCTTCTGCACTTACCTATAAGTTAGTAAAGGCAAAGTGATAGAGGTTAATAAGTCTTTCTTAAAGTTCTTCTCGTAGTTCTGCAAACCGAGATTCGACAACAGGGACTTTGTTTTCACGTCTTCAGTAGGTGGCTGTGAGAACTTTTGACCTAGCTGTTTACACACCAATACAAAGTCAGACATTCTTCTGCAACCACGTCAAAAGATGTCTAAACATGGACTCCTTAACAGAAGCATTTTAAAACATAAAACAAATATTTTGACCGAGTAAAAGGGGAGGGGTGATCCCTGATACTGGATCGCTCATTCTAAGTAACAGTCATTTTCTAAAACGATACAATATAATAACTAAGATTCGCTCAGTTAGTGATGTTCAAGCTTATTTACAAGGATTACAAGTTCTTATGCGATCACAGTATGATAGGCTTTGAGAATGATTCTTCGATGTCTAAACATGGACTTCTACCTGCAGAATTGTTTGGACACCTAGTTTTGACGCAGTAGTTCGATCGTGTAAATGATTTTTTTATAGGAATATAAGGCATGGTTATGTACAACAAGCGTAAGTGGCCCAACCATCCATGGACCCCACATAAACAGGATGCTTTAAAACACCCGTACTCGTTTTTGTATGAAAGATGTTACTTGCTCTCTTTGAGCTTTATGAGGTGAGGGCAACATTTCACTTGAGAGGCTTTGATCATTAAGTAGGCCTTATGAGACCTCTAGATATTGCTACTTGTTCCTAACCGATTTCCGAGTAGTTCATAAATGGCCCAAGTTGGGAGATTTACATGAAATGAATCAGATATCAAGTGAAGTGATAAAGACGGGATGAAAGATTATCTAATTAGCTGAACAAAGAGTTATAGAAGGACAACAAAAATAACTCAACTATTAAAAGAATCAATTTGCGTCTTACCGTTACCCTGAAAAGTCCACCTTGAACCAGAGCGAAAAAGAGACCAGATGTAACAGCATTAGTTGCTTGATTAGGCCCACCTAAGCCGCTGACTAACGAAAACAAAGCTCCAGACCCGAAAGCTGCAACCATACTGCAGCAAGAAAAGCATGTCCATGAACAAGTGAAGGAAATAAAATGCACAACCAAGAAGAGACAAAAACATACAGAAAACTCAAGGCAAAGGATTAATAAATAGAATCTTTTTTGAAAGAATAAATAGAATCTTTAATATTCAAATTATTGAGTTAATTTGTCATCAATATTTATGGGGTAGGGATACTAGTAGTAGAAGAGTCAATGTATCTATTAAACAATGAGAAAAAGTAACGGAGTGAAACCCTTTTCTGATTGAAGAAGAAAGATAACAGAGCTATGGAAATGCTCTGAAACAAAGTGTAGATTTTAGAGGAAGATAGGAGAAAAGCTAAATGCTTTCTTAGATTAAAACAAAAGGATTACAGACATATAAATACAAGGATGATAGGATCTAGAAACCAGCTGTAACGGTAATAAAAAGGATCCAGCAGCCTATTAATTGGTAGTTGAGGTGTACACCATTAATATAGCGGCTGGAATGAGAACAGACACTAGAGATATATAATAGATATAATTAAAGTAGAATAAGTAGATAAAATATTACTACTATACTCTTTAATATATATCTACTTATACTCCCCCTCAAGCTGGCTTATAAATGTCTAATAGGCCAAGCTTGGTACAATGAAATTGAAAAGGAAGCCTTGGTAGGCCTTTGGTGAGCAAGTCTGCCACTTGTAGTTTTGTAGGGATATAAGAGAGGTTGATGCTCCCATCTTCTTGTTTTTCCTTTATGAAGTGCTTGTCAATCTCGATGTGTTTGGTCCTGTCATGTTGTACAGGATTGTTGGCAATCTCTATTGCGGATTGGCTGTCACTGTAGAGTCTCATAGGTGTAGGAAATGGCAGTTGTAGTTCTTTGAGGATCCTTTGTATCCATAGCAACTCACACATGCCTAAGGCAACTGCCCTGAACTCAGCTTCAGCAGTGCTGCGTGCAACCACAGATTGTTTTTTACTCCTCCAAGACACTAGGTTTCCAAAGACATAAATGCACCATCCAGAAGTGGATCTCCTATCTGTCACTGAACCAGCCCAATCAGCATCAACATAGCCTTCTATAGTTTTGCAATCACCAGCTTTGAACATTAGACCACAGCCTGGACTCCCTTTGAGAAATCTGAGAATTCTGAAAGCAGCATTAAGGTGAATCTCTCTTGGTGAATGCATGAATTGACTGATTTGGCTTACTGCAAAACAGATATCAGGACGAGTGTGAGATAAGTATATAAGCCTGCCAGCAAGTCTTTGGAAGTGTTCTTGATTGTGAGTTCCTCTGCATCATCCTTCCCAAACTTGATGGTAGGGTCAACTGGTGTATCAACAGGCTTACACCCTAGTAAACCATATTCATCAAGAAGATCCAAGGTGTACTTTCTTTGGGTCAAGAGGATGCCAGCTTTGGATCGAGCAACCTCTATTCCAAGAAAGTACCTCAGTGGTCCCATATCTTTAACCTCAAATTCTCCTTTTAGAAATTGTTTGAGAGTGGAGATATCATGCTCAGAGTTGCCTGTGATGACAATGTCATCCACATAAACAATGAGAATGGTGACTCCCTCGCCTTAGTATGTTGATAAACAGAGTGTGATCTCCATGCCCTTGAGTATATCCCCTTTTTCATCACCTTAGAAAATCACAAACCAAGCTCGTGGAGATTGTTTAAGGCCATCAGAGACCTATGTAATCTCTGAGACTTGATTAGGTTTGCCTTTAAAACCAGGTGGAGGATGCATAAAGACTTCTTCTTTTAATTCACCATTCAGAAAAGCGTTTTTTACATCTAACTGATGGAGAGGCCAATTTCTAGTGGCAGCAATAGAGATAATTATTCTCACAGTGTTTAATCCAGCAACAGGTGCAAAAGTGTCAGTAAAGTCAATACCAGAAACTTGAGTGTACCCCTTTGCAACTAGTCGTGCTTTATGTTTGTTCACAGAGCCATCAGGGTTGTATTTGACTGTAAATACCCATTTACATCCAACAGGCTTCACACCTTTAGGAAGATCAACTATTTCCCAGGTGTGATTGTCCTGGAGTGCCCTCATTTCATCAAGAACAGCAGATTTCCAATGGGGACACTCAAGGGCTTGTTGAATGTTCTTAGGTATTTGAACAGTGTCAGTATTAGCAATGTAGGATTTGTAAAGAGTGGACAGTTTTCCATAGGATACAAACCTGTTAATGGGATGTTTTGTGCATTCCCTAGTTCCCTTTCTTAAAGCAATAGGTAAATCAACAGGAGTATGTATGGGACTAGTATCACCTGTGGTATTATCAAGAGGTTGATATTCCTCAGCATTTTCTGGAGCGACAGATGGAGATAATTGTTCCTGCAGGTTAGTATCAATCACCTGTGTATCCAAGGGAGCTGATGTGGATGTGTTAAGGAGATTAGGGCATTTTTTCTTCCTTGTGTATACAATGACTTGAGATTCGATCTTTGGCGAGATGGAGTTGGGGTAACCATGAGATCACAGGTCAAGATCATGATAGGTAAAGTAGGGCTATTTGTGAGGAATTCATAGCAGTCTATAGGAGGACCATCCTTATGAATGTAGAAAGGTTGTTCTTCAAAGAAAGAGACATCATAGGATATGTAAATTCTTTTTAGCAATAGGGTCAAAACATTTAAAACCTTTTTGTGTTGATGAATATCCAATAAAACAGTCTTGTGACAAATTCTAGGTTCAAGTTTCCCCCTAGATTGAGAATGAATGTGGGCAAAAGCAGTGCATCCAAATACTTTCAAGGGGATATTGGATACAAGTTTGGATCCAGGGTAGAATGCTTTGAACACATTCAGTGGAGTCTTGTATCCAAGAACCCTGAAGGCATTCTATTTATAAGAAATGCAAAGAAGATTAAAATGACCTCTCCCCAATAAAAACAGGGGACATTGTTGGTAAAGAGAAGGGTTCTTGCAACTTCCAAGAGGTGCCTATTCTTCTTTCTCTCGCCACTCCATTACATTTGTGGAGTGTTAGAACAGAAGTCGATGGATGACTCCGTTTTTAGTTAAAAAATTGCCTAGGGCGGTGTTTAGGTATTACGTACCATTATCCGATCGTAGCATCATTATTTTAGTTTGAAATTGAGTTTCAATCATTTTGTAAAACATCTCAAATATAGAACTCACATCAGATTTTTGTTTCATTAGGTAGACCCAACATAGTCGGGTGTGGTCATCAATAAATGTAACAAACCATCTCATATGAGTCGAACAATGAATAATCAAAGAAAAAGACAAAACCCAACAGTAAAAGAAATCTATCTAAAAATACTTAGGTCCCACATGCCAACTCACTAAAGATGGTCCTACATCATTCCATCCCCTCCTCTTCTTCTCCACTTTGGTGACTTCCTTGTTGGCATTGAAGCTACTTGGTCCATCATCATGCAGTGTATAAAGCTTGAGGTCGGACACATTGAAGGCGGTGACATTCTCCAGGATTTCGTATATCCACCACATAAGCATTATCATTAATCATGGTTTTGACAACCTGTCTTCTTGCTCATGGGTGGTCCAGTTGGTCTTTGTTGCATATAACTTTTCACTAAAATATGCAATTGGTCCATTCACTTGACTTAGAACAACCCAATTCCCTGGCGTAAGCATCTGTATCAACTTGGAAAAGTTTATCAAAACTGTAATGCTAGTAAAGGAGTCGTTGTTAGCCTGATCTTCATCTCTTCAAAGCTATGTCTGCTCCACATCCCAACGGAAGTTACCCTCTTAGGGCAATCGATCAATAAAAGCTACTTAGTGAGCTAAAATCTTTCATAAACTTCCCATAGAAGGAGGCTAATCCCATGAAACTCCTTAGGAGGTGATGTTATTAGCATGAGACCAATTCCTAATTGCCTCTATTTTCTTGGGGTCAGGTGTGTATGCCTTTCAGACTAACAATAAATCCCAAGAAAAGCAATCTGAACACAAAGAAACATACATTTCTTGTAGTTCATAAATAGCTTGTTCTTCCTCAAAACTTCAAACACATATCTCAAATGAACTAAGCGGTCAAAGATAGTTCACACTAAACACAAGGATATCATCAAAATAAATGATCACAAATTTGTCAAGGAAAGGCTTAAATACCTCATGCATGAGCCTCATAAATGTGCTAAGAGCATTGCACATTCCAAATGGCATGACCAACGATTCATATAATCCTTCTTGAGTCTTGAAACTAGTTTTCCACTTATCTCACGATCGATCCTAATTTGATGGTATCTACCAGTCAAGTCTATTTTGGTGAACACCTTAGCTCCAGTCAAGTTATCCATCAAATCATCCGGCTGGGCATTGGAAATTTGTACTTCATTGTTATTTTGTTTATGGCCTCGTTGTCCATGCACATTCTCCATCTGGCCTTCTTACTTAGGCACTAACAAGGCTGGAACAGCACATGAGCTAGTGCTAGGCCTAATCACTTGCTTGTGCAATAGATCATCAACAATTCCTTGCATAATCTTTTGTTCCCTGGGCATAATGTAGTGAGGCACATTAGGTAATGAGGCTCCCGGCACCAAGTCTATGTTATCTTGGACTTCTCTTAAAGGTGGTAACCCTGCTTTGGTAATTCTGCTGGATACAAGTCTTGTATTCTTCCAGCAAGTGTTTCATCTCTACATTAATATTGTCCACCATTCCCTCCTCCATAACTTCTCTCAACAAAGAATCCAAAAATCAAATCTTCTTCCAAATCAGACGCAAACTGCTTTTCCGTAGTAATCATTAATTGAGCCTTTCCCTTCGTGGATCAGCCTTGCAATAATCTTTTTTGTGCCATAGGTATTAGGACCACTTTCTTACCCAACCAAGAGTAAGAATAGGTGTTATCTCTACCCTTGTGTATTACATCCCTCTCAAATTGCCAAGGCCTACCTAACAATAGATGACAGCACCCATATCTACCACATCACAAGTCACATCATCCACATAAGACTTGCCAATAGAAAACCTCACCTTGCAAGTCTCTCGCTTATTCCCTTTTTGATCCATCCCATCTTGTAAGGATTTGAATGTGGAGTGGTGGTGGTTCCAAAGCTTTTACAGCAAATCTGGACACTAAATTTTCACTGGATCCACTATCAATAATCACTTCACGGACTTTGGGATTGATTGTACATCCTGGTTACGAACAGAGCATGTCTTTGTGTAGGACAAGGTTCAAGTGAAAGCGGATGTTCCACAATGCAAATTAGCATGTCTCCTTCATCCCTTTCTAGTTCCTCCAATGGTTCCTCTTCTTGTTCAGTAGAATCCCTTGAATCTTCTCCCTGCTTATCCAACAGTGTCACTTGTTTCCTCTGATTGCACACATTGGACCTATGCCCTAGTTGTCCACATCTACAACATTTTACTCCCACAGGTTTGGCATAAGGAGGGTTTAGTCTCAGCTATCTTGACCTTTGTTTGGATCCCCAAGCTCAGTTTGTTTTGGTTGAAGGGAGCTCCCAGAAGCCATGTTAGGGAAGGACAATCTCCTGGTGGAATTTGTCTTGCTGGATTTCCTCTGCAACTGTTTCTCCACAGTGTAAGCTAGGCTGACAGCCTGATTAAGGATCCAGATGGGGGTCAATTCCAGTTTCTCCTGGAACTCTTCTCCCAATCCTCCCAAATATCTAGCCACTTGAACGTCTTTTTTCTTCTGGAGTGTTTGTTCTGGAACCCAATCTATAGAAATCCTTTGTGTACTCTTTTACTGACCTCCCATTTCTTTTACAACTAAAGAACTCTAACATGGTATTCTTAGGATAATTAGCAGGTAAAAATCGACTAATTAACAGTTGCTTCATTTTAGCCCATACCTTAATCTTGTCTTTACCTTTCAGTGTTCTGTTGTTCTGAAGTTTCCACCAAGCTCTTGCTCCACCTTTCAACTTATATGAAACCAGCTTGCATTTTAAGTATTCTGGAGGTCTCATCCTTTCAAAGTAATCTTCAATTGAATCCACCCAGTCTAAGAAGTCTTCCAGCGTGCAGTGTTCCATCAAAATTGGCAATGTCTATCTTCAGTCTGAAGCCATGATGCTCCGGTCCTTGCATGTTTCTAGTCAGCATTCTAGGGGTTTCTGTTTTCTCCTGAATTTGGTGATTCCACTCAGACATTTCCAGATCAGTATCCGTACTGTCTTCTTTGTATTCCGGTGGTCTTCCCAGATATCTCTCATGGGCTTGATCTTCATCGGCTCTACGGTGTTCTCCTTCCTCTTGCTGCCTGTTTCCTGTACTTTCCGGTGATAAAATGATCCTTCTTCCTCTTTTTTCGGAGTCCGAGGTAATTCTCGTCCCTCCAAATGAAGAGCTTTCCTGAGTTCTTCCTGACCCGGCTTCAATTCCTTCAAACCTTTCTGCATTTCACACATGAAGCTCTCCACTTTGTGGTCCAATTCCTTTACAATTTCCCGAAGGGACTTTGGTTCTCGATCATAGTCAGAGTTCCGGACAGCCACTGCTTCGTAATCTGCCATCAGCGGAGCTAAAGGAAAGAACCTAGGCTCTTGATACCAAATAACGGAGTGAAACCCTTTTTTGATTGAAGAAGAAAGATAACAGAGCTATGGAAATGCTCTGAGACAAAGTTTACAAGATTTCAAATCTGATCTAAAACGATGAAGAAGGCAGCTCATAATACTCCTTGGAGTACTGCTACAGAACAACAGAATAATCAGCAAAAAGACAAAAACCCAACTGAAAACAAATCTATTAAAAATGCTTAGGTCCCACATGCCAGCTCACTAAGGATGGTTCTACATCAAAAAGGTCCATTAACCAGTTCGGCTCCAGCCTCCGATTCACCCATAAGCATTCCTAAATGGCGCTTAGTCCACACAGCAAAACCAGAATGTGCAAGTTCTGGTCGAGAGTTAAAGCAGCACTGGTGAAGTTGAGGATTTCTAGATGAAGAACCACCTTTTCTTAACAGCATTTATTTGAGTCAATTGCAGTCTCAATATGCACAAAATAAAGCAGGTTTAACTTTGACAGTTTAACTAACAGGCATTGACATTACACAAACACCAGTAAAGGACCGAGAAAACTGCAGTAGAAGGATGAGCATACTAAACGAATAAAGTGATATCATCAAAACCATGGTCTGGATCTGTAGCATCCGGTGAAGCGTGTAGCATGGGACCATATTCATAAGAGCATGGGTGTGACATCTACACATTGGATGCTAGAGAGGATCCGGACTGAATGCCAGAATGGATGGGAAAGGATGCACCGTGCAGTGTCATCCAAAAAGAAAGGTAAAAGGGATTGAATGTTGGCACCAATCATTTAACTTTAATTATCCAATTAGAACGGTAAAAAGGAAAGGAAATCGAAACCAATAGTTTAAAATGTAAGCCATAAATGATTCCTGGCGCTAACAACTTTTTAGCAGTTCAATGACACATGCAAACGGTGTTACTCGTGCAAGCTCCTTGCTAATACACTGAAGGAAAAATTATGAACCCACAGATTCATACGCAAGTTTGGAACAAATCCGTCCCCTCCCATAACGGCATAAACAGAATAAGCATATTTTACCGTGATTTCTGTGTCAAAGAATCATCTTTAACAAAGGTAATATGTTATTCCAGACATTGACTCGCCCGTTGGGGAAACATTAACGACTAGAATATATAAAAGGTCATGAACTTCTAATATCATCCTAGCAAGGTGTCATCTTCAAAGACAAGTTCACCTGCATCATTGAGACTGAATATTTACCTGGACTGCACATCTTCCTTGCCTCTTATCCTTCTCATGACACAAGAAATACCAGCGTTCACACCAGTAATGACTGCAAAATTACGAGCTTGAACCCATGGATCTCCGGCAATAGACTATGAGGAAAAAAAACACAGGGCAGTCAATTAGAATAAAAATAATACTTGTAAGACGGGAAACAAAATGAAAAGCGCCCTTATGGATTATGTGATGGTCAATTGTCTCTGTCGAAGTATGAAGCTTCTTCTTCTTTTTTTGCACCTTTAGTGGCACGATGTTTTTAGTGTGATTCCACATCGAAAACAATCGAAAAAGCCCATTGTCATTGTGGTGCCACTAAAGACGCCCTCTGTTTTTTTTTTTTTTATTATCTCTTTTTCCCTCGTTATGCTTAAAAAGACGGCATTTCCAACCATGACTATCCATATAATGCTGAAATTAGTTGATTTCACATAGACATTTTATCAAATACCTAGAGCAAGCCAACAAAAGATAATCATAAACCTGATTCACTCACCTCCGTTCCATTACCCATTTTGCTCATGAATGCAAAGTCCTAGCTAATAAACGCTGAACACTAATATAAAGAGCCAATTTTTCACATAACAGATAACTCAAAAAGGCATAACGCAACAGAGATATATTAAAAAACGTACCTGAGCTTGCTCGAGATACGCCATAGCCTGAGAATGAAATTTAGCCGAACCAGGCGGAGGTTGAAACGAACACGAAACATCTTTCCAAAGTGTGCCCTCAACAGCTCCGATAGCAGCTCCCAGAGCTGCGCTTGTAGCAGTAACGATGCTGGCTTCAACGGCTAAAGACTGCTTATCTAGCCATGAGTTGAATCCTTTCTCTAGTTCTTTGAACTTGGCCGGCAACTGAGCTATTGGATTACCGGCTCCGATTAAACCTTTAGGGAATCCAATCGCCATCACGCCTTGTTTTCCATCAACCATTTTTACGATAATCTTGTTGTTTGCTGTTAGGATTTGATCCTAACTAGGGTTTTGAGAAGAAAAATGGGGAGGGAGGAGAGGAATTAGTGGGAGAAAGTACAGAGGAGATTGTAGAAGAACGGAAATAGGCGGGAAAAAGAGATTTTATTGATAACAACTAGCTCCGTTTTTGAATATAAATAATTTTATATTATCAATGCAATATTTATTTATTTTTTTAATTTTATATCTAATTTATTATTAATCTAATCATTTTTTATTATTTAACAATAATTAAATTTATAACATTTAATTACTTTCTTAATATGTATGAAAACACCTATGATGACCAATATTTTGGAACGGATGTAGTAAAAATGATTAATTATTACAACACTCCTTCTTTATATACCTCTTGATGATTCAATGGGGTAAAAAGGAATACACATTGTACCCGGGTATATACCCTACTGGTAATCCACTATGATCTAACATGGTTTCCAGTGGAGAGTCCAGGGTTCGAATTGCGCTTGGGACGTGTGTGTTATCCTTTCGTTTCCGGGGAAAAAAAAAATAATAAAAATAAAAAATAAAAAAAGGAATACACTCACTATACACATAGAAATATCAAAGTCCTAACATCACCCTCCCCAAAACACCTTTCTTGTCCACGAGGAAGGGGAAAATCTAGAAATTGTGCTATGATGAAATTTTGCTACTTCCCATTTGCATCTTCCGATGTGGCCTGTTCATCATCCAAGTTAAGCAATTTGACCTTCCATTGAACCATAACCCTGTTATGCCTCTTAATTGATCTCGATTTGCAAAGACATTTTACGGATCGACTACCACCTCAACTTGTTGATTAGTGATTGGCAATGATGTGGCAGGTTGAATGTCTCCTCCAATGTACCTTTTAAGCATTGACTGGATAATCCACCGATTTACATCATTCACTAAAAAACAATATTCAAACCTTCGCGCTATAGCTAAGCTAGGCTGTCGTCAGAGGTGACTCCACCTTGAGTGATATGAATCAACCGACCCACTAAAAAAATATTACAGTATGATTTTTTTTTCAAGTACACATATCTATATGAGATTGACCCGCTTATTTTTTTATATTTTGATCCGTATTGATTTGTATTGAGTTATAATATATAAAACTAACTCTAATAATTATAAATATAACAAATTTTCGATCCATATCTCTAAATTTCTAAAATCGTCCCTAACCGTCGTTACAGCACTCAAAACTCTTTAACCATGAAAATATATGCATTTTTTTGGGGACAACAATGACAATAAAGGGTTGTTTGTTAAATATGAAGTCTGAAGTCTGAAATATAAAATCTGAATTCTGAATTCTGAATACATTAAGTAACTGAATGATTTAAGTGCTGAAATCAATTAGACCGTTTGGTATAAGTTTAGTTATTTATGTGTATTTCAAATAATTCTTCATAACTTAAAAGTAGTACCCATTTTACATTTTTTTACAATAAATAAATTCATAAGAAATACTAAATACTTTAGTATGATTAGAATAAAAAAAATTAAAAAAATGCATTGAAAAAAAGAAAAAAGAAAAATAGAAAGTTGATTGAAACGCGTGTCGTTTTATCAGAGGATTTTAAGTAGTGAATCGCTACGTGACAGGATTTGGACCACACAGTTTCCTGAGGTGGAATACACAGTACCCCGTGTGTGGAAATGTGTGGCCCAGGATCTTTTAGCGTAAACGATTCACAGTAGGAGTTCTGGTGATAAATTTTCTCAAACGTGGGCAACAAAATTTTTTCCAGCGATATGCTAGTCTATAGGCGGCCGAAAACATTTCGATTTTACAACGTAAAATTAAGTGTCGCTTAATTAATTAAAATTATTAAAAATAGGGGGATTGAGGGAAAATGACAAAAATATTTACAAAATTAATAAATAGGAAACACTTCTTTTTTTAGTCGTAAAAGGGACAAAAAAAAATCAGACGGACAAAAATACCCATTTTAATAAAAGGGACGCGCATATGCATACGCTTGATGTTTCAGCTTTAGTTCGTCGCTGCTAACTGCTTCAGCTTTGGGTTTTTTTTTTTTTTTTTTCAAACACTCGTAACTTTTGATTTATAACTCCGGTCATCGAAATTTTTTCACCAAAATTCATATTTCTTTTTGGTCTTTAATTTGAGCCCAAACACGATACCCTTCCGATGTATATTTTGAAAGCCAAAAAAGATTTGTGTTAACCGGAGCGTGTTTTTCTTATAAACGGCCGTAACTTTTGATTTAGAACACCGATCATAAAAATTGTTTCACCAAAATTCATATTTTTTTATCTTCATTTTGAGACCACGTTTGATACCTTTTCGACGTAGTATTTGAAAGCCGAATTTTATCGCTGCTTTCACAAGAATAAAGAATATGATGACACACAAAGAACAGCGGTGACACGTTTTATTAACATCCAAAATATCACCATTAGCATTGCATAATACAACAATCTATCAAAAAAAACGCTTCATATCCTAATGAAACAATCTATGAAAACATTATGGAGATGCAACTCCGGGGGAATCAAGAGAATAAAAACCTAATACTATTGGATGTAATCAAAAAGCATATTAAAGAAACTAAAACATTCTTCAAGTTCTTGAAGACAAAAAGCAGTCTGTTTTACCATATATGGACCTTCATCCTTCAAACCCGCACCACATCAAACTCCATGAATGATGTATGAAGCGGAAAATACATCAAATAGCATAGGCTCGGCTTCATCAATAGAGAATCTAGGCTCCTCCAATTTTCTAAAGACAAAAAAACACAAACATAACCATTTGAATCAACAAAGTAACACACCAACAAAGTAACACACTAGTCTATTTTTGTTCTCAACAAAGTAACACAACAACAAAGTAACACACTAGTCTAATTTTGTTCTCACAACAAAGTAACACACCAACAAAGTAACACACTAGTCTATTTTTGTTCTCAACACAGTAACACAGTAACAAAGTAACACATTAGTCTATTTTTATTCTCAACACAGTAACAAAGTAACACACTAGTCTATTTTTGTTCTCAACAAAGTAACACACCAACAAAGTAACACACTAGTCTATTTTTGTTCTCAACAAAGTAACACACCAACAAAGTAACACACCAACCAACACACAAACAAAGTAACACACCAACAAAGTAACACACTAGTCTATTTTTGTTCTCAACAAAATAACACACCAACAAAGTAACACTAGTCTATTTTTGTTCTCAACAAAGTAACACCAACAAAGTAACACACTAGTCTATTTTTGTTCTCAACACAGTAAAACACTAGTCTATGTTTGTTCTCAACAAACTAACACACTAGTCTATTTTTGTTCTCAATAAAGTAACACAGTAACACAGTCACACAGTAACACAGTAACACACCAACAAAGTAACACACTAGTTTATTTTTGTTCTAAACAAAGTAACACACGAACAAAGTAACACACTAGTCTATTTTTGTTCTCAACAAAGCAACACACCAACAAAGTAACACACCAACAAAGTAACACACCAACAAAGTAACACACCAACAAAGTAACACACTAGTCTATTTTTGTTCTCAACAAAGTAACACACCAACAAAGTAACACAGTAACACACCAACAAAGTAACATACTAGTCTATTTTTGTTCTCAACAAAGTAACACACCAACAAAGTAACACACTAACAAAGTAACACTTGTCTATTAGAAAACTTAATGATATGAACCAAGTAAAAACAATAAATAGTACACACTCCTTTTTTTAGTTGCAAATAGGACACACTCCTTTTTTTAGACAATTACAAAGCAGGTATTTATAGGACAAGCCTTTGAATTTCAAATTATGTCTTAATCTTAATTATTCCAATGCATATATCTCAACCTTCTCCACACCAAAACAATGCAGAAAGTTCTAGTAGTTCAAGGACACTTTCGAAGGTGAGAGTGCAAAATTAATGGTCGAGAATAAGTGAATTTGGTAATCGGTCAATTCATTTTATTCTATCGGACCACAAATTGTTGAAAGAAATGGAAGACTCGGATGACTTCTATCTTGGCACTTCTGAATTGGGCCAAAAGAATATAGAACATACTTTACCAATTGTTCCATGCTATATATTCACATACTGAGTTTGGGTTAGAATAAATTGTGAACAATACTTTCATAATTTGAGTCCCAGAACATGTATACTTATGTATTAGTACTCAAACAAACCGGAGCAACACCAAGAGGGATAAAAAAAAATCACACACAGAAGAAGGATTCAAAACTATGGAAAATAACCACCGCAAAATACCGAAATTATAAGAAAGCTAACGCAACGGCACACACAAATAAAGTCAAAGCGCCATTATCATGAACATTTTTCTCAGGAAATGTAAAATTGATGTGAAAATAAGAGCATTTGAGGAAGAAATTTACTTGGGCTACAAAGAGGAACAACCACCAAAAGCTTAACACAATTCCCAGGTTGAATCACATGATTGAAAGCCCAAATCAAAGCAGCTCTTGAAATTTTAATCAAATAGCTTGTTCCTTACCAATGGCCAACTCGTTAT
Organism: Gentiana macrophylla; assembly: GCA_026214975.1. Lineage (NCBI taxonomy): Eukaryota > Viridiplantae > Streptophyta > Magnoliopsida > Gentianales > Gentianaceae > Gentiana > Gentiana macrophylla. The sequence continues at coordinate 13,590,462 of CM047816.1, read as the reverse complement.
CGAAATCCGATCAAAGTCGCCGGTAGATGACATGTGCAGATACATCATCTGTTGGAACCGATTAGTTTGGGAATACGAGATCTGGTTTGAGCTCAAAGTCGCAACGAACGATGGGAAATTGATTCCCGGACCTTCCGAGCAAATTCGCCATGGATGATGGAAATGTGATCGCAGATTGACTCATTTGTTTTGGTGCATTGAAAGAAAAGGAACTCTTCTCTTCGGTGGTGAGCACGTCACGGTGGCCTTTGAAAGCCTGCGGTCGCCGTCGGCGACTTTCGGAAGAATAAGAAATGCTTTACCTAAATTACCTAACAGATCGATTGGAGAGTTGAGTTTGATGATTGAGAGTGATGACTTGATTGAACTGGAGGCGATTATGAAGAAAGCAGTAGCAATGATGATAACCATCGCCATTAACAGCGGACTTTTGGTGACTTTTGCAGAGAAGGACGTTCAAAATTGGATTAAAAGAACGGAAGATTAAAGATTAAAAGAAAAGGTAAAATAATCCGAAAGAAAATGTTTTGTCTTTAAATTAACAAAAAAAATACAACATGGATTAAAATTTATATACAGAACGAAAAGTAGATTAAAACTTAATATTCCCTTAAAAATATTAACATACACTACCAAATATAACTACCGCTTAATATTTAAATTAAATACTTAATTTATTTGGGGGAAGGGGCTACAAGGACAAAAAAACACATAAATGGGTCTGCAAGGACATTCTTATTTTTCAGCTGTTATAAAGGACAAAAATAAAATATTTGGACAAAAATACCCCTTGTTACTTTTTACCCTTCTACAAATAAGTAATAATCAAAAACAAGTAAGAAGAATAAATTATAATGTCAGTAACATCCAATGAAAAAGTAGATGTGTCTAAAAACGATTAGTAACAACCCTTATTTGTTAAAAAATAAGTAAGTAATAAAGTAAAATGTCAGAATAGAAAGAATGACCCGTAATATTAAAATATCGTAACATCCATAAACAAGTAGAAAGAATAAAATTCAAAAAGATAAGTAATAACCCGTAAAATGTAATAACGGTCAATAAACAAATAGTAACATCCCAAAAAAGAGATAAACTACATCAAAAAAATGTAGTAACTTTACAAAATTAATAGCAACAACACTAAACTTTTTAACTTTACAACTTTACAAAATTAATAGTAATAACCCTAAACCCTAAACATTAAAAAAAAATCAATGAATCACCGGACTATTGATCGGAGCGTGAAGCAAAGAAACGGATTTTGACATCGGCATTTTCTTTTTGTCGCGAATTTGAATTCGCCGCCTCCTTAATCACCCCAAAGCAAACATCTTCAATCCGGCTTGAATCGCAAGCGATTTGCAAAAGCAGATTAGCCACGAGGTCAAGAAAAGTGGACGAGGAGGCACAAAATCGCAAACGATTTGCGAGAAAAAAGACATCTCCGGTAGCAAATGCACCACCGAAGCCTTCCCGATTCTTGGTCTGCATAACTAAATCATATGGGGCTTGAATTTTTTTAGCAAATGTAAATACCTCGTCATCGTCCATAAGAGGGATAATAATACCGCTTGATTTCCTTAATCAATTGCGGATCCGACATACGAGCCACGCCTCCTTGTGCCCTGATATCGGCGGCCACACGTCCCAACACCATAACGGCACAAGCGCCGGCTTCCTCAGCAATACGATTTAGGTTTCTTTTTTGGAAGGAGGGTGCAGAAAACTAATTGAGAGATAATTAGGAAAAAAGCATATATTGGTAAGTTTTACTCGTGTTATTCTAATTAATAACTAGTGTCTCTTGAAACCCGATAAATAAATTAGTTTTGTTTTGTGACAAAACCTAAATTTATTTACCAAACAGACCTTTAAATTTGTTGGTTTTTAGTCTCTTATCCCCTTAATGTTAATGGATAAAAACAAACGAAGGGTCAAAGATGTTTATCTAACCTTTCCCTCGTACTTTTCCACCTTTACGTGTCTTCTTTCGCGCAAAGTCCATCTTTTCCACATATATTTCCGCAGCCTTTTTATCTCCACTTCTTCTAACTGTCACTCTTCGCCTTTACATCTTTCTCCACCAAGATATACACATGGAATGAATCTCTGTAAACAGATTCATGATCCCTTTTTAAAAAGATTTAATCTTTACCATCTTGGCTTTCATTAAAATGAAACCTTCAGACCAATCCCTTGTTAAAATTGAATTTTCCGACAAGGGCCAATCTTCTAAAAGTTTACAGTTATGTGATGATGGTGAAAAATTGGGGGATGGAGATGGAAATGGAAATGGAAATGGAAATGGAAATGAGAATGAGAATGGATGTTGTGTTTTAGAGAGTAAAGTAATAGAGGTGGATTTGGAAGCAGGGGTGGTGGTGAATTTGGATAATAAAAAGGAATTTGGGGATGAATGTAGTGGAATTTGTAGGATTTGTCATTTTAGTTATGATTCAACACAAGAATTGGGGGTTCCTATGGAATTGGGGTGTTCTTGTAAAGGTGATCTAGCTACTGCCCATAAACAGTGTGCTGAGGCTTGGTTTAAGATTAGAGGAAACAAGTAAGTTCTGAAATGATTATTTTAGAACCACCCCCCCTCACACATACACACATTTTTTTAATATTTAAATTTCTTCTTTTTTTCAGAACCTGTGAGATATGTGGGTCCACCGCTAGCAACGTAACCTGTGTCTACGCCGTGAATTCCGAGCAGTCGCCGCCGCAAGAAGCGTCGGTGGCGGCAACTCGAATGGTTCACTTTCACGCAGCTACCGCAGTACTGCCGCCTGCTATGTCTAGTAACTTCTGGGAAGATCATCGTCTTTTGAACATTTTGCTTGCTGTTATGGTTTTGGCATTTGTTATCTCCTGGCTCTTTCATTTCAAAGCTCCAAAATTGAGTTAAGGATATTATAGAAAAGGAGTCCGGATCTTCTGTTGTGCAGAGCGTGCTGTGAAGCTTACAGTGACTGAAATATCGACGGTACTGTCAATTTTTCACTCACTTGTAGGGATCACAACACGCTATTCACAGCAGAGGATCCAGACTCGAAAGAAAGGGTGATGTTAGTATCACAACGACCGTGCCACAACATAATTTTGCAGTCTTGATTATGATGGTCCTCCTTAATGATCATTGGATCGTACATCATGATCAATGATGTAAAAGTTATTTGCATCACTCGCTCTGACAACCGCTTTGTGGTAGTATCATTTCCATGATGGAAATGATGTGGATTTGAGGTTGTAGTTGATTTTGTACAGTATAATTGAAGGAGACCGGATCCTCTACAGTACACATGCGATGCATCATAATGATTTTGACTTCTTACGGCGTTAAATTTTGTTCTCAATATTCGACTCTGAATGAGTTGAAAACAAAAATCGACCCCTGTAAAATCGAATTTTGCCCGAATTGTGGTGTCCCGCTAGATTTAGTGGGAGTGCCATAAATGGTGTCCTTAAAGTTTGTGTGAAGGGTCATCTGTTAGGGTAGATGAAACTGAATGTGTTCAATTGTTGTTCAAAACTAGCTAGTTGACAAAATTTAGCTTATCAAACCAAATTTCTATCCTTTTTATAGTCATGTCCTTTTTGTTTTGTTTTGATAAGTTATTGATTTTTTTTGACTTGGAAGGACTCATATTTGATTGTCTGAGAGCACTTGTATCCATTATCAATTACTTTAATAGATTTCTTATTTTATAAATTTAAAAAATACCAGTATCATGTGATTTACAAAATCTTTATTAAAAATAAAATGCATCAAAATCTTTGCAACACATCATGATTCTCAACATGCGGATCTAACTTTCAAAAAAATTTCCGAGTTAACCGGAAATAATTTCTCACCTCTTCGTGTACCTTAAACGGGACTGACTGTGTTGGGGCTCGTTCAAGTTCGACGCTTTACCGCTCTTGTTTTGAAGGTTCCTTAGAAAGCACTATTTGTAACTTCTCTGAGTCCGGAGTGCAGAGTGTTGAATGTAGTTTAATTACTAGCTTATGTATATTTTTGTTGTTGTTGAAGAAATCAAGATTTTATTCAACAACATCAAATCAAACATCGTTCGAGGTCGACTAGCTCAAGAGATTACACCGAAAGTAAAAAGACCGTGTCTAGCCAGTAAATGTGTCGGAATATTCAATATACGGTTAACGAAAGAAAACCTTACAAAAGATAAAAGAGAAGCCTCTAACAGACAAACTTACGCTAAGCATCATAAAGGCAAGTAGTCTTTAAAAGTACGAGACAATCGATGCACCCAATTAATTGCTCTTCACAATAACAAATTTGCCTTTAATTCCATAAACTCAAAATCTATGCCCGGATCAAGATGGAAAAAATCGATTTTAATTCTAAAAATGATTGTGTCAACGATTTTTCTGCTCGTGCATTGTCTGTGTTGTATTAGAGCACATCTAGTCGAGGATGTTTTAAAAGGTTTATGGATATCTAGTATCATTTTGTTCATAAACATATTTATGCACCATACATAAATATTTTAATCACAACACATAGTCAATCTAAAACTCTTTATTTCACTATTTTTGTTATTTCACTGTACATTTTTTTTCTCCACTCTACATCAGGGTTGTAAACGAGCCGAGTCGAATCGAGTATTGCTCTAAATGAGTCGAGTATTTTAAAATATTGCCGAGTTCGAGTTCGAGTACGAGTATTTCGAACTCAAGCTCGAATTGAGATTCAAGAAAGTTCTAATAACTCGAGTTGAGCTCGAGTTTTGCATCGAGCTTATCGAGTCTAATAGTTTATGAAATTTTACTCGAAAATAATTTAAATTATCACATGGTAATAGCAAAAGATGTCATTTTGGATGGTTATTATAAGAATTTTCTTATTTAAGATGAAATGAATAATGTATTGAGTCCTAAACTAGATTATTAATGCAAAGTATTTGATAGAAAATACGTGATACAAAAGATATAAAAGAACTAAAACAATAAATTTTGATATCATAATTACATTCATTACAAATATAAAGATACATAAACATATTTATAAAAATATGTTTGTATGTATATGTGTATAAATATTCATATATGCTTATGTAAATATATATTCGAGTTTGCTCATGAAAGTAGTCGAAGTCGAGTATTGTTTGCGTTACTCGAGTATCGAGCATTTAATCTTCGAGTCGAGTCGATTTGAATTCGAATTTGATTTAAATCGAGTCGAATCGAGTTTTAATGATCCGATCTCGAACTATTCTGAGTAGTTCGCCTTACCACTTACGGCCATACTCTACATACACTTTTTAGATGCATTCTCTTCCCCAGCGAGCAAGTACTAGTACGTGTCAATCAGTTTAATTCTTTTAGAAATCCGCGTTGAAATTATTTCTTAAATTATCCATTAAATGTTATGTGACCCTGATAGTTATCAATTTATTGTCATTTTATATTCGAGTGGCTGACGCAGAGATCTACAAGGCGAAGGAGGCGATATTATGGGCGAGTGTAAATTTTTTAGAGCGAAAAAAATACACAACATACATAATAATAATTTTTCTTGATTCGAGGGAGGGCGATTGCCCCCCTACACTCAATGTACATCCGCCTCTTTATATTTATATCCGGAACGTTGATTAGTATTATTAAATAGTCCAACATAACTAGGACTGTTTGATATATATAATTAACTAATAATGTCTTAGTGCTTTTTCTTTCTCTCGCTTATAAATAGACTATATGTGTAACATCAGTTAATGATCATTTGAAATGATGCATAGACCAAAATGTCTAGCAGCAAGCCAGCAACATGCCGTTTTGTTCTTGTGCCTATGAAACTCTCTCTTTTATCTTTTCAATCAGATCGTGATGACAAACATAGAGTTGAATAACAATGAATACATGAAACACTTTCCTGTGATTCATTTCGTTTATTTAGGTGGGTTAGTCTTACATGCAATACTCCATTTTATCATAGTGGCTCACGTGAAACCAATGTTCTTAAAGGAAACCAATGTTCCGAAACCGATGAATATTTTTCTTAAATGTATCACTTTGATAATAACTATGTATTTTTATTAATATGATAAAAATAATATGTCAAATTATTAGTTTACTAGAGATGATAAGAGCGAATATAAATTTTATAGATTTTTGTCCAGAAGGACAAAATTATTAAAAAATCGGGATAGAAGGAAACTGTAATTTAATAAGGACAAAAGTAATAATTATGTAAGAATAAATATGGAATAGAGTAAATATGAAGTAACAATTGTGAAACACAAAGTAACATTAACACGTGAAGTAACAATTGTGATTTTTGTCCTTTATAATCATGAAAATGTTACTTTTGTCCTTCCAGACCCATTTATTAATTTTTTTGTCCTTGTGGCCCCTTCCCCCTAAATTTTATGGGGCGAAAAAGATGCATAACATATATATAATAGTGTATTTTCCGGATCCGAAGGGGACGAGAACCTCCCTAGCTATGGGGTGGATCCGGCCCTGGGAGTAACAATGAAGGGTTAAGTTGTAAGACACATTGACGCCGGAGCGTATCGGGAAACATTCGGTAAAACGGAAAGAAATGAATGCACAAACAATGAATTCAAATAATCCTCTAAAAGGCAATTACGTACTTTCATATGAATTCAAGTCTCGAAGAGCAATCCACAAGCCGGGATCTTGTAACTGCTCAAACCCGATACTTTTTGAAAATAGAAAATTTAAAAATAAGTATGGACAACAATTCAATGCGGAAACCAAGGCGCCAATCACAAAAACTTTTGTAAACGACCGGACCGGTAATCTGATCTTGATTTAATGCGCAAATAAAACACAAAAAAACATGAAAAATGTACTGAAATCTCAGAGCCCAAAATGGAAAGGAAAACACTTGATTTTGGCCTCAAAACCTACACTGGACCGCCTCTGGCATTTATACATCGTCGACTTTGAAAAAAGATTTTCGATTTGGAGTCATATGCGAAAAGCGGACAACCGAGGGCACACTTATATTCACCAAAAGACGCGGGTGTTTCGCCGTCAAGGACATCATAAACCTATGTAAAAGGTTTTATAAATCTTTTAGTCCTTATTGGATATGCTCTCAATTACCCCATTATCGGGATATTTTTGAATGGTACATTCGCATCGTAAGACACGCTTTGTCGAGAATAATATTGAATCTAGTTAAATATTATTATTTGTAGTTTATTATTTATGTCTTGTTGGCCAGTCGGCTTGAGCCTATATATTTGTATCTACACTACTCAGTTAAATCAATGAAATACGATACACTTTAAACTATGTTATGGTATTAGAGCAACCCGGTTTTCTCTCTCTCTCTCTCTCTCGTTATGTCAATTTTTCTCTAAACCCTAACCCTTTCCAAAATTAAAAAAGGGGGCGGAGCTTCTTCTTCTCCGGCTACCTAGTTCATGTCTCCAGTGAGGTTTCATTCATCCAATTAACCCCAACTTCCTTATCTCCAAAGCTCCAATTTCCCCAATCTTTGGTGGCGTAGCAGGTTGTGTTCTCCAACTCCCCCAACTTCCTATAACCCAGCTTCTTATTCTTCTCCAACTTGATTATCTCGGCAACTCGCTACCTTCCACTCCGGTGAGGCCTTGCACAACCCTCGATTTCCCGCCACATCTGCTCGTTCGGAGTCCAACCAAAGACAAATCACCATCTCAGGGCCAGCAGGCGCCGATTGCCGTACAAACAAAAAAGCCTTGACGATGGTCGGCTCACAGGCCACGTGTCACGAATATGAAGGTTAAACTCAAATAAAGTGCGGAGGGCGTCCGACTGCAGGTCGAGAGTCCGACAAAGATCCACAATAAATCCTACAGAGCAAGCCGCTTCACCCTCCCGACCATCGCAGTCGGTTTGGTCCGTAAAAATGCAGCAGAGCGTGACCATAGCCCTCGGCCAATAAGCCCGAGCGTTCACTCGTTTATACACACGTTTCCATAATCTAAGGATAAACGTGGGGAAAGAATCCAGCCTCATTAAGGCTCTGATTCAACATTAAAGATAAATAAAATATTATCTCCTAATAATCAGGGATTCATATCAATCCAAATTAATATTGGTATAACCAAATCCTTGAAGGATACGGCATTATTAGGGTTAAGACTCCCTATATAAACCCCTTAGAAGAACTACGGCCGACTTGATTCCAATTAAGTGATTGGATACGTAGGCAGCTTGAGAGTAACTCAAGTTCAGTCAAAATACCACATAAGCAACCCCCTCTTTTGGTGTTTACCGGCGATCGGAGAACTACCATTAGATCATTTGACCCGAGAATAATAACTGGTGAAATCCGACTTCATCATTGGCACTAGAAGGAGGGTCTTCTCTTGGTAGTTTCAACAATATTTCTCACCACAGTCTATATGCCACCAAAAAATACGGGGAAGAAAACACAGGATGCGACCACTCACGGTGGTGGATCAAACTGGCGAAAAAATTTCAAGGACAAAAGCGGTGGAGAAAAAGGGGTGACGGTGGCACAGCCATCGCAGGTGGATCCTCTTCCAGATCCAGTGCAACAGGCTTTAGTAGAGGCCCTGTCGACCCTCAATACGGTGACCTTCAAAACTATCGTGAACAACGCATTCAAGGTCCGTGGAGAACATACTACAGTGGAAACAGATCCCAAGGAAAACCCGCTCGGAGAAGATCGCAGTAAGGATCTCCATCCCTCACGGGAGGAATACGCAGAAACTCTGTCTTCAAATTCCAATCCTGGGGGAAGAGAGGTCAGAGACCAAGCCAGAGAGGCTCGAGTTGCACTGGACGCCTACATTGGGTAAGACTACTTTCTCCTTTGAATCCCCCTTCACCGAGTAGGTAGAGAGTTACCCCAGGCCTCCGGGGTTTAAAATGCCCAAGATGGACCCTTATGATGGGTGAAGGACCTAATGATCATATGCATCAATACTTGACGCATATGACTTTGTTTAACGCCACGACGGATGAAGTGCAAGGCATTTTCGGCTCACCTTTGGTCGGGCTCGGGAGTGGTTCAGAAACTACCCCCAAGTCCAAAATGATTTTGCCACTCTGGCAAGGAAGTTCATGCATGCGTGCATTACTGCATGACCATTCCAGAGGAATGCTACACACTTACTCACTTTGAAGCAAAAGTCAGACGAAAGTGTGCTGTAGTACTTAAAGAGGTTCAATGAGGAGTCACGTCAAGTCCAAGGGGCTGACGAGCACTTAATAGTCACCTCCTTTATAGCAGGATTACGTGAGGGTCGGCTGTATGCCAAGTTAAACAACAAGCCCCCACTCACTATGGAAGATTGTGTGGAGACCGTTCTTAAACACTTCTAGGGAGAGGAAGCCAATAGGCTAAAGAGAGATCAGGATAGAGGGGAACCCAAGAAGGGACGGTCGGAACGACAGCCCGACAGAGGGCGGAAACAAGTCTGGGACAGAATGACCACGCCAATCACTGACCGGCTCGGTAAGAAAGGCGCTCTGCAGGACAGAGACTTGGTTCTATTAAACAGATCACACGAACAGGTACTCGCCCTGATGGAAAGGAAGGGAATAGAATGAACCCTACCACCTCTGAAGGGGCCAATAGAGAAAAGGGACCAAACAAAATTCTACAAATATCATAAGGACGTAGGGCATGACTCAGAGAACTATCGGGAACTGATTAGAGATATAGATTCTGCAGCATTGAAAGGAAAGATAGACGAGGCGATAGACCGCTCGTGGAACCTAACCCAAGGGGTAGGAGAGAATACAAGAGGCGTAATTACTATCAGGGAAATGATGGTCGAACGGATCAAAAACAGAGGAGAGATCCTTCTCATGATCCTGATGGGCAGATGGACAATAAGCCTATCAACACGATTAACACAATCTCGGGTGGTCCGGAAGGCTCCAGACCACCTGAAGAAAGCAGTAATAGCAAGAGTCAACAGCCTGAGACAGGCAAGAAGCAAAGGTTATCACGGGAGGTAGTATACGGACCCAGGGATTCTCTCCCTCTAGTCCCCAACAATGAGGGACTTGTAATCGAATTGGTGATTAATAAGCATTTAGTAAAGCGGGTCTGTGTAGACACGGGGAGTGCGGTGAATGTTTTATAATTATCGGTCTACCATGCAATGAAGATTCGAGACTCTGAGCTGACCCCAGTTTCAGCTTAGCTTTTTGGGTTTACGGGGCCCCTGGTCCACCCAGTGGTAATGATCAGATTACATACTACTTTTGGGCAAGGATCAAGGAGCAAGACTCTTATGGTCGACTATGTAGTGGTTCGGTCGGCCTCATCATACAATGTCATACTGGGAAGACCCGCCCTTATCGATCTCCGAGCAGTTATCTCTCCTGCTCATATAAGCATGAAGTTCCCTACTATAGAGGGAGCAGCAGAAATCAAAGGTGACATGGAAGCAGCAAGGAATTGCTACACAGCGACAATTAACCATAAGATGATGGTACAACAAGATCTTATTGAAGAATTGGTCCCAGAGGAGGAAGAACGATGGTTAACTGAGGATGAAGTGAAGCAGGAAAAGTTATGGGGAGACCATGAGGATTTGACGGTTGGAGTCGGCTCATGGATTTCCGAGCCTCATAGACAGAATCTGATCAGTTTGCTGATAGAATATAGAGATGTCTTCACATGGAATACAGTATATATGCCTGGTATGTCTCCCGACCTGGAACTGCACCGACTAAACGTTGATCCTAGCAGATGACCAATCCGGCAGAAAAAATGGAACTTTGCCCAAGAAAGGATGGAGGCCGTCTGAAGGAAGTAACAAAGCTGTTACAAGCAAATATAATAAAGGAGGTGGTATACCCCGATTGGCTGGCCAACCCCGTCTTGGTGAAGAAACCAGACGGATCATGGCGTATGTGTGTAGATTTCACTGATCTGAACAACGCCTGCCCAAAGGATTGCTACCCACTCCCAATGATCAACAATTTGGTGGATTCCACGGTTGGATTTGAGGTCTTTGCATTCTTAGACGCATACAAGAGGTACCATCAGATTGCTATGGCCCTAGAGGATATGGAAAATACATCTTTTATCACAGAAAGAGGAACTTACTGCTATACCACCATGCCGTTTGGGCTCAAGAACGCCGGAGCCACCTATCAAAGAGCAGTCAACAAGATATTCGAGAAACAGATAGGAAGATGCATAGAGTTCTATGTAGATGATCTTCTGGTCAATAGCAGGTCTCTCGACCAGTATGTTGAGGATGTTCGAGAGGTCTTCGAAGTACTTAGAGAGACGCAAATGAGGCTTAACCCCAAGAAGTGTATGTTTGGTGTCGATCGGGAAGTTCTTAGGATATATGATATCTAAAGAATGTATACGAGCAAATATGGACGAGGTTGAGGCCATACAGAGCATGGAACCACCCAAAAATATCAAAGAAGTACAAATATTGACGGGCGCATGGTCGCTCTAAACAGATTCTTGTCGATGTGCCAATGCCAACAAGCTTTTGAAGAGTTGAAGGCCCATATGGCTACTCTGCATGTCCTCACTGCACCGAAAGCTAAAGAAAATTTATACTTGTACTTGTTCGTTTGTCATGAAGTCACCGAAATGGCCCTGGTAAGTGATCAAGACAACATTTGAGACCGTTTTTACGTCGGCAAAGCCTGCGTGTGGCCGAGTTTAGATACACGAATGCGCGAAAAGTTGGCACCGATATTGACTCATGCCTCAAGAAAGTTAAAGCCGATTTCCAAGCACACACTGCGTAGTGGTCATGACAGATCAACCTCTTCGCAGATACTCGACCGACCGTAAACGCCGGGCATCTTAACTAAGTGGGTGGTTGAGTGGCCGCCTATGACTTGGAATTCGACCCAAAATGTCAATCAAAGCTCAAGCCTTGGCTGACTTCATAGCTGAAGGGATAGCCATCACTCTCGAGCAAGAGCAGTCTCATGAGCAGTCAGAGCAATAGAAGTTGTTTGTGGATGGAGCGTCCAACAAAGAAGGAGCAGGGGCAGGTCTTCTACTCTGTAGCCCAAAGGGGGAGGAGTTCCCTCATGCATTACGCTTTAAGTTCAAAGCAACAAATAATGAAGCTGAGTATGAGGCACTAATCACGGGGCTTAGACTGGCCGCAAAGCTAGGGGTAAAAAGCTTGCAAGTGTTCAGTGATTCGCAGCTAATAGTAAATCATGTGAAGGGAGAGTATGAAGCAAAAGAAGAAACTATGAAGAAGTATCTCTCCATAGCCCGAACATTGATTGCAGAGTTTGAAGACGTCCAGTTGGGGCAGATTCCAGGATCAAAGAACGCACGAGTTGATGCCCTCTCTAAACTGGTTTAAAATTTTGTCTCTGACAGAAAGGTGTTGATCGAGCAGATAGCAGAGCGGAGTTATGAGCAGAAAGAAGCCAGACCAATCACTCAACAGGACACCTGGATGGATCCAATAGTGGCCTTTTTGAAGAACAGCCTGGTCCCAACCGACAGAGCTCAAGCTCGGAAAATAAGGCTTCATGCAAGCAGGTACTCGTTGTTTAATGATATATTGTATCAAAAATCTTTTATTTCACCATGGTTGCGTTGTGCCACAAAGGAGGAGGGGAATTACCTTCTTCGTGAGATCCACTTGGGAATTTACGGAAGTAATATGGGAGCTAGAGCACTGGCTCGGAAATATAGACTATTTGGGTATTATTGGCCGAGCATGCAGGCAGATACTCGAGAATTGGTAATGACTTGCAGAACATGCCAGGTGCATGACAACCTTACCCACCAACCTTCACAGCAGTTGATCCCCATAATATCTCCTTGGCCTTTCAATCAATGGGGTATTGACCTGGTCGGACCATTACCCAGAGCACCGGGTAACCTAAGATTTCTGGTGGTAGCCATTGACTACTTCACCAAGTGGGTGGAAGCAGAACCATTGGCCACAATAACGGGCAAGGCAATTCAAAAGTTTCTGTGGAAGACCATAGTGTGCCAATATGGAATCCCAAAAAGCATAATATATGATAATGGCACACAAATTGAAGACATAATAGTCCGAGAATTGTGCTCGAACTCGTAATTTTGCAAAGCATTTCACATTAGTCGGCCATCCGCAAACCATTGGCCAAGTGGAACAAGTCAACAGCAGATCAAGATTGGCCACGAAGAAGCGGCTAGAAGAAGAAGGTGAGAAATGGGTAGAACAGTTGCCCAATGTGCTATGGGCTTACAGAACCACACCCAACTCTACCACTGGGGAGACCCCATTCTCATTGGCTTATGGATGCGAAGCGGTCATCCCCGTGGAGATTGGACTACCCTCTCATCGAGCATAGCTCTACCACCAAATAGACCAAAAATTGTGCTAAGGCATCTAAAAGACGATCTCAGAGGAAAATCGTGAAATAGCATTCATTAGGATGGCAAAGTACAAGCGAGAAAATGTCACAATACTATAATGCTAGGGTCAGAGACTCATACTTTAAATTGGGAGATTTGGTCCTTCGAAAGAGCGAAGTTAGCAGGCAAGATCCTCAGGGTAAGCTGCAACCGAATTGGGAAGGTCCGTACAAAGTCATTAAGGTGCACAGAAAAGGTGCATATCAGCTGGCCGGTGCTCAAGGAAAGACCGTTCCTTGAAGTTGGAACGCGGTCAACCTAAGACGATTCTACGCCTAAGACAGTTCTAGGCCATTTATTATTTCTCTTGCTTGAACTATGATGTAATAAGTTGCCTTCATATGATTTCATTTTAATAAAATTTATCTTTTTATATTATTTGCGTTTATACATTTGAATTTCAAAGGTTTGCAAGGCAGACCGTATTATTCTTAGCCCAAAACAAGTTGGGCCCTACTGATGTCTACAGAGCAGCCTAAGTAATAAAATTCAACGCCTACAGGACGGGCCAATCAATTAACTCTCAGAAATCAAGTGATGAAACTAAAATGCAAGATAACATCATAAAAATGTGCAAAGGACATATTAATGTTTGCCGGACAGATTAAGTAGTTATGATCCTAGACTGAGCGTCAAAAACTTCGAAACTGCAGAGCAGAAAAAAAAAAACTAAAAACTCGGAGACTGAGCATCAATGGGCTGCAAGGCAGCCAAAAAAGTTTCAATATCAAAACTAAGTCAAAAATACTTCAAAACTACAGAGCAGACTAGTATATACTCGGAGACCGAGCAATGATCAAACTGCCGAGCAGTCCTAATCAATAAAAGTTTGCAAAGCAAATTACAAAATCTGTAGAACAGATCATCAATAATAACTGCAGGGCAGCAAACATAACTTTGGTCAGGGACAACACACAAATAAAGTCTGCAGAGCGAGATCACCCAATATAATGCTCGGAAGTCGCACATTAGACCCCTATATTGAGCGTCACAACAGCTCAACGAGTTTATAATACCAACTCTTTAAGCCTTCCGGGCATACCGTTTCACGACTAAATTTCAAGGCCTTCTTTCAAAGTATGCCTCACAACAATAGAGCAGTGCCATACTTGGGAAGAAAAATAAAGGAACCAAATCAATGTAAGAATCCAAGCAAAGAAAAGGCAAAAGTAAGTACTCTTTCCTTAAAATTGTTGTGAAATTTTTTGAAATTACAAAAAAAACGACCGCAGAGCAGGTCGCAGTCAAAACAAAGAAAGAAACTAATGCAGTCTTAAAAGGACTTAGGCTGAGAAGCATCGGACTGAGTGTCCCTTCCTGGAGAAACCACTGTTGAGCCAGCAGCCGGTTAGGACGATGAAGCAGCAGCGTACTTAAGAGCAATGTCAGCTCCCGACTTAAGCTCCTTGAGCCATTCACTATAAACTCTACCCATGCCAGGTTTGTACATGCCCCCATTCTTCAACTTAGTTGGATGCAGACCTTCAAAGTGGGCTCAAGCGTCGTCAATCCCCATAGAATATCAATGATTAACTAGGGGATGAGAAGAGGCGAGAGGACCCCGTCAAAGTGGGAAGTGTCAGTAGTACTCCCGGATGCCCTTAAGAACGAGTGCGGTGAATAGATTCCACTAGAGCACTCCGAGCGGATCGCGCTCACCCACATTCTTCTCGGCCTCGGCCTTATCGGCATCCAGTTGGTCCTTTAGAGCTTGCATCTCCTCAAGATGCGTGAGTCCTGCAACGCCGCACCTCAAGCTTACGCCGATTCTAAGGCCGACCACTTCTTTCTTTCTCGGACTCATACAAGTCCTTGTATTTTTTCTTGCTGCCCTTCAGATTGGCCACAGTCTTCTCATGCTCCTCGGCCTCAACTTAAGATTGGGCAAGACGGCCGAACACCTCCTGCCCTATGAGGGCGCCCTGAAAGAACAAAGTCAGCAAACGACAATAGCAAAAGATAACTAGCTAATGAATGAAAGGGCACGTACCATCTCGGCCAGATCCACCGTGAACATAGCAGACATCTGCTCCTTCACTAAAGACGCAATGTCGGGATCACCTCCTCTAAGGGGATAAGCACGTCCTCTCTTGCGGGACAGCCTTTCTGGAGAGATAGTAATCATGCTCGTCGGTCGTGCCCGCCTGGTCAGGTCTAAAGTCCCATCTTGACCAGAGGATTGACCTAAAGGTATCTCCGGGTCGTCCAGAGCTAGGGCATCGTCTGGATGCTCAGACAAAGATCGAACGCTTCAGCGTGGCCCAAAGACATTGCCCACCGCCGAGAGCAGCGGGCTCTCATCCAGTTCATTCATCTGGAATCAAAGATGTTTCCTCCTGCTCCTCTTGCAGGATGTCCTCTGCTCCGACTCCAGAGAGAAGAAATGCGAGGTCAGCCACTGCACAAAGAAAGAGGTCAGATATATAGAAATAGTATCGAAAAATATAAAAGTATGAAATGATAACTCAAGGAACACATCCCTACGGGATTTCTCTTCGTTCTCTATAAGTGGCGCATAAGGCTCGGGTCCGGCATCATGCAAAAGAGCCCGATCAATTAACTCCTATGTATAATTCAGACAGTTCATGGAAATGTTGAGCTCCCTAATAACCCGAATCCAGTCCCGCAGATCGGCGGTATCAGGGGCAACGTCTTGATCGAGAGTTGCACAGTTCCATCGGCCCAGCCGGGCCGCCCCTTCATGACGGATAAAGAAAAACCTATCTTTCCATCTTTTGAAAGATGTTTTCCTCTTATGCTCGATAGGAATGTCCGTCAGAGAATCCGACCGACGGAGAAAGTAGTACCAGCATGGGGAGTTGGGAACTTTGGAACGCCGGTAGAATGTCCTAAACAGCTCTACGGAAAACCTAGTCCTTACCAACCGGCACCAGATAGCAAAAACTACAATGGACCTAATCCCGTTTGGAGCAATTTGGCAATCCCCAGGTTGTAATAACGAAGAGTGGCCACAAGGGCCGGACAGAAGGGAAGCCTCAAGCCATAGTCGAATTGCTCCTTGTAGACTGCACAATAACCGGTGGGGGGCTCAGATGCATACCGGCCAACGACCCAAGCATCTGCTTTGGATTTGGGACTGATTGGAATCTGAGGGGCAAACTTAGTGGCATCTATGCTATACTAGGTACAAAGATAGTCTATGGTGTTTGAGAGATGATAGATTCAGTGCCAAAGCAACTCATAATGGATCGGGTAGCAGACACAACTTTAAGATACCTAACAAAGGCAGAATCCCTAGCAGCTGGAGGCATAGTATGCCTGGGAACAAGCCCCGCTAAAGAGTAAGGGAGAGGAAGAGTGGCCGGAGAAACTACCGGAGAAGAAGAGTACAGGGGGGATGGATTGGAAATCACCTCCTCAGTTTCTAAATCAAATGAGTCCAAGTTTAATTCTTTATCTACAGATGAGTCAGAAGGAGTAGAATATCTCACCCTCATAAATGAAGAAATCAAAGAAAATTAAAATGAAATGCGAAAGAGATAACTTACTTGCAAATAAAGGGAAGAAAAAAAGGGGCGCTAGCTTGCTCCGGACTTGGATATAAAACGATGATGATAATGTGGGATGACGTTTGAAGAGACGGGTTATAACCCCAATCGACGCCTCGGTTATGGCCCACTTTATGTCAAAAGGTATAGACGCCTCGTTTCTCGCGATAATAATGACGATTACAATCACGCACTTGACACGTGTCGAGTGCGCTTCGCTCGCTCCCAGCAGGAGAGCCGCCCAACTAAGACCGCACATGGTCAACAACAGACGCCTAAGTCCAGGGGGCCTGTGTCGACTGGGGCTTATGACGATAGTTGGCTCTGTTAGGGCCACATGTCACTTAATATGAAGGTTAAACTCAAATAAAATGTGGAGGACGTCCCACCAGAGGTCAAGAGTCCGACCAAAGATCCACAATAAATTCTATAGAGTGAGCCGCTTCATCCTCTCCCGACCACCGCAGTCGTTTTGGTCCATAAAGTACGTGGATGAAGAGCCCTCGGCCAATACGCCCGAGCTTTCATCGCTTATACACACGCTCCCATAATCTAAGGATAAACGTGGGAAACAACCAAATTTTATTAAGGCTCGATTCAACATTAAAGATAAAGGAGATAATATCTCCTAATAATCGTGGATTCATATCAATCCAAATTAATATTGGTATAACCGAATCCTTGAAGGATACGACATTATTAGGGTTAAGACTCCCTATATAAACCCTTTGTAAGAACTACGGCCGGCTTGATTCCAATTAAGTGATTGATACGAGGCAATTTTGAGAGTAACTCAAGTTCGGTCAAAATACCACATAAACAACCCCTCTTTTGGTGTTTACCGCGATCGGAGAACTACCATTAGATCGCTTGACCCGAGAATAATAATCGTGAAATCCGACTTCATCAAGCCTCACCCGACATCAATTCCTTCTTCTAGCTACTCCGATTCTCAGGTAATCTTACTCCTCTTTCCTAATGCATCAATTTTCGATTAATCCCGTAATTAGAGAGTTCCAAGATCTTCTCTCCCCGACGACCTTTGTTGAGATTTCCTTTATCCTTTTTTTTACTAAAGCAGCCAACACAAAAACAAAAAAAATAAAAATAAAAATCAGACATATATTTTGATCCTTTGATTTTCTTTTACCATCAACGGTCACAAACACCAAAAAAAAAAAAAACAAAAACAAAAACAAAAGAATGCAAGCTCGACGAACTAGTCTCAACTTTTGTCCTTCCCCGCACAATGGCCATGGTTCGGATTTTTCTCAAGCCCGGGGGCGAAGCTGTGATTGTGGCCACCCCCGTCCCTCACACTCCAACTTTTCTCAAGGTCCAAAACCCCACACCTGCCAGATTTGTGCCGCCACCGGCCACACCGCACCAATCTGCTCATTGCGATCATCGCGCGCCCCCTCCCCAAGTATATGCAACTTCCACACGCATCGGCTCTAATTGGATTGCGGATACCGGAGCCACTCACCATATCACTCATGACCCTCGAAATCTTAACCTATCCTCTTCACTCTATAATGGACCCGACAAAGTGCATGTAGACAACAACATACAAGTTAACCCATTACTCATTATGACTCTTCTTCATTATTTCCCTCCCAACCATTTTACTTATCTAATATTCTTGTTACTCCTCTATTACTGTAAATCTCTTATCTCTGTGCAAAAATTTGCTTCGACAATTCTAAGTATTTTGAATTTCACGGGTCTTACTTTCTAGTGAAAGTGATAATGCTTTAAATGGTATCGATAATTATACATTTATTCACCCTAATTCGCTCAAGAGAGGATAGATAGACTCATTATTATGTGGAATATATGTTAAATGCTATGTGAGTGTTTCTAGGATCGTAATTCAAAGATCTATGTTATTTTCCTCAAGATTTTGCACTGCTTTTGTCTCGCTTTTGCGTGTTTTATAGGATGTACCGAATCAAGCATTGGAAAGTGTTATCTGGACCGAAAGAAGTACATTGGGCCAAGTGACTAAAGTCCAAGAAGAAGCCTCTTGAAGAAAAGGAGAATAGTTGGCCCGGTTTCTCGAGGGCTGAGTCCGTAAACCGAGGACTTGTTGGACACTTAAATTGATTCTCGCCGCTCTACTAGGTCGGTTAGGGTTTTAGAGAGTCTTAAGTCGGTCATTGTATCTATATAAGGCCGCATTAATGTGAGTTCTTCATAAGTTTTCATAAGTTTTGCATATTACATTACATACATTACATATTTTGATCAAGTTTTGCAAGAGTTATTTTCGGTTTTCCTCCATTTTTCTACCATCTCTAGCTTGAGTAGATCGAGCTAAATCACCATTGTTGAAGGTATGAAGCTTTGAACGTTTCTTTTTGTCTTCAATATGGTAGATATGTTCGTATTTATGTGTTTTAGTTAATCTGCATGTTTAAAGACCCTATAATTTACTTATTTTAATCGTAATTGAGCAATGTAGATCCAGGGATAGGAAAAGACGCCCCCGGTTGCCCGGCGGTCTATACCGGTTTACCGAGGCATTACTTCGAAAACCTAAAACTGGGATTCACTACAGCTACGCTGATCGATAGATTTAATTTACATGTTAGTAGCCTGGTCAACTATTTGCATTTCATCGTAAACTAGCATGAAATACGAATAGTGAAGTGCTATGTTTAGACATTATCTTGAATGGACCCCAGAACGTGGTTGATCAATGTCGATAAATTTACGCAGTTAGTTAGCGGTATGAGTTAGCGCTTCGATATCGGAAATTCTAGATCTTTATACGTATGGGCTATTTGACGTGGTTTTCCTAGTGCTATTCAGTCCTTAAACCGATAAAGTTGTATCGGGTCAAATCAGTAGTGCTAGTATGGTGAGTCGTGTCGAATCCTCGTGGAAACGATGGTAATTCAGTGTGGCTAAACACCAAGAAGCTATTATTAACTCAATCTAAGTCATAATTTTTCTTTTTTTTCTATTTAGTAACCTTAAAACAAGAATAAATGCATAAAACTAAAACATATATATATATATATATAGATACATAAATATATATATAAATATATAGAAATACATATATATATATAGATATAAATATATATAGGTACCAATACAATATATAAAATATAAATACTAGTAATATTATAAAAGACTAGCCAAGAATATGTCATCTGAATCAAGATTCTTTTAGTAGAAATAGATGTGCTCGATCTTTCCTTATTTTAAGGTGAATCAATTATATATGAATCGGTGTATTCCTAAGCTAGACAACTCCTCCTCACACGAGCGTATGAAATTGTCATATGTCAAATTGTCATCAGTTTAATCTCCACAACTACCCCATGCTAATCTTAGTTAGTCTGAACAGGTACCGAGTACAAATCTACCCCGGATAAAAGAGGTTATTCCGTTTGTCAGACGGCCGATGTTATTCAAGAGGCTCCGGTTGTCAGGCGGATCGATTTAACACAAACGGTGTAGTTTTAATCAAACTGTGATTTTAACATTATTATGATCTTGAACACAAATTTAATAAGATTCATCTTTCCCAAGACAAATCTGCCCCCGGGTAGGAAATAGGATTCCGTTGTCACGTTTTCACTCGGCCATTTTTACCCTCCGGTTTTTCTATCCTTTATCTCATATCCTAACTCTCTCCGGTCGGGCTTCATCGTTAGGTTATATGTTGCGATTCATCTTGGTTAATTACGCCAATCCGAATATTATCAATACGTTGCAAGATAGAAAAAGATTCATTATAATCGATTTTAATTCAATTTTAACATAGTCATCATCTATTTCCTAAAAAGATAAACTAATTCAATTTCATATCTTGGCTAGATATAGAGTTAGCCTAATATCATTATAACTAATATATAGATACTAATAACAACAAACAAACATAAATACATTAAAAAGTTACAGATTATAATTGTAGTGTCGAGCCGTATTCTCCGGAAATAGCAACTCCTTTAGCAACAACGAGCCTTGATAAACCTTCTAAGTACTAAAACGATACTTATACTACAAGATTATTTCGACAGAGTGTCGTTTTACGGTATTTACGTAACTACACACTAGATTAAGATAATATATATATATATAGAAGTGATATATATATATTGGTACAACTCCCTCAAGTCTAAAATGAGGAGTATTTATAGAGTGGATGTCAAGGCCGGCGCTGGCCGGTGTAGTCCCCGGCGCCGGCCGGTGCTACTGTGGAGATTCTCTCCTGACAGTCCCCATGTGCTGGTGGCAGAGAGATTCCGGCTCGGGCCGGGTCTTTTCGGTTCGGGCCGGATCTTGAAAAATATCTTTCTTCCGCTTGCATCAAGTTTCGGTTTTAATTCTTCGCTTTCTATCACACGCACTCAAACAGTCAAAAACACGAGCCACGTAATTTTGATCATAAAACTATAAGTTTTATGAAAATAATAACGATAATATCTATTTATAATGATTTCGATTTTTATGTGTTTTTAGATATATTTTTATAGAATTTATACGATATTATCGAATACGATATAAAAAGTCATATAATATGATTATATTTTTATCATACATCACTATTACGGACCAATTAAGGAGGGTAGCTTATGTATAGATTGTCTACTACCATTGTCGGAGTAGATAGGAGTAGGAGTTGCACTCATAAATGATAATGATAATTAAAACTAAGCTCGTGATTAATTTAAGGAAATTATGTGAGGAAGTAAACGAAACGATTAATCGATCCAAGTTAGTAGATCGGTGAGGAGAGGGAGGAATACCAAGTTTGTTTTCTTTTATGTTTGTTGTTGGTCAATGACCGCCTATGTTGCTTTTAATTAGGTTAGAATCGTTTATACTTATAGTTGCATTGTCTCTCGTGGATCGACCTTGACTCACATTTACTATAATACGATGTACCTAGTATTCTTGCTAGTAATATCAACGTTAGTGACTTACATGCGATCAGAAAGATTACTCAGGTCACGTTCATCTTAGGGGATTTGTAAAATATGTACTTTATCACTTCTCCACTCCGCTCCACCGATCCTCTGATCCGGCTCAAGCTATTTCCTCCCCCTCACCTCCTCCACCACATGGCATTAGCGTCTCAGGATTTGCTCTTACTCCGTGCTCCGCCAAGCCTTAAAAAGTCATCTTACTTTCAGTCCTCCTAAAACACCATATACTGTGTGTGCCCCTTGTCAATTTCACCGCTTCCCGTTATATACCTATGACTTTACCTCTACTGAACCATTGGATTTGATTTACTCTGATGTTTGGGGCCCCAGTTCTGAACCTTCTATCTACGGTTCTCAAGCATTATGTCGCTTTCTCGATGACTTCACAAACTACCTTTGGCTTTATCCTTTGAAAAATAAATATGATGTTGAAACCATATTTCCTAACGTTCTTGCTATGATTGAACGTCATTTCAATACCAAAATAAAATCCATCCAAACTGACTGGGTGGTGAGTACCGGCGCGTTTCCACTCTCCTTCTTTTGTCATCCGACATCGCTTTCCTATCCCCACACACATGAACAAGTTGATGCTATTGAGTGCCGCCATCACAAATTGTTGAAGTCGGCCTCTCCTCCTTGCCTGGGCCTAACCTTCCGCTTCCCTATTGGGAGGATGCATTTATCACTGCCACTTATATTATCAACCGCCTTCCCACCAAAGTTCTTTATGATAAGTCTCCCTTTGAAATGGTCCATCATCGGTCCCCGGACTATACCTTCCTTCGAGTCTTTGGTTGTGTGTGCTGACCTTATCTCCGTCCCTATAACCATCATAAAACTGATTTCCGCTCCAAAACTTGCATCTTTCTAGGCTATAGTCCTTCCCACCACGGTTATAAATGCCTGGATCTTGCCTCTGGCCATATGTATATTGCTCACCATGTGGTTTTTGATAAATCCGTCTTTCCCTATACATCTTCTCCCTTGATACCCACTCTTGATAATCGCACTGTACCGCTTCTGTCTTTCTTCCAGCACCTCCACAAAATCCACCTCCGGTTCCGGATCCTTCCAACCTGGCCTCACCCCCACTAACTCCCGCTCCCACTCCCGAGCCTTCCCCACCCACCTCCCTTGCGTCCACTTCGACCTCTCCGGCCTCGTCCCCTTCCCCACCTGCTCCAACTCATACCATGGTCACTCACACCAAAACCAACTCCTCAAACCTATCTCTCGCCTCGACTTTATCCGCTACCCGCTTCCTAAAGCCCTGTGTGTTCTATCAACTCCTTGACTCTTCTTCCTATATCAAGCCTCTAAACATCCGAATTGGCGAATGCTATGAGAGAAGAAATCGACACGTTGTTTGCGCAACTGCACTGAGATCTTGTTCCTGTGCATCCTCGTATGAACGTTGTGGGCAATAAATGGGTTTATCGCACTAAACGCCACGCAGATGGTCGTTTTGAGCGCCACAAGGCACACCTTGTGGCCAAGGGTTTTCATCAGGCCGAAAGAGTTGATTTCACTGACACTTTCAGCTCGGTTGTCAAACCGGTCACTATTCATCTTCTCTTGTCTCTTGCTGTTTCGCAGGGTTGGTCGCTTCGACAGGTGGATATTCAGAATGCTTTCTTACATGGGTATTTAGCTGAGCCCGTCTATATGTAGCAGACGCAGGGGTTTGTTCACCCCGATTATCCTGATTATGTATGCCATCTTCGCCGTAGTCTTTATGGCCTCCGCCAGGCCCCACGTGCTTGGTTTTCTCGCTTCACTGATATGTTGACTCGGTTTGGGTTTGTCGGTTCTAAAGCTGACACTTCCTTATATATTTATTCCTGTGATGGTGCTCGTGTATATATTTTGATTTATGTGGATGATATTGTTATTATTGGCTCGTCGTCTTCTCTTGTTGAGCATGATATCTCTTATCTTGGTCGGCACTTTCCGGTTAAAGCCCTTGGTTGTTTGTCTTATTTCTTGGCATTGAGGTGCTTCCTACCTCCGATAGGCTATTTCTCACTCAACGCAAGTATATCTTCCAGCTTCTACAACGTGCCTCTCTGGACAAGCCAAGCCTTGTCAGACACCTATGTCGGCCT
This sequence comes from Gentiana macrophylla, assembly GCA_026214975.1. Lineage (NCBI taxonomy): Eukaryota > Viridiplantae > Streptophyta > Magnoliopsida > Gentianales > Gentianaceae > Gentiana > Gentiana macrophylla. Next base: position 13,566,533 of record CM047816.1, on the reverse strand, counting down.
CCACCCGTCTCACCCTGGACGATGGCCCTCCCTTTGAAGATCCTTCGCTTTATCGCACTATTGTTGGCGGTCTCCAATATCTCAGTTTCACTTGGCCTGATATTACGTTCGCAGTCCACACGGTTAGTACGTATGCATTCACCTACCGAAGCTCACTGGGTTGTAGTTAAACGTATTCTTCGGTATCTTAAATACACCGTCTCCGATGGCCTCTTCTTCTCCCGCCGGTCACCTATTTCGCTCCGGGCTTATTCTTATTCTGATTCTGATTGGGCTGCTGACAGTGATAATTGTCGTTCTGTTGGGGCATGTTGTGTCTTCCTTGGTGATAATCTTATTAGTTGGCGTAATAAGCAGCACTTGACCGTTTCGAAGAGTAGCACTGAGGCCGAGTATAAGACCCTTTCTAACACTGCCGCCAAACTTTAGTGGCTTTGCAGTCTTTTTCGTGAGATGCAGGTTCCGTTATCATCTCCGCCTACTCTTTGGTGTGATAATATTGGTGCCACCTACCTTGCTCACAATTCTGTGTATAATGCCCGCACGAAGCACATATAGATCGATTTCCACCATGTTCGTGAATTAGTAGCAGCTCGCAAGCTCGGCATCTCTTTTATCTCCTCGAAGGATCAGTTAGTTGATGTCCTCACCAAACCGTTGGCACAACCTCGTTTTGCCTGTTTGAAGTCCAATCTCCGTGTTCAGCCACTTCCCACGGGATTGCGGGGCGTGTCGAGAATAATATTGAGTCTAGATAAATATTATTATTTGTAATTTATTATTTATGTCTTGTTGGCCAAGTCGGCTTGGGTCTATATATTTGTATCTACACTACTCAGTTAAATCAATGAAATACGATACACTTTAAACTATGTTACGCTTAATTATATTCACTATAAATATTGTTGTTTTACCAATAATTAATGATGAAGCTAGAAATTCATAGTCAAGTGGGTTAGTGGACTATCACATGTATTCAATTAAGATTTAAAGAGTTAAATTGAATTACTATATAAGACAATTTAGTATAATTTTTTTTCCGGATGGATTTAACTCCCCTAATGGTGTATTGTAGCCCTGTCATTGTTTACTATATAAACATGGGCGGAACTAGGTAGGGGAGGGGTTGTCTCAAGACCAACGCAAAAAAAAAACCAAAAAACCAAAAAACAAAAAGAAACTGTTTTTTTTTTTTTGTTTTGTTTTTGAAACGAACTTTTTTTTATTAAAGATCAAGAAGTGAAACGTCCACAGCTTACAGAGAAAAAACATAAAGCAATTACATCATAAAATCATTAATCTAAGTTCCAAGCTAATCGGAGATTTCTGACTCGAGTTTCTACAGTTGATAGTAAGACAGTAGTCGGCGGAGGACTATCTGCTACACCGTGAAAGATCTTATTTCGCCAAATCCAGATGCGGGAGGCCATCTTTCTGAATTGATATGCCCATTCCTTATTGCGTCCCTGAGTGTCAATATTACAACTAATCCATTCATTTTTTTTTTGAAAGTAATCCATTCATTTTTACTAGTGTTTAGATATGTACTATGTCTGTTGATGAAGTCGGATTTCACTAATAGATAAATTACGGATACAATAGTTCTAATGATAACTTTTCGGTCACCGGCCGACGGCCAGAGAAGAGAAAATATTTTTATGGCGTTTTGATCAACTCAAGTTTTCCTTGAGCTTCCTACGATCCAATTGTTGTCTTGGAATCAAGTCGGCCGTAGTTCTGAAGCCGCGCTTATATAGAGGTCTAAACCCTAATCTAACCGTATTCTCCAAGGATTCGGTTCAGATTAGATTTGATCCGATCTCCTAATTATTAGGAGATAATGATGCTATAATATCGAAAGTTATGAATCATACCTTAATCCGACTAAGTTCATCTCTCACGCTTATACGCGCGTGTATCTCGCATGACCGCTCGTGTCTCGCGAATGGTTGACTCTAATCGCGCTCTGCTGCATTCCTATATAGACCGACCGCCCCGCGGGCGGTAGGATCGATCATGACTCGCCTCGGTCTCTCCGGTCAGGAAACATTCCCGACCCTAATTGCGGTTATCCAACGGTTGTATGACGCGTGGCTTTGGCTGAGCCGACCACCATCATAAGCCCCCCAGGTCGGCTTGGGCCTTCGGCCTAGGGCGACCAGATCCAAGCTTGGTCGGGACTTTGTGACGCTTCATACATTATTGCGATTGTCATTATTGGCACGAGAAACGAGGCGCGCGTGCTCGCTAACGCCGACGGGCCGCTTACCAAAGCGCCGCTGGGCTTATAAACTGCCTTCTCAAACGCCTGCTCTCATCATTGTCGCCGTTATTTACTTCAAAGGGCCGGGTGTAAACTGAAGCCTCTTTTTCTCTTCATTTCTGCAAGTAAGTGCTTTCCCTTTGCATTTTCGATTTGTTTTTTAACTTTACGATTTATGAGGGTGAGATTCTCAACTCCTTCCGACGAGTCAGTTGATAGAGAGTTGAGTCCCAAATCCATTGATCTTGAGTCTGAAAGTGTATCTGCCGTTTCTCCTCCTCTTACCTCATCTTTTCCGGCCACTTCTCCGGCCATCACCCACCAATATAACTTGTTATCTGGTCTTGTTCCCAGGCACACTGTGCCCCCAACCCCTAGGGATTCCGTTTTCATACGACATATAAAGGCCGTTTCCGCCACCAAATCTATCATGGGTAGCTTTGGAATTGAATCAATCGCCTCCCAAAGACACTATCGATTATCTCGCAACCAATACCACATAGACGCTTACTAGATTCGCCTCAGATTCCCATCACCCACCTTCGAGGACAGATGCACGGGTTGTCGGTCGTTATGCGCCGGAGCCCCCTCGTCGACATCGTGCGCTTTACAAGGATCAATTTGAATGTGGTTTGAGGCTACCTTTATGTCCCGCCATTGTGGCCATTCTTCGTCACTATGAATTGGGAATCGCCCAACTTGCTCCAAATGGGGTTCGATGTATTGTGGGTTTTGCTATTTGGTGCCGTTTAGTACGGACTAAATTTTCAGCTGGGCTATTCCGGACATTCTACCGGCGGTGTAGGGTCCCTAATTCTCCGGGGTGGTATTATTTCCTCCGCCGACCAGGTCCTCTGCTCGATATTCCTATTCAACATGCTGGGAAGACGTCTTTCAAACGTTGGAAAGAAAGATTCTTTTTTGTTCGCCATGAGGGAATACCGGCCGGGTAGGTGGAACATCGCCACGCCGACAAAGACGAGACCCTCGATATGGCCGACCAAGGATGGATCCAGGTTATAAGGCAATTAGATATCTCCATGAGTTGCCAAAATTATCCCTCCGACTCATTGATCGTGCTCGTTGCACGAGGCCGGGCCTCGAGCCATACGCCTCTCACCGAGGATGAAGAGAAATCTTGTGGTTTTGGCTGCACTCACTTGGTTTCTTTCTTTGTACAATTGTATTTATGTATCTTACCTTTGTTTTCTTTGTACAGTGGCCGATCTGGCGCATCTACTATCTGGAGCAGGAGCTAGAGCCGACGATGCTCAACCTGAAGAAGCCTCGGTCGATCCTGCGACCTTGGAGAATCCTGAGCCTTCGCTTATCCGATCATCCGCACGGTGCTTGGCCTCGGCGATCCAGGCCCTTGCCGAGCAATCGGACGATGCCATACGTCACCCACCGCGACCTGAGAGTGAGGATGTGACTATTACTGACCTTCCATCTGACGAAGAGATCTCTGATCTAATCCCTCTGCTCCGATCAGATCAATCAACTGCCAAGGAGTCCTCTCGCAAGAGAGGACGCTCGAGCTTACTCACGGCTGGTCCTTCTGGGGGAGAGCAAGTTGAAGCCTCCACAATTCAAACCGCTCTTCACGCTATGTCAACTGTAGATTTAGCTGAGATGGTAAGCCCAATACATTGCTGAGTCGATTTCCTTTATACATGCATGATTGTATGCACATCCGCGTATATGTATTTTTATCTTTCTAATGGTCATACTTGGTCAGGGTGCTCGGATCGGTCAAGAAGTATTTGATCGTTTGGCCAAATCCAAAGCTATAGCTGATGAGCATGAGAAGACAGTGACTGAGCTCAAGGCTTCCAGAAAGAAATACAGAGATTTGTATGAGGCCAAGAAAAAGGGTCTGCTCGACCTTAAGGCCAAGTACGAGCTGGAGATGCAGACCCTGCAGGAGGCGCATGCTGCAGAGATACAAAACTTGGAAAGACAGCTGACCGAGGAGGCAGAGAAGAGGGCAACGGTAGAAGAGAGCTTGCAAGTGGCGTAATCGGCTCGTGATGCTCTGGAGAGTTCTGCTCTCGCCCTTGTAGCCAAGGGATCCGGGACTATTACAGCATTCACCCATTTTGATGGGGTCTCTCCGCTCTTCTTGTCCCTATAGTCAACCATGGATACTCCATGGGAGTTGATGATGCCCGAGCGCAGTATACTGGTCTGGATATTTTGAAGTTGAAGAATGCCAATCTGTATAAACCAGGGATGGGACAAATGTATAATGAGCCTCTTCAGGAGCTCAAATCGGGAGTTGATATTGTTCAGAAATATTCTGCATCCCCCTCTTCCAAGCCGGCTTCTCAAGCAACTTCAGAGCGGAACGTCTCCACTGGTGGCTCCGAGCCTAAGCCTGTTTAATGATCTGCTCAGCTGTAAAAACTTGTTTTTTATTTTGCAACTCATGACCGACATTGTTCTTGATTCATCGTTCCCTCTCAAGCATGCTCCGTTTATTTCCGACGTAGCATGTTTTGGGGTTATTTTGTTTTAATGCCCTGTCTTTGGCCGCTTATGCTTCATTTCCTTTACTTTCCAAGTCATGATTCTGGCATTCTATTTTTCTTGTGTTCCGTTCTGAACTTGCTCTTTGGCAGTTTTTCATTCTTTATTTTGCTCAGTCTTTGAGATCATTCTGCCTTTCAGTTTAATTTTATGTTGTGCTCAGCTTCTGAGCTTTCTCGCTTTTGCGATTTTAATTTACGTTGCGCGGCCTACGAGCGCGCTCGCGCTTTGGCGATTTAATTTTAAGTTTCGCTCAATCTTCGAGCGTTTCGCTTTTGGCGCGATTTACGTTGCGCCGGCCTCGAGCGTCGCTTTGGCGATTTAATTTACGTTGCGCCTGGCCTTCGAGCGTTCTCGCTTTTGGCGGTTTTAATTTACGTTGCGCTCGGGCCGAGCAGCGTTCTCTCGCTTTGGCGCTTTAATTTACGCGTTAAGTCACGCATACATAAATAGATGTCAACTTTATTGAACAAATAGATCGTTGGTCCCTTGAAAAGGCTTTGGTTAAGTTTAGAGTGGGGGTGAATAAACTTAACACTTAAAACTTTGGAGTTAACAAATGCGCAACTTCAAGAAACTTCTTTGGTACTTGAAGAGTCTGCTTGAGACCTCGTGACTCCTGGCCGATAAATGAGTTCATCGACATTCGATTATTGAATTTGTGCAAATGGAATAATATCAAAATTAAGCCTTGTTACTTGTTGTTAAATATGTTACTAAGTATTAGATACTCGTAGTGTATGTGTGTGATTTCAGCTTGCTAGATTCAAGAGGTTGATGAGTGAAATAGAACAAGTGCGTAAAGTAAAAGCAGTAAAATAAGTAGGCAGGATTTTATAGTGGTTCCAGGTGATGTAATCCTCAGACGCCCACTCTTCTCCCGTGATGTTGGAGGAAATTCACTAGTGATCTTTGAGTTATCTCTGTTACAAAGAATCCTAGGTTGCTTGTCCTTCACCAATAACTATGGCTTCACAAATCAAAATCGGGAACAGTAGGATTGCCGCTCCCGAGTCTTCCACTGGTCCTGAAGGGTAGAATTGCCTCTTCACCACTCTCCACCACAAACCAACATCTTTCACACTAATGATGCTTCACTGCCTTCAAGAGGTTCTTTATAAAATAAAGAATGAATCAAATAAATGATTCGATGCAAAGCAGCCTTGATTAGGATGATATAATCAGCGACTTTTGCGCCTTCAAGTGTGTATGCTTGATGCAAGCTTGAACACGTAATGCACTTGAAGAAAATAGCTAGATCAGCAGACCTTAAGCTCAGAAGTTCAAACAGGTGTTTTTCAAATTCAAGATTGTCACTTAAAGTTTATTCCAAAATTCATCATCTTTTGTTGAGTTGAAAGTCTTCTATTTATAGGTAGAATGCATGTGACTTGCATTTGAAATTCAAATGTGACTGCTCTTGTATTTGTCCCATCTCAGACCGCATTCTCGTCACTATTCATGGATCGACACTCGCCAGATTACTTTTTGACAAAGGCAATCTGCCCACCCTTTGACTTGTATCCAATGGATAAAAATATGGATCATCCCAACGTCTTTTAATCTCACTTTGATTTGCTTGATAAGTCGAGGTAGTTGGTCGTTCTTATCCATGTAACTTTCCAATAATCTTGAATTAATCGAGGTATATATCAAGAAGAGTTCATCATCATTGTAATACTAATCATCACTTGAACATCTTATTTTTGTTTGAAAATAGAATGCAATTGATTACTTTTATCTAACTTTTATTTGTGTAGTTAGATCACATCATTTTAATTGTAACTAAGTTCCAAACATCATCCAACTTGTGGAACTTAGACTTTCTATTATTAAGGCATATGTAATCAGTTTAGGTCATCACAGCACTTGCCTAAATTCTCGATTCCATATCCTTGACTTTAACTACTAAGTTTGATCCCTTAGCCTTCATTAATCGAATTTGAACCTCCTTCCTTCGGTCTTCAAGAGGTTCCTGCATCAGCCATCGACCTATCTACCCCATCGACTAGACGATCATCACGATAAACGAATCAGCTTTTTTACAAATGCTTGTTTGATCAAACCTATTTATGAATCAAACTCTAATAAACCTATACATTTTATCTAGACATCTTTTTGCCTTTGCACTATAACAGCTAGTATGGCACTCATCATCAAAACTAAGAAATAAGTCCAACATAGACGGTTGCATATGCAACTTATTACATTCTCATAATATAAGTAATAAATAAAACAGCAGTAAGCCTTGAACCTGTCCTAGGCGTAGAACCTTCGTAAGTTGGCGGAACGGTCTTCCCCTGAGCATTTGCCAGCTGGTAGGCACCTTTGCCGTGCACTTTAATGACCTTGTACGGCCCTTCCCAATTTGGCTTTAGCTTGCCCTGAGGATCCTGTCTACTAACCTCATTCTTTCGGAGGACTAAATCTCCCACTTTAAAGTACAAATCTTTCACTTTAGCATTGTAATACTGTGCGATCTGTTGTTTGTATTTGGCCGTCAGATCAATGCTATATCGCTGGTTTCTTCCAATTCATCCTTTCGATGTCCGAGCTCGGTCTCTTGATTGATCCGATTATACACTGCTCAGGCAGGTAGTCCTATTTTCGCTGGGATAATCGCTTCACATCCATATGATAATAAAATGGGGTTTCGCCCAGAGCGAAGTTAGCGTTGTTTCAGATGCTCAAAGGACATTGGGCGCTTGCTCGCCCCAATGTTCGCCTTCTTCTTCTAACCTTTTCTTTAACCCGGTCTTGATTTGTCTGCTGGCCTGCTCAACTTGCCCATTTGCCTATGGATACCCCTATGATGTAAAGTGCCGAGTTATTCCCACCTCGAGCACCATTCCGGACCACTGTCTTCAAACCGGGTACCATTGTCGAAACCAAGTGCTTAGGATTCCAAATCGATGCACCACGTTTTCCACAGGAATTTCCGAATCGCTCCACTGTTATCGCTGCCAATGGCTCGCCTCTACCCATCGAGTGAAGTAGTCAATAGCTACGATCGAAACTTCAAATTCCTGGTGCCTTTGGTAATGGGCCGATCAGATCCACCCCCACCGGTCAAAGGGCCAAGGGATACTAAAGGAATCATCTCATTGTAGGATGGTGTTTGAGGTTGTCATGTACTTGGCACGCTCTACTGTGTCGTCACCAATTCTCGAGCATCCGCCTCATGGTCGGCCAATAATATCCAAAAGCCTACACTTGCGCGCCAGAGCCCTAGCTCCCATATGACTTCCACAGATTCCCGTGATGGATTTCTCGGAGGAGATAATTTCCTCTTCCTCAAAGGGCACAAATAAGCAGCCATGGAGTTATAAAGGACTTGCGGTATAAGATGTCATTGAACAAGGAATACCTGCTTGCTTGAAGTCTTATCTTCCTGGCCAGGATTCGGTCTTCCGGGACCACACTGTTTTTTAAGAATGCTACTATGGGATCCATCCTGGTGGCTCTTTGGTTGATTTGTTGAGCCTCTTTAATTGTATAGCTTCGCTCTGCGACTTGCTCGATCAGGACTTTCTTATCTGAGAAGAAATTTGATGCTAATTTGGACAGTGCATCCGCCCGAGCATTTTTAGATCTAGGGATCTGATCCAGCTTGACATCTTCAAAGTGTGAAATCAATGCTCTGACCATCGAAAGATATCTCTTCATGGTGTCTTCTTTTGCCTCGTAATCTCCTGTGACATGGTTGACCACCAGCTGCGAGTCACTAAATATGTGTAATCTTCTGACTCCTAATTTTGCAGCCAGTTTGAGCCCGGTTATGAGCGCTTCATATTCAGCCTCATTATTGGTTGCTTTGAAGCTGAACCGCAATGCGTATGGAAATTCTTCTCCTTTTGGACTACAGAGCAGAAGACCTGCCCCTGCTCCTTCTTTATTGGACGCTCCATCAACATATAATGTCCATTGGTCACTAGGACCGTTAGTCTGCTTCTGCTCTAGAGTTATGGACACTCCTTCGGCTATGAAATCGGCCAGGGCCTGAGCTTTGATAGATGTTCTAGGTCTGAACTCCAGATCATAGCGAACCATTTCGACCACCCATTTTGTCAATCTTCCCGACGCCCGGCTTATCCAGACTGTCTAAGTGGTTGGTCCGTCATGACCACAATAGGATGAGCCTGAAAGTACGGCTTCAGCTTCCTCGACGCGTGAACTAAGATCGGTGCCAACTTTTCTCGCGCCGAGTATCTCACCGACCTCTCGAGAGTTTTACTCACATAAAAATTGGTTTTTGGGTGCTATTTCGTCGCCACCTGTGACGGCGCGCTAACGCTTCTTGGCACGCAGACAAGTACAAGTATAGAGTTTCTCCTTTTTGTGGTGCAGTGAGAACGGGCAAGTTTGTGAGGTATTTCTTCAATTCTTCAAACGCCTTTTGGCATTCCTCGTTCCAAGAAAAAGGGTTTGCTTGTCTTAACACCTTGAAAAAAGGGAGGGCCCTCTGGGCCGACCGCGAGAGGAATCTGTTTAGGCGCCCATACGCCCCTGTCAATCTTTGTACTTATTTAACGTTTTTGGTGGAGCCATGCTCAGATGGCCTCTACTTTGTCCGGTTTGCCTTTATGCCTTCTTTGGAAATCATGTATCCTAGAACTTCCCCGACCGCATTCTCGAACGTGCACTTCTTTGGATTAAGACGCATTCGTGTTTGTCTCAATACCTCAAAATTTCTCTCGACATTCGCTAAGTATTGCTCAAGAGACTCCGCTCTTGATCAATGTGTCATCCACATATACTTCCATGTTCTTCCCAATTTGTTTTTCAAAGATCTTATTTACGGCCCTCTCGATACGTGGCGCTGCGTTTTAAGGCCGAACGGCATAGTAAGATAGCGTAAGGTCCTCTTTCGTGATGAAGGATGTTTTTTCCATGTCCTCCGAGCCATGGCTATCTCGATGATACCCCTTTGTATGCGCCTCTAAAACGCAAGACTTCATACCCGACCGTGAAATCCACTAAGCTATCAATCTTTGGAAGTGGGTAACAATCCTTGGGACATGCCTTATTCAGATCTCAGAAGTCCACGCACATACGCCAAGAACCGCCTGGTTTCTTAACTAGAACCGGATTGGCTAACCATTCGGATATACTACCTCTTTAATTATTCCACACCGCAATAATTTTGTTACCTCTTTTGACAAAGCCTCTATCCTTTCCTCGAGCGAAAGATCGTCTCTTTGCCGAACGGGCTTTCACGGGGTCCACATTGAGATGGTGTAACGCTAAGTGGGAGATAGTCCGGGCATGTCGGCGGTCGTGGCAAAATGTCTCTAAACTCCTTTAATAAGTCGATTAGGCTCGCATCAGATGGCTCGAATCCATGCTCCGACCCGACCCGACCCCATCTTCTCGGTCTTCCCATAGTGGCTTCTTGTGTCACCACATCGTTAGTTAACCATCTTTCTTCTTCCTCCGGAACAAGTTCGTCTATGAGGACTGTTGCACCATCATCTTCGCTTGATGGTAGCGGTGTAATGACTCCCGGTCGTTTCCACATCTCCCTTTATTTCTGCAGTTCCTCAACAAAGTGGGAATTTCATGCTAATATGTGCAGGGAGATTACCGCCCGGAGAGATCTATCGAGCGGGTCTCCTAATATGATGTTATATGCCGAGGTCGACTGCATTTCACCACATAGTCGACCATAAGAGTCCCGCTCTTTCGCCCACGCCCAAATGTTGTTGGTAGCCTCGATCATGCCCACAGGATGTATGGGTGGTCCGGCAAATCCAAATAAATGGCCGAGACTCGGAGTTAGCTCGGCTCACCTATCTTCATAGCCCGACATACCGATAAGTACAAAACGTTTACCAAGCGCTCCAATGTCTACACATACTCGTTTCACGGTGTGCTTATTAACCACCAACTCAATCACTAACCCTTCATTATTGGGAATCAAAGGAAGAGGATCCCTGGTCCATATACCACTTCTCCTGTCAATTTCTGTTTTTTACCCGTTTCGGGTGGCGAGTTTTTGGGAATGCTGCTTTCTCCGGTCGGTCTATGTCCTGACGGACCGCCTGCAATAGTATTGATGGTATTGATGGGTTTATTATCAATCTGATCCTCGTGGTCCGTGAAGGATCCTCTGCGCTTTTGATCCGTTTCTACCCTCATTTCCGATAATAATTTCTCCTTTTGTACTCTCTCCTACCTCTTGGGTTAGGGTTCCACGCTCGATCGATCGCTTCATCAATTTTTCCTCAGTGGTCGCAGCGTCTATGTCTCTAATTAAATCCCTACAAACTTTCGAATCATGACCTACGCCCTTGTGATATTTGCAAAACTTTGTCTGATCCCTTTTTCCACTCGGGTCCCCTTAAAGGTGGGCGACGACGCGCTATTCCTTTCTCTCCATTTAGGCGAGCACACCTTTCATGGGATCGATTCAATGGCACTAAGTCTCTATCTTGGAGAGCTCCTTCTTCCCGAGCCTGTCGGTAATGGGAGAGGTCATCCTGTCCCAAACTTGTTTTCGCTCTTTCTCTGGTTGTCTTGTGGCTTTTCCCTTTCTAGGATCTGCCCTCTCTTGCTCTCTCTTGAGCCTGTTCGCCTCTTCCCCCTGACAGTGCTTAAAGACCGTTTCCACGCAGTCTTCCATAGACAATGGGGGTTTGCTATTGAGTTTGGCATATAGCCGACCCTCACGTAGCCCTGCTATGAATGATGTAACTGTCAAATGTTCATCTGCCCCTTGCACCTGCCTCGATTCTTCGTTGAACCTTTTTAAGAATTGTAGCACACTCTCGTCGTGCTTTTGCTTCAAAGTGAGTAGGTGAGTGGTGTTCCTCTGGAACGGACGTGCCGTGATGAAGGCGTGCATGAACTTTCTGGCTAAAGTTGTGAAGTCGTTAATGGACCTGGGCGGTAGTTTCCTGAACCACTCCCGAGCCCGACCGGTCAATAGTGCAGGGAACGCTTTGCACTTCATCTGATCGGCAGCGTTAGGCGCAGTCATACGCGCGTCGGTATTGATGCATATGATCGTTCAGTCTTTGTCCCATCGTAGGATCCATTTTCGGCATTTTAAACTCGAGGGTCCCTGGTAGCTTTCGACTTGCTCAGTGAAAGGAGATTCAAAAGAAAAAGGTGTCTTACCCAGGATGGCATCCAGTTCTACGCGGGCTGCGTCTCTAGCTTGGTCTTTAATTTCTCTCCGGCCTGGGATAGAACTGGTTGACAAAGTCTCGATATGTTCTTCGCGTGAAAAGTTGAAAGCCTTGTCCTTTTCATCCCCAATTGGGTTTTCTTTGGTGTGCGTTTCTCCTGTGACATCTTCCCCTCTAACCTTTAACGCGTTTGTTACAATGGCTTTGAAGGTGGCTGGATCAAGATTAGTTAGTGCCTCGACCAAGCTCTGTTGTGCGGGATCTGGGAGAGGCTCCACCTGGGATGGTGTTGCCGTCGCTTCTCCAACGTTTTCCCCTATGGGTCCTCCACCTTCTTTTCCGGCCATCGAGGTCTCGCCCCCTTGTGCATCCTGCTTTTTCTTCCTATGCGCTTGGCGGCATGGTGATTGTATGTTCTCTCAAACTATCAGGAGACGGCCCTCCTTCTAGCGCCAATGATGAAGTCGGATTTCACTAATAGATAAATTACGGATACAATAGTTCTAATGATAGCTTTTCCGTCACGCCGACGCCGCGAGAAGAGAAAATATTTTTATGGCGTTTGATCGAACTCAAGTTTTCCTTGAGCTGCCTACGTATCCAATTGTTGTCTTGGAATCAAGTCGGCCGTAGTTCTTGAAGCGGCTTATATAGGAGGTCTAAACCCTAATCTAACCGTATTCTCCAAGGATTCGGTTCAGATTAGATTTGATCCGATCTCCTAATTATTAGGAGATAATGATGCTATAATATCGAATTATGAATCATACCCTTAATCCGACTAAGTTCATCTCTCACGCTTATACGCGTGTATCTGCATGACCGTTGGAGTCAGTTCCGGCCGAATGGTTGATCTAATCGCGCTCTGCGCATTCCTTATAGATCGACCGCCCCGCGGCGGTAGGATCGATCATGACTCGCCTGGTCTCCGGTCGTGAAACATTCCCGACCCTAATTGCGGTTATCCAACGGTTGTATGACGCGTGACTTTGGCTGATCCGACCACCATCATCTGTCTTACAATAAAAACAATGCTGCGGTGGTCTATTGGTGAGTAGGTTGGGATTTGTTTGTTTGATTGATCATCAAGTACTTGCAGCTTCGAGTCTCCTTATTGTGGATTTTTTTTCTTCTATTTTTTTTTTAGGAAAGTGATAGATCAATAGAAATGGTACACAAAAATTGACACATAAAATGATCTCATCCTTACATTTACTCCATAAAAATTATAAAACCCAAAAGGCAAAACATTTCCACCGTTAGATCATTTTCTGTACACACTTTTTGTGCCTTAATCAAATAATCTCATCCTTACATTTACTCCATAAAAATTATAAAACCCAAAAGGCAAAACATTTCCATCGTTAGATCGAAGTACACACTTTTTGTGCCTTAATCATTTTCCTTTTTTCTAAGCTTTTCTTCTATTTTTTTCTAAGCCTACACAAGCAATTGTGTTATATTTTTCTACTATTTTTCTAACTATATACAAGCTATTGTTTTATTTTCACCTTATACATGTATAATAAATTCACTCATAAAAATTAAATACCATAAAAAAAACCTTCAATTTTTTATTCTTTGCACCTTATACCAAATTTTTTACTTCACTTTATATCATCTAAATCTAATCACGTAAATAAACACCAAAAACAGATCCCAACTTCTCTTTTATTGTATTTAAATATGCAAAATTTAATTATAAAATTAAACACCGTAAAAACAAACTTTTGGTTTCTCTTATCATGTATTTAAAGAAGTATGAGTTGCTACGTGCTCGTGACTAGACTTATATTATGTTATTATCTTTTGATAAATGCATCGTTTTTTTACGTATGATATATATATTTAAAAAAATGAAAATCAAGTCCACCATATAATTATTTCATTGTTCCGCCACTGTATATAAATTATTTACATTTCAAAACGCTGGTGTTTTTCTATTTAAATATAAACCTGTACGGTATGGATACACCGCAAAAAAAAAAAAATCCTCCGTCCTGTCCTCCTCTTTTCATGGCACAGACGGCGTTTGATGATGAGATCCTAGCGTAAAATGACCTAATATTTTAAGCGATAATTGCATGTGTTCTTCCGTGTGAAAATTGATAATAAAAGAGCACATCAAAATATTAAAGAAATCAGGTTTGAGATATGAATGCAGAAGTCGTTTATGGTGTCCACACGTAAAAGAATACACTATTTTTATTCTTTCCCTTTCCAAACTCTAGAGTACTTAAACTTTGAAAAAGACAACTTTTTTGGGCATCATTTACACTTTGAAAATATATATTATGTGCAACTCTCTAGTGGAACATCGTCCCATATTCCACTCCCGTTGGAATTGTGAGGATCATAAGTGACTTTTGGGAGAAGAGGATTGATTGGTTTGGTAGTCATTAGTCAATGATCAAGTATATTAATATTTGTTATTAGCTAACCGGTTTTTATATTGTAAAGCCTCGTCCCGGAAGCTGAGCCAACAACCGAAATGACAATGTTTAACACGCCTCAAAATGCTATTATGAAGGGACATGTCGGCTTAGTTATCGTAAATAAAGGAAATTGGGTATAAAAAAAATGTTCGGAAAGACTAAGAGATACTCGGTTAATCCACGTTGAAAAAGTGAAAGAAATATTACAATGATATAAAGTTGTAATATAATGGACTTAGATTTGAGTTAAACCATTTTAAGCGAATTGAAGACAATGTGCCTAAGTAATAATACTGCATCTAAGCCTGAGTTCATGAACGAGGTCTTACAGTCGAATCGAGCGGAATGACAAACGAAACTAAGTGTTACTGTTGCGAAAGATGGTAGGGCGGTTTTTAATATCTTGTATGAACTTGGTAACTTGGGTTAACCATAATAGGACAAGCCATGGGACGGAACCATGAATTGGTGGTGGTCGCTAATGAACTATATTTATATGGTCGGATGAAATTTGGATTAAACAATTAACTATATTAGATCGATTTATATAAGGTTTTCGGTATACCGAAAATAAAAATCGGGTGGGCTGCACCCACCCAAGCCATGCTCTAGGTCCGTCCATGGGACAAGCGAAGACGATGTGCCTAAGTAGTTACTAAATCTATTATGAACAAAGTAGTGCCGCTACGAGTTCCCAAACGGGCCGGATCTAACAGATGGAATCAGAACCGATGACAAGAAGAACTAAGCATCGTGTCGTGAGAGAAAGTGTGGGTCACCTAGATTGCTCAAGTAGAGTCCAGATGATGCGTCTAAGTAGTTATTTGATCTATCATAGCTCAAGTAGTTTCGTTAAACCCAATTTCTGAACTGGGGCTTTACAGATTGTATCGAGGTTCGACGATTCTGAGGAAGAAACTATGCGTCATGCCGTGAGAGATATAATTTAAATTTTTAAGCAATTCAATAAAATAGATGTTTCTTCCGTTCCGTGTATTCTTCTAAAGTTCACACACATATATATTGATCAATATAAATTATGAATATTATTAAATATGAATGTTTACTACTACATCCGATTCCAAAATATCCGAGATAATTATAAAACATACTTATTAAGAATTTGATTTAATGCTATGATTTTAACGATGCAACGACTAAAA
Source organism: Gentiana macrophylla (assembly GCA_026214975.1). Classification (NCBI taxonomy): domain Eukaryota; kingdom Viridiplantae; phylum Streptophyta; class Magnoliopsida; order Gentianales; family Gentianaceae; genus Gentiana; species Gentiana macrophylla. The sequence goes on along the minus strand of CM047816.1, from coordinate 13,551,013 downwards.
AATCCCTATAATACAATTAATGCAGTATTCTTTTTTAAATTCTTATCTAGTATTAAATAATGATAAAGTAGGAAAATTAGCAATAAATACTGCTTTGAAAAATATTCTACCTCAATATTTTCAAAACAAAACTTTTTATCAATTGTCTCAATTATTTTGGAACGGAGGGAGTAGTACAAATACAAATTGACATACCACTACTGCATTTAATTTAACAAAGTAAGGCCAGACACAAAATCGTAAGAATATTTGATGGCGCCACAGATATTTTAATAATCGATGTGATGGGTCCAAAATAGTTGAAAGAAGTATTTCTATAGTTAGTTGTGGAGGCTAAAACTTGCTAGAGGGTTCCCATAACTTTTTGTTGATTTGTTTTTCAACCACCGGACTGAGAATGGATGCATATATCAACATCATATTTCTCCAAGACTTTTGTGTTTACTACTGGCATCTCTCTTTACAAAAAAAAAAAAAAAAAAAAAAAAAAAAAAAAAAAAAAACTGTTAATGAGATGCCTATAAAGAGAAACTAAACTATTAAGGAGATGCCGATGATATTTAAGCCGGTGGTTAGAATTGAGGTTCTAAAATTAAAAGATTTCATGTTCAAATCTTCTGGAGGTGAGAAGGCCAAAGACTAACAATTATCAATATAAACGGACATACAAAACAAACAAGGAGACACAACATTTGAATGATATAAATAATATGAAAGTACAACATGAATGAAATGATACAAGATAGTGTAAAGTCAACGTCAGTAGAGTAATAAGCGTTTCACCCACATATATAGTGAGGAGACATAAAAATGCTTCATCAACTCCTAAGCAATTGTTTTAAACCAAAGCGAGGACGACGATCTAAGCGGAATAATGGGATTATTTATGAGTTATTTAGTCTTCTGTGACTACACGTGAGGATCTAAGGGCGTTACAGATAGTTCTAACTTTCCTTCAAGCTAATAAAACTTTGTTATCTCCATAAAAAGAGGCTAATGGTTGTAATTGGTTGTAATTGGACTTATAGGATCAAATATAATGTTGATGATTCTACGTCAAGATACTGTTATATATTTTTTCATAAATTACATATTTTGTTATCGTCTGCATTCGAGTTTCTGTAACAAAACGGGGTTCAACCTGTGAAATGTACATGCCAACGCCTCCAAAAGCTAAACGCCTCCTGAAGATTTTATGAAGATGAAGATTATGAACAAGAAAGAATGGAGAAAAAACTATTGATCATCCATAAACTCAGTGTTTGCAGTTACAATCAGAAGGAAAAACAGAATAGTCATTTTTCAGAATTGAAAGCTTAACTTAATTCTACTTCTAATGAGCTTTATATAGGCCTAGTTGAGTTTAGTAACCGCCAATGTACCCTAACCAATCTCCTAACTAACTTTTACAACTTGGATCAACTCCTAACTAACTTTTACAACTTGGATCAACTCCTAACTAACTTTTACAACTTGGATCAACTTGAACTTGCAACTTGAACTTGTGTGTTAATTCCAATACCCCTCGTCGTAGAAGTACTAGGAAGCTTGAACTTGAACTTGTGTGTTAATTCCAACAGGCTGTAGATTCTGTGCTGTTGATTGTGATGGTTGAAAGACAGAGTAGACCCCTAGTTTAGAAATGAAATATTTAAACAGAGGTGCATCCAAAGTGGCTTTGTCATGATATCTCGCCATTGGTTTGTTGTTCTTTATGACCATGAGTTTGAGAAAACGCTTGGACCTTTGCCCTTGTGATGTGGCAATCAAGTTCAATATGCTTAGTTCTCTCATGGAATATAGGATTCTTTGCAATATGGATTGCACTTGCATTGTCACAAAACAGTAGTATAGGTAGTGGAACAGGTATATGTAGATCTTTCATTATATAGACAAGCCATTGAAGTTCACATGTAGCATTAGCCATGGCTTCATACTCACCTCGAGATGAACTTTTGGCTATAAGACTCTTTCTTGGACTTCCATGAAATTGGTGTTGTGCCAAGGAACATAATGTACCTGAAATGGATTTCTGGTGTCTTCACATCCCGCCCAATCTGAATCAGATATCCCTTAAGGATCGGATCATTATTTGCTTGGAATAGAATTCCTTGGCCAGGATTGCCTTTGAGATACGACGAGGACTCTTTGTGCGGCTTTGCATATGGTTTATTGTAGGATGAGACGGATATTGGCTCAATTTCTTTGGATCGCATATGCTATATCCGGTCTTGTAAATTGTTGGAATAGTGTCCTAAACCCAATCGGGTTGGACCGGATCCGACCGGTCGGATCATTTCTACTATTTCTTTATGTTTATACATATATTAAATGGCTTTTATGTTGTCATATATATGTTCTTTTAAAGAACCAATTATGAATTGTTATATGATAACGCCCTTAGTATTAAAGCGTGGTAGAAACCATGATAGGCGATTATGGTTGATGAGATCTCTAATCACTTTTATAAGTTTGATACTTAAATGTCTCTAGGTCGATGTACTATTAAGCAGGACATTGATAGATATAAGCAGACTAGCACGTATTAGATGTCTTCATGCCTTTAGTAGGCGAGGATAGATCTCGTCTATCGAAGTGTGTAGAGACACTTAGACCGTGCACGTGGACGTGTATTAGAGAACGCGCGACGTTAGATCGACCCACTTACACGAGATAAGTGTCACACTATGTGGCGGTTGTGTAATTATCCTTAGGACCGAGTCTTCATGGCATCACGGTGTGGATTGTCATGCTTTGACACTATTGAGGTTTCCCACAGCCACGGGCGATCATGCGGTAGTGATTGGGTGTGATCTTTGAAGCACGCGGAGTATACATGATTGGTAAATCGGGAATCGCGTATCCTATGATTGGGATCGAATATCCGAAATGGCCTTCTTATAAGGAATGTCTAGCTCTCGTGAATCTTTGCAAAGTGGGAGTAAACGAGTTACTTCGAGAGAGCATGATATCCAGATTATAAGATACGGTTGTTAATGTTTGACACTCGACGCATACGACCGTATGGATATTATTACAATGATAGGATTGTAAGTTACACGGTAATCGCTGTTTCACATGAAAGGTAGTAGTCATTGCATTTGACTCTTCCGATGATTGAAGTCACGGTGTGTTGCTGACGCTATCCCGTGATCGTTAGGCATGAAGGGCATTTTAAGTAATTTGCACTTTGTGTCTACGGCCAACATATTCGAAGCCTATCGGGTCACACACATATGAACATCTAGTCGGATCAAAATGTGGTTATAGATGATAACCAAATAAGGAAAGTTTATCTCGAGACTATAAAGGTTATAGTGGTAAATTAATATGGTGGTATTTATTTATTATGAATAAATTAAATACATGATATTAATAATATTGATTAATTAAAGAATATTCGGATGCCAATTTATTGGCTAAAGGTAAGCGCAATTTTGGTGTGTATAAGATACACTTGGATTGTCATGAATTTAATTAATAAGCATTACTATATATTAATATTAGATATTAATATTTATGTAATTTTGGTTCCCAGCGTGTGTCATGCATATTGGATATGCATATGCATGATTGTTTCCAAAATATATTTATTAATAGATTTATATGTGTAATATATATATATGTGATATATATACACGTGTGTAAATTGATTTATGGTAATAAAATAAAGATAATAATATTAGATATTGACAATATCTTGGAATATTCAATATGAGATATTGACAATATCCTAGATTTATTTGATATGAGATATTATAATAAATGAGATAAATCAATCAATTATATTTTCCTTATTTTATTGGGAAAAGTTTTCTCTCCTCTACTCTATTTTGGGCGCCACATCCATTATAAAAGGAGGTGGGTGTCAAGCTCTTTTAGACATCATAATTCCAAGAGCTAATAGCTTTGTGTAAAATAGAGAGCATCCTTAGAGAGTTGGAGAGGGAAAAAGGCGGTCTAGCAACCGGAGTTTTCCAATAGCAATCCATGATGGGATTCGCGGGCTGTTCGTGTGGACTAGCGGTAGAGGCCGAACACTGGGCGGCTCTATGCAGAACTACTACTCTCGTAGGCGGTCAAAGCGTCGATCTTATAGATCAACCAAGGTAACCACCGTCTACTACTCGTTTGTTTATTGCTTAAACGAAGTCGATCTTGGGTCGATAGGAAATAAATTTTGAATTCATTGCTGCGTTCGCGTAGATTTCTAACAAGTGGTATCAGAGAGAGCTTCGAGCTTAAGCAATAAGCATGTTATTATCGTAGTTAATTTTATCGTTTAAATCACGTAATTAAAAGATGAAAGATTTTGATTTGCAAAATTGATACATGAAAAAAAAAAAAAAAAGGGATCGGGTGGTGCTCGCCGATCGGCGGCGGCGGCACCACCACCGGGCGGCGGAAGGGCGGCGGCGGCGGCGGCGAGGCAACTCTTTGCCGGCGATCGGTTGACGGTCAATCTTTGGCGGATCTCCAAATTTTTGTTTTGTGTATTTTGTGATTCAATATGGTTCATAGTTGTGATTAAAATCTCCTTTGTTTAGTTGTGTCGTGTGGCTAACCAATGGTTCAAATAGTTTGGCCGTTGGGATGCCACATGACATTAAATGATAATGGTCTTTCCAAACTTTGTTTGGAATAAGCTCAGCCTTCCAAATATTTGATTTGGGAAAAGCTAGGCTGCGCCAGCTTCAAAATTTTGATTTTGGAAAGTGGCGAGCCTTAAACCAAAATTATTGGCCTTTCCAAATATTTGATTTGGAATAAGCGCAAGCGCCTTTTCAAATATTTGATTTGTAAAAAAGCTTAGCGCAGCCACTTCCAAAATTTTGATTTTGGAAAGTGGCGAGCGCTAAGCCCAAATTGGTTTAGAAACCAAAAGCATCCTTTCGATTACGAATCAAAAAGGAAAGAAAAAAAGAGAAATAATTTTAATTTTGATTTATTTTGGAATAGTTCTAATTAATTAAAATTAAAATTAAAATCGGTTTAAAATTAATCGTTAATTTTATTTCGATTAAAATCATTTAATTAATTAAATGTTAATTAGTTAATTGATTGGATAAAATTATTTAATAGATTAAATGTTAATTGATTAATTAAGAGGCGCAAGTAGTTAAATTTTAATTTTATCTTTTTCATAAGATTTTATTGTATGGATTAGATATAGTAGATATAATATGATTATATGGACTCGATTGATCGTGGACTAACCGATAGGATAGATGTGAATGATTTAATTTTTCTGTTGGTTTAAAAATTGTCCTAGGCCGTTATGAAGAACGTGACCTAGTTTATTTTCTGCATTTATCCCATTCCCGTTGGCTCCCCCCGTGTGCGGCGGGTATATTAGATAGAATTGAATGTAACAAGAATGAGCAGGAAGATGGAGACCAAAGAAAGAGCGAAAACAAAGATCCCGTTGGAGAATGGCGCATTGAAGATCCTATTGGCGGTTGTGCCTAACCTTAGATTGTGACCCGCGGTTTCGTCGATTTGTATTCAAACCGCACACTAGGAAAAGTCCATGATCATACCGGTTACATTACGCATTTATTTATTTTGTGCTTGTATTTATTTTTATATGATACGATAGATGCATGACTAGCACGATCTAGATAAATATGTAGGATGTATGTTTATAGAGATAGACATATTTATGATGAGACCATGATTAAAAATTAATTAAGTGAATTAATTTACATAAATACTTCCACCTCAAAAGAATCAAGTTGAAATTGCCTCCCATATTATAATGACGGTGAAGAGCCCTTGTTGGATCCAACTCATCACCAAAGCGGGGTTGACCTACCTCGGGTATATCGTTATTATCGAGATATGATCGTATGAGATCTCACGAATATTGGGGTTATGACTTGACTAAGAATTCTCTCGCCACCGACCAAAGCGGGGTCGTTTGGATTTTAGAGGCAAGGGTTTGACTATTTCATAAGATGAAAATTTGTCAAAGAGTTGACTAGTCAAACAACAAGAGTCGTATAGGATAGGATCGATTGACAAAGGATGTTGTCTACCTATTATGCTATTTTCGCCCCACCAAACCAAAGCGGGTCGGGGTAGTTTAGTGGGATCTTGTCCACTAAAGAAATTAATAATTCTTGAAAGTCAATTGGAAGTAGTTGACTAGTGGGAGCAAAATCATAAACCAAAAGACCATTTTGATTTTGCGTGTATAAACAACAACACTCATTTATTTTCATTTTTATGTTGTAGTTTTAGCAAACTTTTATATTTATGTTTAATTCTCGATTAGTAAAACCAAATTATGACTGTTAATTTTGAAAAACGTTCTCAAATATGGTTAAGTAATTTTAATCCTTTTAAAATAAGCAATGACATGAGCAATCCCGTTATAGTAGTTAGAGACAAGGAGACTACATATTTGATGGAGTATTCCAAGGCTTTGATTATTAATGAAAGCGGAAGCTCATGATATGATTAAATCATTTGAAATAAGTTTCAACGAATTAGTCATATATTGGATACGATCCAAGATGATCATTCGATCATACACGATGATGATTAATTCAAGCGTTGGATAAGAATGACCACATCTAATTTTGGAAAGGTTGTTTTCAAAATTGTAAGATTTAAGTATCGACTTAATTCTATCATTGCTTAAAGGTTAATTAAATAGTCAATGTTTTGAATACGATTCGAAAGGTTAAATAAACTATTTAATAAACATTAGATTTTCTTTATGAAAGGAAATCAATGACATAGCTCTTGTGATCTTTCTTAAGTCTTATGAAGACTACACTAAGAAACATTTTTCAAGTGCTTAAAAGGGTTGAAAGGAAAGTTAGGGCATGTGCTTAAATATAGAGCTTATTGAAGTTTCTATTCTAGGCAAGTGAGTTGAGATAAATCATCTAAGTTCAAAGTCAACTCTAAGATATATGATATCTTACGAGTCGATTAAATTAGAAAGATTAAATACGGATATGGAAGGTGAAGCAAACGTTGTAACACTTACCATATTGCGGATCTAGTAAAGCGATAAGGGAACTAAATAAATGTTATTATGTTCGGTTCTTATGAAGAACGTACTTTTCGGTTATCCGTCAGGATTTGAGAGACATATTCAATTGTAAAGAATAAATGTTATTCCGATAAAGTTGGAAGGTCACTGAATCCAACATACTAGATTGATGTCACTATATAGTTGATATATGTGATAAGATCTTAACTAAATATTTGTATGGTTTGTTATCCTTAATATTTGTGGTTGTTCTAGACATAGTCTCTACGGAAGGAAGCGTGTAATTAAACGTCATTTCGATGATGTTGAACCATATGATTATGAATCATGTGGGTAATACGTGTCTTATCTAAAGATGACTAAAATACCCTTTTATGAAAAGGGTTGTAAAATTTAGAAAAATTGTCTGAAGCCTAAACATACCGATGTTTGTTGGCTTATGACAATTAATGCCACAAATAATTGTTTGTTAATCTCTATGACTATTTTTAGAAATAGTCAAGTGTACTTAGTAAAGTGAAAAATTCGGAAGCCGAAAAGTTCGAGCTAATGCGAATATGAGATTGATGAGCTACTTAGGAATTAATCTTCAATTGGATTGAAGTAATTAATACCTGAAGGGTGTTTCAGAAGTCGTCTAAAAAGGAATAAGATTCTTCCCTTGAAGGATACCATCTTTGGGATACGCAATTAGATTGTGTTCCCAAAATGGAAATAACACTTTATATGATAAAGGTGTGACGCAAGCCATGCGAAATATCCCTTACCCGCTTCGGGATAGTGCCCTTATACTTAACCGAGTTCCAAAGAATAGAGGTTGAATAAATTCCATATTAGATATGGAAGAGGATAATGTCGAATCTATCTTAACTGATGATTTGAAGTTGTCATAGGCAGAGTCAGAAAGGCTTGGAGCCTAGTACGACATATGCGACTTTATGGAATGTCTTAGCTAGCACGCTGGACATTATTTACTCGTCCGCGGAGCAAAAGGTGTTTGTCTCCAAACATGCTGTCTTCTAGAGGAAGTGTTTCTTCCAAAAGAAACAGTGGGAGTAAATAAGATCTCAAATGTAATTTGAGAACCACAAAGATATATTCAACCAATGGAACATGAGCAGACGCCGCATAACGATGAGGTGTAGATCACTGCTCAGTGCACACAAAAGTTCTGTAAGTCTGTGGATAACCTCAAGCCCAAAAGGGCTGCTGGTATGTTCATCTTGATGAATGAATATCTCACGACTTATGAAAGAATGTTTAAAAGGCAAGATTGAGAGATATGGCCGGGAGCCATAATATCTGAATTAGATTCCATCAGTGACAACCAGGTTGTGAACCTAGTCTGTCTTACCTAAGGGGAATGTCCCTGAAAGGCTGACATGGAGAGTAATATGATTACCATAAGGCTATAGTGACGGCTGAAGGGTACGGGGTGTAAACCTTGTAATTATCTTTATGCTGCCAGCTGAGCCCAGTTCTATTCAGACTAAGCTTGTTATAACTTCGTGTCATGGCTATATGATAGTGTTGATGACGTTGGGCAGAAAGCTCGATGTTGATAGACGATAACATGATATGTGAGGCCACGAGATCCATTTATGGACTCAAACAAGTTTCTCTAGACAATTTCTTTGTTTGATAATCAAAGGAGTTTTGATTTAGTCAAAAGAAGAATGTGCCCAATGTGCAAGATGGATAGTGGGAGTGTGTCACGATTTTTGAGTAAGGTATTGGATATCTCTCTCGAGAATCATCACCCCATGTCACGATCAATTAATGTTTGGTAGTTCAAGGTCTTTACGAAAGCACTTGGATTGGCGGTTCTTATTTTTAGAAATGAGAATCTATAGCGATAGATTTTATTCTTTGTTAGATTATAGTTTACCTATATAGATGTGATGCTAAAGAAGTTTAGCATAGATCGCGAGATCTATCTATGTTAGGACGTTGGTCCCAAAGATAAGGTGAAAGATGATGCTTATGAAAGGTTTCCTTTGCTACTCTGCGATAGGAACCATCTTATAGGTAATGCCGGATGTTCATAGTCCATGAATAGTCATGAGCAAGTATGAAAGTAAAACGGTAAATTTCGAGAATATCCTTAAACAAGTTAAGGAAAGTTTCTAGTTTATTAAAACTTGGAATTAAATAAACGTAGATATCTGAGACGTATATCCCGAGTCTTCTGAAGGCGAGTGGGAGCTACTGATGCTGGTTTGCGATCACTTTGATTAAGTGATACGGTGGGTGGAAATGTTCTAGCCTATGGGTCATCAGTAAATTCTACAATCAAGGCCAAAAACACAGTAGTGCCTTAGAAGGCTAGCGGGAGAGCGATACATGGATCTGTAGAAGGTTCTTTCCTGAACCTTGTGCGGTTCTTCCACCTTTCTATATAGGCGATATAGTAAGTGGATTCATTGCTTGAAGCAAGGACCAGGGTCTCGTCGAGAGATTCGTGTGTGTGTTGAGGCGGTTCCTTTGACTTGGTCGTTTGGAACATGTTGTGAAGATAGTCTGAGTCCCCACGGATAGCGATCCGTTTATGGCTAGGGCTGGTTGCGAGTATTGCATGAGATTCTTGTGTATCAACTTGGTCTTGTGTGTGCGAGTGATTGGTTTTAGGCCAAGTGGGAGATTGTTGGAATAGTGTCCTAAACCCAATCGGGTTGGACCGGATCCGACCGGGTCGGATCATTTCTACTATTTCTTTATGTTTATACATATATGAAGATGTCTAAATCGTCACGGGTGTCCTTGCGGTGTAAGTATGGTGGATATCTGGCTGTATTTAAGGTGTGGTGTTACTCCGGCGGGTGGTGGTATGGAGAGAGTTAGAATGGAGAGCTTTGGCTTGCAAGTATAGTGTGTATTTTATATATCTCATCCCTTTAGTTTACAATGACCACCCTTTTATAGAGGTGGATAACTTAGGGAATAAGTAATCTATTAGATATTTTACTAATAGCTAGGTCTTACTTAGATACTAAGCAAGGCGAAATATCTAAGTTACAAGTGGGGAAAAGATGCGGATCAATCGGCGGCCATCTCTGCGAGGTCGCAAGAGCAAGCCCTCTTTGGCCTCGCCCCTGGCGACTCCTTCTTGACTTGCCTGGATGAGATTCACAGGATACATTGCACTTGCCTGGACCGCAAATGCCTTGGTCGCGGCGAGGTGAGACTGATGGCGCCCCTTTTGCGATCTCTCTTGTCATGCCGGAGGATGGCCGCAGTGGGTTGTCCCTTACTGTTGAGGTGGTGGAATTATTTATACCCATCAATGGCCCCCTACTCCGTGCTTTAATGATATTCCCTGAGGATATGAAGGATGGAGTAATTATCAACACCTTTTATGACCTCTCATCGCCGGATGCGACTTGTACACTTAGGGCCGTGCTTTCAAAGCAAGCGACCTCAAAGTAATCGGGTCTATTTTTTGCGACCTTGTCGTCTGATGCGACTTGTTCGCTAAGAGTCGTGCTTTCAAAGCAAGCGACCTCAAAGCAACTCTGGGTCTATTTTTGCGACCTTGTCGTCTGATGCGACTTGTACACTTAGGGCCGTGCTTTCAAAGCAAGCGACCTCAAAGTAACTCTGGGTCTATTCTTTGCGACCTTGTCAAATCGACGCGACTTGTACACTTAGGGCCGTGCTTTCAAAGCAAGCGACCTCAAAGTAACTCTGGGTCTATTTTTTGCGACCTTGTCGTCTGATGCGACTTGTACACTTAGGGCCGTGCTTTCAAAACGAGCGACCTCAAAGCAACTCTGGGTCTATTTTTTGCGACCTTGTTGCCGTCAATCGTGGTCGACGTCGACCCCTCTAGGTTTTCCTCTGCATGAACGATGCGGCGCGTTCAAAGAATCGCCAGGTAGTTGTGCGTGGGTCTTGATGGGACGCTTTTCGCTTTTTCAAAGCGACACCGCCGCCGCCTAATCGAACCGTTGGATGAAGCGTTCCCAACCGTACGATCGTGGCCCCCTTGCCTATATAAAGCTTTCGCTTCTCACCCTTCACACTTTTAGTGCTTCTTATTTTCTCCGTTGTTTGTTGTTTTAGAATTCTCAAGTTTTTGGGCGAGCTTTGAAGGTTCATACGCGGCGTTCTGCGGTGGTTCTAGGATTTCACGGCGGCTCTTTTGAAGATTCGGCCACCTCTTTGAGTATTTCCCGCCACGCGGTTTTCCAATCTTTCTCAGCAAATCAGGTAAGAAATCCTTTCTGTTAACTCGTTTACTCATCCATCCCTGCCTTGTTTTTCCATACATATCAATTTTGTCATTCTTTTTGCTACGGAGATGCAACATCGCCTTGTTTCCGATTAAAAACGGGGATTTTTCCTGGGGAGAGATTCATAGCTTTCCTGGGAAAATTGGGGTTTCACCCGCTCCCCTGCCATCCTCTGTAATCTTATTTGCGATCTCTCTTGCAAAAATGGAGGAGGCGGTATTGAAGTGGGTGCGATCACCTTCTGGGCTAATTTATTATTATACCGTGTGAAAGCTCCACCTTTTTCCTCCCTTGTTTTTGCAGGATGTCGGGGAATGATCATTCTAGCGATGATTCTGCGGAGAGGGAGATTTACGATTATGCTGAGGATGACCCCATACTATCTGCTGCCTCAGTTGGCGATCTGTTGGACGAGGTTGAAGTGGAAAGTAGTCGCGCAGATATTGGCGAGATTTACGATGAGGGCGCTCATATGGATGTCGACCCTTTTGAGTTAGAGGCCTTCGTCTCGCGCCGAAATCCGCGCAGAGTGAGCCTTAAGGAGAAGCGCGGGCTCAAAAGTCTCCAACGATTCGTAATTTGAAGAAATCGCTTTCCCGACCGAAGGACAAACTGCGGTCCCGAGTACTAGCGGCGCTCCCGACCATGACGAAGCTTATGTTCAGGACGCCGCGGTTCATGAGTTAATGGGGTCCAGTGAGGACGAAAATGCGGAATTGCCCGGAAGGATATCCGGATGCTCATAAAAGCGTAAGAAAAGGAAAGCTGCGAGCCAAACCATGACAGTTGGTGAGGCCGCCGCGGCCGATACCCAGCCGAAGAGTTCTCGTCCTAACAATCCTGAAGCTATGCGAGAGTTTGCGATCATGGCGGCGTATGAGAAGGACGTTGATAAGAAATGGTCCCGACTGTGCAAGAGCAGCGATCTCAATAGGACCATTAATAGCATATTCGGAATCGACACCAGCGTGTATCGGTTTTCTTTTTTTGATTATGGGAAGGAGTCCGATAAATTTAAACCCGGGGACCATAAGGATTATGTAGGCGCGCGTCGCTCCGAGGACACCCTTATCCTCCACTTCCATCATTTGTGTGCGGGTCTGAGACCGCCTTTCGATCCTTTCTTTGTGAAGATCTGCAAGGAGATGGAAGCGCTTCCCTCTGATTTTGCCGTCGGGGCTATTATCCAGTTGATGGCCTTCATCGTTATGTGCCGGATTCTAAAGATCGAGCCGACGTTAACTTTACTGGGGCAATTTTATTCCTTCTGTGGGACGTCTATTCTGGGCGAGTCTCTCGAGGTCGCGAGACTCTCAGCTCATCGTTCCCGCTTCCCAATAAGTTTCACAAATGGGGCGTGGTACCGAAGATGAGTCGAAGGTAGGTGGCCTTTCCTGAGGCGTAAGTCCGTGGAGGCAAATCCACGCTTTTAATCTTTGACCCCCCTGTGAGTGAGCGGCGCTACGTAAAGGGGCTGATGACGTTAATTCAGTCGGACGGGGCGGCGCCATCTCGAAGAAATGTTTCCTGGGTTGAACTTTGATCTGGCCGAGCCTTTTGTATGCCTGGCGGGCTGGTGGGCGAGAGGAATGCCGTGCCCATGGTACGAATGGGTCCTGAGAGCTGCGATCCGGACTGGATTGGGGGTTGTCATATCAACAAATGTTTTCCCTCCGAGTGCCTGGAATGTGGGGGCGATCCTATACTTAGGCCGCTTTGTAACTTTCTTTGTCCACTTGTATTTATTTGTAAATGCTCATTTTGTTTCGTTGGGCTCTAAACCGCTTTCTTTTTGTAGGTATGGATCCAAATGCTCGTAGGGCTCACGAAACAAGCTTAATGCGAGGCGCACAAAGGCGACCAAAGCTCGATGCGAGGCTCAAGAAAACTCAGGATGGTGCCCCGAATCGTAGACGCCTCGATTGTCGAAGAGACACATAACCGGAAGTCGCGACCTCTTCTGCCCTTGTTGCGACTTCCTCTGCCGTTGTTGCGGGCCCAGGTCAGGCTGGTGCCTCGAAAAAGACTCACCCCCCTACTAAAGAGTCGCACGGCCTGAAGCGACCTCAACCAGAGAAGGCGAAGGATGATCGCCAACCCAAACGGTCCGCTCCCAGCCCGGCGCATCTTGAAGAGGTTGAAACTCCGGTGGAGAAGAGCGCATCCGGCCGAGACGACGCCACAAAAGACTCGCCCGAGGTTATTCTCGGGAAAGAGGCCTTATGGTTGGATCCGAGCTTTACCAGGATCTTGACCTATCCAAAGCTCGCCGGGTTGGTGAAGCAATTGCTGATGTGATTCCTCTTGGGCCGATCCCTCTCGGCTATCCTGATCATGTTCAAGTGGAGATTGGCCGGGGTATATTAGCCCGCTTTGCGGCTCAAGACAACTCTCCGCCTCAAGATGAGATTGCTGAAATCAGAGATTTGAGCGGCCAGTTTGGGATTGCAGCTTCTCTGGTAAGACCAGTTTTTTTTTTTTTTTTTTTTTTTTTTTTTTTTTTTTGCTAATTATCCCCGTTTTCCACACTCGGTGCTCGTTTAAGCAGTGGTACTTGAGGTCGCGAGAGGCGCGATGCGAGAGGTGAGGAAAGTGACGACGCAGTGGAGCGACCGATAAGGCGAGGGTTACCGCCGAAAAGAAAGCTAAACATGCGGCTGGCGAGGTGGAGAAGATGAAAGCAATCATGGAGGAGCACTCTAGATTGGATGCGGAGATCAATGAGAAAGTTGCATCTTTGACAAAGGATTATGCGGGGGCGCAGGAGGAGATCGCCCGCGTTGAGGTTAAGCTTGCTTTGGCGGAGAGCGGCCGCCAAAGAGGCTCTTGAAAGCTATTGAGGAAGCTGCGAAGAAAACGGCTGAGGCTGTCGAGGAGGCCAAGTCTGGGGCCGTCGCTGCCTACAAGAATTCGGATGACTTCTTCGACCTTATAGAGAATAGCTTTGACCAGGGCTTTAGTCACCTAGCTCGCTGTATCTGGGCTGATCGAGGCAGGGGGCACATCACTCTGGAGGATATGCTGCGGTGGGTGAACACGCATCAAGGTCATCCCGATTTAGCGGTCTTTCACCCGAAGATCCCTTATGCAAGCGAGCTCATTACCTCGATTCAGACTGAACAGCTTAAACGTGGCGAGCCTATTTGGGATCCTGCTCCTGTTAATCCTGTAAATTTTGAGACGTTGAAGAAGCCGCCGCCCTCTGAGCAAGGCGACGAGTTTATCAGCACCCCGCCTACCCCTCATGCTCTCTAGATTTCTTGGACTTTTCTGCGAGCTCTTTGAAAATTTGATTTGTAACTTTGACTATTTACTTTTGTGATTTGACTGAATCTTGATTTGTAATATCTTGACAATTTATTTTTTGCATTTTTCAATTTATAAAACTTGGCTTTTCCCTGTCCTCGATTCGATCTCGCGGCCTTTCGCGAGTCAGTGTGATGTGCTATTTTATTTTCTCGTGCTTTCTTGATTTGTGCGAGGATGCTCAATAATTTGGCGGCGTCGATCCGTCATGAAACGTCGTCGTCTCGTTTAAACATAGTCGCTACGACGCTAATTTTTCAAAGTTTCAAAGTGGCCTTATTGAGAGCAAAGTGCTTTTGCCGTAAGATAGAGCTGTTAGAGCGACCTTTGATCGTGTCATTAACGCAGAGTTATGACCCACAATGACTAGGTGTCGCTTGTAATCGTAGCCATAAATTTCGGTCTCTTTATGGTCAGCGCTCCTGTTGCCTTGGTTTTCGGGTCGGTTGCATATCCGGCCTAGGATCCGATTAATCCCAACCGTTGATTATACCCCTTCTCTGGTATAAAAAGGGGGTTACTTTGGAACTCACTTTACCTCTTGCCTCATACTGAATTTTGCTTTCTTCCCTCAATCGTTCATTATCCTCTTCACTGTTTATCCTCCAAACTCTATGTCTCATTCAGGGGAAAGCAGCCGGGTTCGGATATTCAAAGCTCGTCCCATCCGGGATGTTTCTCCCTTTTTCACCACTGCCTCCCCCGTAGCCAAGGATTATTTCTGGGATTATTTTGAGTGGCGTGATATTATGAGGGAGAGGGGCTTAAATGAACAACGAATAGAAGACGGCTCCATCTTTGTGCGTTCGGCTTTCGGGGTGGTGGGAATTTATTGCCGAGCCCTCGGGAGCGGTTAATGTTACCATGATACGGGAATTTTATTCCGTGTTGTATCGAGGTAGCCTCTGGCGGGATCGTGAGCAAGATTTCTCTCGGGTGTCCCCGTTATCTTTACTCGGAGAGAATTAACCAAGTTTTTAACATACCCGCCATAAATCCCTCCTCCCATTATGAGATCGCTGGGACCTTGCGGATGAGGAAAATAGGCGGATTCGTCTAGGTATTGCAATGTGCGAGCATGTTCCCGAGAATCGGCGGGTTTGGTCTTTGGGAGTATCTGCGTCCGACCTCTCTCGCGCAGCGACCGTGAGTGGAAGAAGTTTATAAATTCTCGCTCTTATCTCTCTGCCGATGCCGATGTTGTTAGTGAGAGCGGCGCTCCTTCCTGCACGCCATTCGCGACCATCAGTGGATATAGATCGGGGAGTGTTGATCCATCGCGAGGCACTAAGATATGCGTGCTCGGCGGTTCAAGGTCGCCGCTGATCTGGTCGCCGCAGATGCCTTTTGCATCGCCGATAACCAAATTATGCGATGGCGCCAGGTCCCCTTCCATACTCTCGACCGATATGTTTGAAAACTTATCCGGTGGAGCCTTTGCAAGCGTGGTGTCGTTTTGGACCTCCACACATGTGATCGGAGGAAGATAACCATCCTGCAGTTGATGGAAGTTTGTCCAGGCTTGATCGATATGTTTGAAAAAACTTTTCATCGTCATTTTTTTTTTTTTTTTTTTTTTTTTTTGATGATGACGAAAAGACAAGAATGTAAATACTGATTTGGAAGAAACGACTTTATTTGAATTGGCTTGTTACATATAGTATTTTTTCAGATTGTCTGCATGCCATGGCCTATTATACTCGCGGCCCTCCTTGTCACTTAGCATGTACGTCCCCTTTTTGATAACTCGCGAAATCCGTAGGGGGCCCTCCCAGTTTTCCGATAGCTTTCCTTTTTTCGCTTCGTGGCCCGTGGCTTGTCTTTTTTGTAGAACGTAATCCCCGACGGCGAAGTGATGATTGCGAATACGTTTGTCGTGATGACGCTTTGCCGCCTGTTTATAATTGACTAGACGACTGTATGCCTGGATGCGCCGTTCCTCTACTAGATCGAGCTCGAGTTTACGCGCCGCTGTGTTATTGACCTCGCTGTAAAAAACGACCCTAGGGCTTGGTAAGGCCATTTCCACAGGCGCCATAGCCTCAGATCCATATGTTAAAGCAAAAGGAGTTTCCCTCATTGTGATTTTTCGCGACGTCCTGAGTGCCCATAGAGCCGCTGGAAGGTGATCCGCCGGTGGCACCGCTCTCCCAGGCTCTTTTTCAACACACTTAGGACCTGTTTGTTGGCATTTTCGGCTTGCCCATTTCCTTGCGGGTAGCACACGGATGATTGCCAATGTTTAACATTGTTCTCCTCACAGAATCTGTCGAATTCGTCTCTGAATTGAGGTCCGTGATCGGAAACCATCACTCTTGGAACACCAAATCTTGTCCATATTTGATCGAGCAAAAAGTATGTTATGTCCCTGGTATTGGTTTTTACTAAGGCCTTAGCCTCGACCCATTTAGTAAAATAATCCACCGCGGCGACCACGTACTCAAGAACCTGGCGATAATTCTTCTTCAAAGGTCCGATGAGGTCGATTGCCCACATGTCGAAAGGCCAGGCAGCTACCACTATGCTTTGTTCGACTGAGGGTAGCCTGGGGATATTTGCGAACCTCTGGCAAGTATCACATGCTCGGGTATGAGCTTTGGCGTCTTCTGATAATTTCGGCCAATAATATCCGGCTAGAAGTACCTTCTGCGCTAGTGTTCGATTGGAGAGATGGCCGCCGCACATTCCCTCATGTAGCTCTGTTAGGATTCCCGTTACCTCCTCAGGTCGTACGCATCGCAGAAGGGGTTTCGAGAATGAATGACGGTAAAGCACGTCGTCCATAATCGTATATCTTGCATGACCCCTTCTTACTAAGGCCTTAGCTTTGCAAGGGTCGCTCGGAAGCTCTCCTAACTCAATATAAGACTTCATGATGTCGACCCAACAAGTGTTACTGGGTTGGAAATCCATGATCTCGTCCTGGGAGATGGCGGGTTCCGATAGGTGTTCGACCATGATGCTAGGATCGCACGACGCGTCTTCATTTGGTTAATTTGGATAAGTAGTGCGCTTTCTATGATTGTCCTCTCGAGGGATATTTTTGAATTGACAATATGTGAAGCTGCTTTCGAGTCTTTTGACGAGGTTAATATACCTTTGTAAAATTTCGCAATGAATGCCAAATGACCCATTGATTTGATTCACCACCAACTGTGAGTCGCAAAATACTTGTATATTTTCGACTTTCATGGCTTTGGCGAGTTTCAACCCAGCAATGACGGCCTCGTATTCTGCCTGGTTGTTAGAGGCGGTGAAATCAAATCTCAGAGCCTGCTCAATTTCTTCTGATGTGCCCGGCTCTAACAGGATTATTCCCGCGCCACACCCTTTGTGATTAGCGGACCCATCAACGTAGAGCTGCCAACAGTGACTTGGCCTGATGGGCTCGTCCTCCGTGGTAACCCTATCTTGGTCGCGTTCGAGCAGCCGCTCTTTCACCTCTTCGTTGAAGCTTGTTTCTGCTATGAAATCTGGGAGAGCCTGGGCCTTTACAGCCTTCCGGGGCTCATATCGGATATCGAACTCAGTAAGCTCGATGGCCCATCGGAGCAATCGACCGGACAGGTCTGGTTTGTGAAGAACCTGTCTTAGCGATGCATTTGATAATACTACGATGGTGTGCGATGAAAAGTAAGCCCTTAATTTGCGGGCAGCTATAACAACACAATAAGCCAACTTTTCTATATTAAAATAACGACTTTCAACGGGCTTAGAGCTTTGGAAACATAAAAATCAAGCCTGCGAGCCTTCCTCCTCTTTTACAAGTCTTTGCGGCTACGGCCGATTCGAGGTCGCCAAATATAAAAGCAGTATCCCGAGCCTCGGGTCAAGTTAGCAACGGCGGTCTTGACAAGTATTCTTTGAGGTCTTTAAATGCCTGGGAGCATTCCATTTGCCCAAGAGAAGGTACCACACTTTTAGAATTTTGAAGAAAGCGGACTTCTTTCTGCAGATTTGAGACAAACCTACCCAAAGTCGTGATCCCGCTGCCGTTGAGCTGTACTTCTTTAATCTTGGTAGGCTCGCTCATGTTGACCAGGGCCTCGATTTTTTCGGGATTTGCCTCGATCCCCTTTGACTTACCATAAAGCCGAAATTTCCTCGCTGGACCCCAAAAGTGCATTTTCGTAGGGTTTAGTTTCATTGAGTGATTCTTCACGTTTGCAAAGGTTTCGCGAAGGTCCTCCAGGTGATCTTGGCGACTTGATTTCACGACCATGTCATCAATGTAGAGCCTCCGTGTTCTTGCCTATCTGCGTGCTAAAACTCGTTTACCATTCTCTGATAGGTTGAACCTGCGTTCTTTAGGCCAAACGGCATCATCTCATAGTAATATAGCCCGCCGGCGGCCCTGAAGGCCGTCAGCTCCTTATCTTCATCGGCCATTTTGACCTGGTGGTAGCCGGAATAGGCGTCCAGAAAGCTTAAGGTTTCAAAACCCGCGATCCCATCCACCATTTTATCGATTCGAGGAGCGCGATAGGGTCCTTTGGGCAAGCTTTGTTTAGATCGGTGAAGTCGACGACATCCGCCACTTGCCGTTGTGTTTTTCACCATTACTACATTTTGCCGGGTGGGATATTGAAGCTCTTTGATTATGCCTGCTGCTAAAAGTTTCTCGACCTCAATTTTTATTGCGACCTCCTTTTCTGTAGAGAATTGACGCGCCCTTTGTTGTATTGGCCTGAAGTTGGGATCGACACTCAGGTTATGCAAGGCGACCTCCGATTCCACACCTCTCATATCAGTTACCTCCCAGGCGAATGCGTCCAAGTTTGCTTTCAGAAGCTCGATCAGCTCCTCCCTTTCTTCCTCGGTAGTCCTCGATCCTATTTTTATCTTTTGATCGGGATATTTGTCGTTTATTATAACCTCGATCAACTCGTCTTCGGCAGTGAAGTCGGGCTCGTCCCGAACTTGCAATGTTTCTACCTCTACGGCCTTCTCCGAGATTTCTTTCATCATAGCGATCTGATCCGTAGTCGTGTTAAGACCATCCAGTCGGGGTCGCTTAGAGTCGACCCTGTTTTTGGTCATATAGTCGAGGAAAGCTCCAGGTCGGCTGATGGCGACCCCAACTTCTTCCCCTACATGAAATTTGACCCGTTGGTGGGGAACGGACGCCACCATTTGGAACTTCTTCATAGCTGGGATTCCCAAAATCATGTTGTAGTAAAGAGGCGGTCGATTACCAAGAAAGTTATTATCTCCGTTCTATAGGGCTCATAGTCGCCCAAAATGATATTGAGGTCGATCGTGCCTTTGACCCGTACTGTGTCGTTGGTAAAACCTTCGAGGACCCCAAGGTAGGGTTTTAACTTGGCCTCCCCGAATCCGATCTGTTTTAAACAAATCGAAATAGATGACGTCGCGGCGCGCCCTGTGTGGTCCACCATTACTCGGTTGACGCCGTGCTTGTCGTTCACCCCCACCTTTAGAATGAGGGGTATCTCCATAGGCCACCGATCGCTGTCACATTTCGCTTTGTGAATATGATTCCCTTCTCATTCTCTCCCAACACAACACTGCTTTTGAAGCCGCGGGTATTGATTTGATTTATCCGAGATTTGATTGATGGTTCTTTGGGAATATTCCGTGGATGACTGAACCTCTCTCGATAGACGCGAGGTTGGCGTCCCCGATCGGGAGTGTTGTTCCCCTCGCGTTTATATTTATTGGCCTGGTCCTCACGGATCGCCTTTCTATCTCGCGCCTCGGGGTGAAGCATTCATCGGTGATGTGGCCATGGTCCTTGTGATAGTCGCGAGATTTGGATTTATCGCGGCTATCGGGATCGCCCTCATAGGCTTTGGTTTGTCGAAATGTTCACGAATTTCAAAGCAAGATTTGGGATGCTTTGGTGTTGAGCGGGTAAAATTATCCTCGCTAAATTTGTACGGCTTCTTTACCTCACGATCGCGATTAGTATCTCGTCCCTTTTCCTTTTACGGTCATCTACGCGATCCTCCTTCGTGCGTAACGTGGCTCTGTCTTAGGCTTTGCTTTCCCGTAGATGGCGCCTCGACGACCCCCATCATTCTCGCCCTTTCTAACATCTCCACGAGACCCGCTTTGGGGCGCAGATTGAATTCGATTTTCATCGGGCCTTTGGCGATTCCGGTGAGGAAACATGTGATGACCGCATCGCCTGGAATGTTCCTTGTTTGATCATATACTCGACGAACCGTTCGTAATACTCTTTTCCGGATTCATGCCCTCCCATACGAACCTCATATAGGTCCTCAATGGTTTTCTTTGGCCGCTTGCCGATTCAAACTCTCGACAAACTTTTCCGACAAATCCTCCCAACTTTCAATCGAGCCGCGAGGAAGCCGCGTATCCAGGGCGCAGACCACATCTGCATCATGCCGCCAACCAATGCGATGCACCGGCGGATTTATTTTGTGTACCAAGGGTGATGCGACCTGGAACGCGGTGAGCCGATCGTTTGGGCATGAATTTCCATTGTAATAGTTGTAATCGGGATAACTAACCTTTTCTCTGTTTGGGAGGCAATGTTTCGGTAATCCCTTTAGCGAGTACGTCGATCCCCGAAATTGGGGCGACTTTCTCGACGGGCCTCGACTTTTTTAATTCTGCAAGCTCTTTCCTCATTACCTCCATCTGTTCCGCCAAAATAGGGTCGACTCGGTCGCGATCGGCTTATGCGATCGGCTCGCTCCGTTCTCGCGCTCGATTCCCTATGATCTCGTGATCCCTCTTGGCGGGCCCTCTTTTCCACGATAATTGTGTGTGCATCTTGTGCGTGTCTATATCTCTTTGGATGGGCATCTCTTCTCTAGGAAAGGCCGAGACGACTTGGGGCTAAAGCCTTGTCCTTCTCACCCAACCTATTAAACGCGGACCCTTTGTCGATCCTCTTCCTTTTGATGGTCGTGATCTTGGGGACCGAGGTTCGTGGAATTTCTTTCCTCGGTCCATAGCGACTGAAGAGTGCACGCCTCCTCTACGTCGATCTGACCGAATTTGGCTCGGGCGGCCCTGGTCTGCGATTGCAAGAGGATTTCGCTTCGGGAGGATGCAGGGTCGAATCGTCATAGGGGCTGGCCCTTAGCCACCAGCGGAATTGGTGAGATACATGGTTTCAGCGTGCACTGGCGTATTCCTCATTTCGGCGACCTCACGGGTCCTCCCGAAAGCCAGTTGTATTTCTCGGGATCGATCTTTGGCTTTGCTGTGACCTTTCTCTGCGAGTTCCATCCAGGGCAACAACAGCCTCTTTCGACTTGGTTTTTTGATTAATGACATTTCGAGCGTCGCTAGGTGCTAAGACCCCTCTCTGGGATCCTTCTCCTTCTGCAGGGAGATTGTCTAGCGTTTCTCCTGCGCCTTCCCCACGAGCTTGATGTAGCATAGTACCTTTTGCAGGGGTTTGGGGTGTTAGATGCCCTTTACTTCCGGCCATCTCTGCGGGGTGGCTTTTTGAGCGATTTCTTTGGTAAAGGGAAGAAATAAAGGCAGTTTGAGGACTTTCTTTGTAAGATTATCTCCTCCTGAATAAGAGCTCTAGGTGATTTTTTACACAATCGTTTTCCCGGTAACGGAGCCAACTGAAGATGTCTAAATCGTCACGGGTGTCCTTGCGGTGTAAGTATGGTGGATATCTGGCTGTATTTAAGGTGTGGTGTTACTCCGGCGGGTGGTGGTATGGAGAGAGTTAGAATGGAGAGAGCTTTGGCTTGCAAGTATAGTGTGTATTTTATATATCTCATCCCCTTTAGTTTACAATGACCACCCCTTTTATAGAGGTGGATAACTTAGGGAATAAGTAATCTATTAGATATTTTACTAATAGCTAGGTCTTACTTAGATACTAAGCAAGACGAAATATCTAAGTTACAAGTGGGGAAAAGATCTGGATCAATCGGCGGCCATCTCTCTGAGGTCGCAAGGAGCAAGCCCTCTTTGGCCTCGCCCCCCTGGCGACCCTTCTTGACTTGCCTGGATGAGATTCACAGGATCTGTTGCACTTGCCTGGGACCGCAAATGCCTTGGTCGCGGCGAGGTGAGACACTGATGGGTCGCCCTTTGCGATCTCTCTTGTCATGCCGGAGGATGGCCGCAGTGGGTTGTCCCCTACTGTTGAGGTGGTGGAATTATTTATACCCATCAATATATTAAATGGCTTTTATGTTGTCATATATATGTTCTTTTAAAGAACCAATTATGAATTGTTATATGATAACGTCCTTAGTATTAAACTGTGGTAGAGAAACCATGATAGGCGATTATGGTTGATGAGATCTCTAATCACTTTTATAAGTTTGATACTTAAATGTCTCTAGGCTGATGTACTATTAAACAGGACATTGATAGTATAAACAGACTAGCACGTATTAGATGTCTTCTGTCTTTAGGGCAGGGATAGATCTCGTCTATCGAAGTGTAGACACACTTGGGCATGCGTGGGCGTGTATTAGAGAATGCGTCGTTAGGATGACCCACTTACAGATAAGTGTCACACTATGTGGCGGTTGTGTAATTATCCTTAGGACCGAGTCTTCATGGCATCACGGTGTGGATTGTCATGCTTTGACACTATTGAGGTTTCCAGCCACGGGCGATCATGCGGTAGTGATTGGGTGTGATCATGAAGCATCGCGGAGTATACATGATTGGTCGCCTGCGGGAATCGCGTATCCTATGATTGGGATCGAATATCCGAAATGGCCTTCTTATAAGGAATGTCTAGCTCTCGTGAATCTTTGCAAAGTGGGAGTAAACGAGTTACTTGAGAGAGCATGATATCCAGATTATAAGATACGGTTGTTAATGTTTGACACTCGGACGTACTACCGTATGGATATTATTACAGCGATAGGATTGTAAGTTACACGGTAACTGTTTCACATGAAAGGTAGTAGTCATTGCATTTGACTCTTCCGATGATTGGGGTCACGGTGTGTTGCTAGACGCTATCCCGTGATCGTTAGGCATGAAGGGCATTTTCGTAATTTGCACTTTGTGTCTACGGCCAACATATTCGGAAGCCTATCGGGTCACACACATATGAACATCTAGTCGGATCAAAATGTGGTTATAGATGATAACCAAATAAGGAAAGTTTATCTCGAGACTATAAAGGTTATAGTGGTAAATTAATATGGTGGTATTTATTTATTATGAATAAATTAAATACATGATATTAATAATATTGATTAATTAAAGAATATTCCGGATGCCAATTTATTGGCTAAAGGTGGCGCAATTTTGGTGTGTATAAGATACACTTGGATTGTGCAATTTAATTAATGGCATTACCATATATTAATATTAGATATTAATATTTATGTAATTTTGGTTCCCAGCGTGTGTCATGCATATTGGATATGCATATGCATGATTGTTTCCAAAATATATTTATTAATAGATTTATATGTGTAATATATATATATGTGATATATATACACATGTGTAAATTGATTTATGGTAATAAAATAAAGATAGTCAATATTAGATATTGACAATATCTTGGGAATATTCAATATGAGATATTGACAATATCCTAGATTTATTTGATATGAGATATTATAATAAATGAGATAAATCAATCAATTATATTTTCCTTATTTTATTGGGAAAAGGTTTTCCTCTCCTCTACTCTATTTGGGGCGCCACATCCATTATAAAAGGAGGTGGGTGTCAAGCTCTTTTGTACATCATAATTCCAAGAGCTAATAGTTCTTGTGTAAAATAGAGAGCATCCTTTAGAGAGTTGGAGAGAGGGGAAAAAGGCCGGTCTAGCAACCGGAGTTTTCCAATAGCAATCCA
Source organism: Gentiana macrophylla (assembly GCA_026214975.1). Taxonomy (NCBI): domain Eukaryota; kingdom Viridiplantae; phylum Streptophyta; class Magnoliopsida; order Gentianales; family Gentianaceae; genus Gentiana; species Gentiana macrophylla. The sequence goes on along the minus strand of CM047816.1, from coordinate 13,526,674 downwards.
TGATGGGATTCCGGCGGGCTGTTCGTGTGGACTAGCGGTAGAGGCCGAACACTTGGGCGGCTCTATGCAGAACTACTCTCCTTAGACGGTCAAAGCGTCGATCTTATAGATCAACCAAGGTAACCACCGTCTACTACTCGTTTGTTTATTGCTTAAACGAAGTCGATCTTGGGTCGATAGGAAATAAATTTTTGAATTCCGCTGCGTTCCCGCGTAGATTTCCTAACATAAAGGACAAATAAATCAGCTTCCCAACAATAGTTCTGTATATAGTATTGTCTTGTAATAACTCAGAATCTCCAGCTGTTAGTTTCTGTTTTGAATGCAAAGGTGTACTCTGGGTTTATCATCCAGAAAGCCATATTCTTCCAACAAATTCAGTGTGTATTTCCTCTGGTTGATATAGATGCCTTTGGATGACCTTGCTACTTCAACTCCTAGAAAGTACCTCAACTCTCCAATGTCTTTGATTTTGAACTTGTTATGAAGGACTTGTTTGACCTCATCAATGGGTGCCATATTTGAACTTGTGGCTATTATGTCATCTACATATACAAGTAGAGCTATAAAATCAGATCTGTACCTCTTGTGAATAAGGTATGATCATCTTTGTGGATTGGATGAATCCCATTTCTTTCAGTGCTTCTGTCAATTTTGAATTCCACTGTCCACTAGCTTGTTTGAGTCCATATAGTGACTTTGTGAGCTTGCAAACTTGATTAGGCTTGTTAGCTTGGAACCCTAGAGGCAGGTCCATATAGACTTCTTCATCCAGTTCACCATGTAAAAAGGCATTGTTGACATCCATTTGGTGTATGTGCCAACCCTTTGAAGCTGCAAGTGTTAACAAGGATCTTATTGTGGTGACCTTTGCAACTGGTGAGAAGGTCTCTTGGTAGTCAATTCCATATGTTTGAGTATATCCTTTGGCTACTAGCCTAGCCTTGTACCTCTCTATAGAAACATCAGCATGGTACTTGACTTTGTACACCCATTTACACCCTATTGTAGATTTTCCAGGAGGTAAATTCACAACTTCCCAAGTTTTTGTTGCTTGTAATGCATCTAGTTCCTTTTGCATTGCTTCCCTCCAGCATTCTTGCCTTATAGCCTGATTGTAAGTCTTTGGTTCTTGAATATTGTCCACTGCACAGACAAATTTCTGATAGTTGTTGACTAGTTTATTATAACTCAGCACATTATTAATAGAATGTGGTGATTTCTTTGTAGGTACTACATATTCCTTAAGATATGTAGGAGCATGTCTCTGTCTATTTGATCTTCTTGCTTTATTTTGAACATGTTGAACAGGAGGAACTTCAGTTTGTGTAGTATCCTGAGCTGTAGCTCCAGTGGTTGCAGGATGCTGAATATCCTCATCATTTAGAACTTCATATGGTACAGGCAATGGGACAGTGACCTGTTTCATATCTACAGATTTTGTATGTAAAGGAAATATCTTCTCATAAAATTGTACATCCCTAGAGACAAAGATATCTCTAGTTTGTCTGTCAAGCAATATGTGACCTTTTGTAAACTTAGGCACTCCAATATATATACACTGTCTAGCCCTATGATCAAACTTTGACCTATTGTGAGACCGAGTGCAAGCATATACCAGTGAACCAAAAACCTTAAGTTCTGTGTATTCAAATTGTTTATTGTATAACAGATAATAAGGTGTCTGAAGTTTGATCACATGTGAGGGAGTCAAATTTATCAAAAAAGCTGCATGTATAACACAATAGCCCCAATAAGTGAGAGGTAAGTTTGACTGAAATTTCAAGGCTCGTGCAACATTCAAAATGTGTTGATGCTTTCTCTCTACTATGCCATTTTGTTGTGGAGTGTCCACACATGAGGTCTGATGTATAACACCTTTTTCTGCATAGTATTCAGGCATGTCAAACTCAGCACCATTATCTGATCTTATTACCTTAACATGCTTGTTAAACTGAACTAATGCATACTGAATAAAGGATTGAACTAACTGTCTTACTTCTGACTTTGCTTTTAATAAATGTATCCAAGTAAACCTTGAGTAATCATCCACTATAGTGAGGAAATAAGCATGACCATGTACTGTTTTTTGTTTATAAGGACCCCATATATCAAAATGTACTAGATCAAACACACCATTTACAGAAGATGTACTCAAAGGAAAAGAATTTCGTTTCTGTTTTGCTAATTGACAGATATGACAAGGTTTTTGAAAAGTACAAAAAACATCAACATGAAGTAAATCTGAAAGCCTTGTGTTTGACAGATGGCCAAGTCTGTAATGCCAGACTTGCTCATCTGTGATACAAGAACTATCATCTAGAAAAACACTATTAGCTGTTATATGATCTTTGACTGTTATATGATCTTTGTGATCTGCTTGTGAACTATGTAACACATAAAGGCCTTTACACTTTCTAGCTGATCCAATCTGATTCCCATGCTTCTTGTCCTGAATTTTGCACAAATCAAGATAAAAAACAACACTCAAAGCAGGGTTAACAGTGAGTTTAGCTAAGGATATCAGATTAAAATTAAAATCAGGTATATAAAGCACATCTGTAAGCATTAAATGATCATTTACAATCCTTTGTGCCTATATGTGTAACTTTCACTTTGGCGCCATTTGGTAGCCCAACATACATATTGTGAATAGGCCTTGGAGACTGTAAATAAGCAATGTTATTGACTATATGATCTGTGGCACCACTATCTATAATCCAAGACAAAGTACTAGAGGATTTAGACAGACCTGATGTATCAGCAGTTGGAACAAAATTAGTTGTCAAAACAGTAGCTTGATTAGCTACATGCTCATGGGAATTTGCCTTCTGGACATCCAGTAACCTTATTAAGCTCTTGGGCGATCTTTCTTGAGAGTATAGCCTTCTGAATCTTGTGTGCTAGACAAAGGATTACTGCAATTCATGACCTATTCCCCTGATCCAGATTCTGTCATATTCACTCTACTCTTAGGTTTCCAGCCAGGTGGGAACCCATGTTTCTTGTAGCATTTGTCTACAGTGTGCCCCGTATATCCACAAAATGTACACTGAATCTTTTTACCATTCGAAACACCATTAGGACCACCACCACCACTTTTCTTGAAATTGGTTTCTCCATTAGTCAATGTTCTGCCTGTAGTCTGTTGATAACCAGAATTCTGTGTATTCACTTGGAAACCAGTACCTGTATTAGGATTAAAGGCCCTATTGTACAAAGCAGTTGCATCTGGAAATCTGTTATCAGATTCTTTTTGATCTTCCAATTTCAAGGCCATGGCAAAAGCGTGTCCAAGTCGGAGCAGGAACCATTAAGCGTGGCAGGTTAACACATGCGAAAACTCGTAATTTAACCCTCTCAAGAACTTGACTACTTTCTGTCTCGGTGTAACGATGAAACACTTTAACAACATCACAAAGGTGACACTAGGAACACAAGAACAAAGCGGATCTCGGCCTCATGATAGCTATTTCATCCCATAAGGTTTTAAGCTTGGTAAAATATGTTGTAATATCTCGAATCTCCTTGCTTAAGAGCATGACTTGTTCCAATAGATCTCTAAACGGAAAACATCCAATCTAGAAAATCTTATTTATCAAATCTAACCAAATTTGCCTTGTTTGTTTCCTATACATCACACTTTGGGCTATAGAAGGCACACTGAATTTAATATCCGGTTTTTACGAAGGTGTTACATTGCAGCCAAACTTGGAATTCTGGTGAATCCACAACAGGTGTATTGACTGTTCCATCTATAAAGCCAATCTTGTTCTTGGTTATTAAGGCCATTTTCATGGAATGACTCCATGGATGGTAATTTTTGTTGTTCAACAATGGCTGAACCAAGATCAAAGTTGGATTCTCATTCGGATGTAAGTATAACGGATTACCTGGCAAAATGCCTTGATTTTGAGCTCCAGAATCCATAGAAACGATACCAGAACTGGTCGATGATCAAGAACAAGCAAACAGCAGAACGTCCTTCTCACGAATCAACTGAACCAGAACTAGAATCTCCAAATCACAAATGATGACGGTGATACTCTCTGATACCATGAAGATTTTATGAAGATGAAGATTATGAACAAGAAAGAATGGAGAAAAAACTATTGATCATCCATAAACTCAGTGTTTGCAGTTACAATCAGAAGGAAAACAGAATAGTCATTTTTCAGAATTGAAAGCTTAACTTAATTCTACTTCTAATGAGCTTTATATAGGCCTAGTTGGTTAGTAACCGCCTAACAGCCCCTAACCAATCTCCTAACTAACTTTTGCAACTTGGATCAACTCCTAACTAACTTTTACAACTTGGATCAACTTGAACTTGCAACTTGAACTTGTGTGTTAATTCCAATACCTCCAGCCAAAGTAATGTACACATGAAATTGGAATTGATGCATTTGTGAATTTCAAATACTTTTACCTGCGAAGCGATGCAATTCAGATACACTCACCTGCAAAGTGATGGAATTCAGATACATTCACCTACGAAGTGATGCACCTTAAGAAGCAAAGAGTTAAAGCTTTTGGATGAACGAATAATGTGGAAAACATAGGCCCAAACCCATATAAGAGGAGGGGTCTCATCCCCAAAACCTAGGTTGTGAGGTGAGGAAAGTCCATCTCTTAATATGGTGGGTGAAACAACCACAAGTTCTCAATGTGGGACACTTTAACACGCCCCCTCAAGTGTGGGCCGGTCACACAAGGCCAACAAATAGGCCCGACTCTTGTACAATAAAGGGTGGCTCCGATACCATGTGGAAAACATAGACCCAAACCCATATAAGAGGAGAGACCTCATCCCCAAAACCTAGATTGTGAGGTGATGGAAGTCCATCTCTTAATATGGTAGGTGAAACAACCACAAGTTTCCAATGTGGGACACTTTAACAAAGAAGACAATTACCCATTTCGTAGTAGAGTACCTCATTTCGGATGAGGTACCTTTGTACTCTAAATACGACTCAATGCATACATGAAAATTCTATTCAAAGCATCGTCAGAATTTTTTTTCAAGTGTCCTCTGGTTTGATCAGACGAGTCACCGTCTGATCAAACATCTCCATTGTATGCTGAGAGGTTTTCGAGTGATCCTCAAGTGACATCATAAGGGTGAAACATCTCTTAAAAGACTATGCATACCGCGTGCCTTGGAGTCAATGGATTTTCTATTCAATATTCCGAGTGTTAATTTTTCAAACAGATACAAGTCCATGTTAGTAGCAAAATATTATACACAAAGGTATAGATTAATAAGAATGCTTTTCCACTACTATTAAAATCCTAATTTCTTCTAGGCTTTTATTGGCTATTGTAGCTGCCAATAATTGGCACATGCATCAAATGAATGTTACTCATATATTTCTTCATGGGGTTTTGTTTGATGAAGTGTATATGCAATTGCACTGGGTTCGTTTTCTACCATATAGGTGAGAAAATTAGGACCAAAGGACTTGGAAGTCCTAGCCCTCTTATCTGCGACGTGGTTCCTCAATTTCTTGATTCTTATTTAGACTCATATGTCTGCTTACTCGTGTTGGCTTCTTCTTTATCTTTTTTTCCTTATAAGGAAAGATATTCTCAAAGAACACAAAATTCCTAAACTCGATGATGACATTTTCATGTACATCCGAACGTCGATTTATAAAAATCGAAACCGATAGACAATACTATCGAGAGCAAATCGAATGAATACACAATCAATGGTTTTATGTCCTATCTACACTTGTTTTGGTTTAGGTATTTCAACCTTAGCCAAACACCCCACACTTTCATGATTTTGTAGTTAGGCTTGTGACATTTTCACAATTAATACGGGCATTCATCCTTTTTCTTGGAAGGGATTTTATTAAGAATGAAATTCACAGAGAGGATAGCTCGATCCCCCCAGGAGATGGATTTTGTCTTAATTGCGGAATTAGAAGATCAATAACGACGTAGAAAAGCTAAACATGTGAAAATGTTATTGTATTCTATATCGTTTTGATGGTGTAGGAAAGAGTTGTTGGATAACTGGAGTAGTAAACCCGACCCAAAAAATCCAAGCCGGAAGAAGAAATAGAAAACAAGGTGCGTTGAACCCTTTTCACAATAATGGTATACTTTTGTAAGTATTCCAAATTTAATAGTTATTAGAAGACAAAATAGTTAAAGATATCGTCTATACCACGACATGGAATTCATTAGTCAATGAAATATTAACTAAGTTTATAAGTAACCAACACAATTGACACTGGAAAGCAATACTAACCGTGCAGTTTAATCTAATTTATGTTATTAATTTAAATCGAGAGAAAATAAAGGATTTGAAGCGATTTGATTTGACCCCGATAAGACAGTGACGCCCGTGGGTACGTATCGATAATGTTATATTCGTCTCGGTCAATTAATTTGGTCATCATCTCGTCTTATGAATACTGTTGAATAATCTATAGACATGCTATTGTTCTAAGTTGTTGTGTCATGACTCATGTGTTCGATCAAGTTTTGATTTGTGTGAGCAATAAATTCTAAGACATTCATGTTGGAATGGCATCATGTTTTATTCATTTTAAAGATAGATATTTCACATAACATATTATTGCTCTAACACTTGTTTATCCGTGAATTGATGTTTTTCTTTTCTTGAGTGGAGTGAATTGATGTTTTACCAAATAAAAACCCCCTTTGATATGAGGTTACTATAAAAAGATTGTACGCTAAGTAATTAACATATATATCCTTCGCACACAATATAACATCACCTTTATTCTCTTGAGACGTCCATTTCTTCGGTTAAGACAAAGACTATTATTTACACCGTACGGATTCTATTGATGCACCATATTACTTATATATCACGATATAGAATCGATTTTGAAGTCAAAAGTGGGCTTCTCGTAAATGCATTAATTGTGAGAATCTTTTTATGAAAGTCGGTTTTGGGCTTCATAAACTTATGAAATGCTGGTTCTTTTGTTTCAAACCTGACTTTCACAAGGTTGATTTTACTGTGGTAGGATCGATTTGGTGCAAATAAAGACCGGAAAACCCGTTTTCAAATAACCGATAACTAGCAAAATCAAGATGTTATTTTCATATTTAATGCCTCCTTTATTACTCAACAACGGACCATGGACACGTCACATAAGTACCTATGTACATAGAATGTAACATAATAATAGTAAAGTATACATTGCTAGGTGTCGGCTGCATGTGGTGTGGCATGCAGCGGTTGATATTTTATTATCAAAAATCTTATGATCAAAGGTTCCTCCTTGTTTCTTTGCTTGGCAATACGTATGGAGGACTCTAAAAGCCATGTGCTCTGTAGCCTAACCTTCGGTTGACGACACATCTGAATCAACAAAGGAAATGGGTTCATTTTTGGCTTCAAACGATTTTTATATGGCAACAAATCATGTTCATATGTATTCTTATTTTGCATATCTTGATATATATCCTCGTATAAACCCAAGTAAATCTACGGATACAGGCCGTTTGGTAATGACTCGTGAATGCTATGAAATGTTTTCTCGAACCATGAAGCCTCGTAAGGCAAACTTCAAGAATGAATGGGGAAGGTGAACGTACATGAAGAAACTTGGATTACTATAATTAGGGGTGAACAAAAAACCGTAAACCAAACCAACCTAAGTAACCAAATCGAACCAAACCAGGAAAGGTATAAACCAGTAGTTTTTGGTGGTTTTGTATTATAAAAACCAAACCGTAAAAACAATTTGATTCCAATTTAAAAAATGAAAACCGATTTTAAAACCGGATCAAACCGGATTTTATATGTATACACACATACATGTATATATATATATATATATATATATATATATATATATATATATATATATATATACACACACACACACACACATACCTACATCTATTAATACTTTAAAACATCAATATGCTTTTTTTCGGTCCAAATCAACTTCTTTAAACTTTGTAATTGAAATGCATTAATGATCAATTACTAATCTCATATCCTAAAGATTCATATTTTGTTGATCATTTCATTGATGACATCTTTAATTTCCAATCATTTAAGAGATTCTCGAGTACATATCGATTCACAACTCACCACCGCTAACTCTTTCTTCTCTTTCTACTTCCTCGGCATCAATATTTGAATTATGTGAATGCTTATTTGTATGACTTACTTCTTCTAATGATGTTGATGAACTTAATCATGGACATTTTCCGATTTGTTCATTTGTTAGGTTTGACATCTTATATAAATAAATGCATTTATATACATTAGTTTTATATAATTTTGTCTTTTATTTACTTATAATTAGATTATGTAGGACAATAACATTGTTGAGATAATCAAAATACGAGTTGGTGTTTTGGAGAAAATAAAATGACGAATATGTTCTAACTAAATAAAGTCCAAAACTATATCACATGTTTTTTTTCGTTTGAAATGTGTGAAAGTTAGCTATCTTTAATTATCTCTCGCTTACTTATGGAACAAATGCATTCCTCTTTCTTCCTTGACCATACTCAAAATATTACTTCGTCAAATGGATTTTGAGATTTATAAATGATATTCAATAATGTAACGATTAGTTCATTATTAGTATTTTTTGAAATCGATGATTCATTGATGAATTGGAATGAATAAGAGATGACTCTTTCATTATCTTGTTCGTCCAAAACTTTGGAATTCAATTGTAGGTGTCGATTTCGTTGTGTTGGATGGTGTTGAAATATAATTGGTTTTTGGATCTTTAAGATTCGCATGGGTAGATGTTATTTAAATATAAAACATTTGTTAAATCATCTCATTGGATTTACTAGCATAATAGTACTAATGTATTACATATATTATCATTTGTTGTTACGAGGCAATTTTTGATTTCCTATCAATAATTTTAATTGTTAAAAAAACCGTAAAAAACCGGAACAAAGTTTGAACCAAACCAGACCGATCAAATGGTTTACGTCTGAAAACCGTTCTAGTTTGGTTTCGAAAATTGAAAACCGTATAAAATGGTTTGGTTTTAAAAAACAGAAAAAACCGGCCGAACCGGACCATGTTCACCCCTAACTATAATCCCAATACGTTAATAATACATAGATAAAGTCATAAAGAATCATTGTGCTTACTACTACATTGTTATTCTACATAGGTTTCACACTCCACCGTAAATAATACAACTTCTACTACCATACCTCTTGATTACAAGGCAATATCTTAACATCTTCCTTCATATGTCAACTAATAACTAGTAATTAAGGATATTAATAACTTTGTCATGGTGGATAATAAAGACCACTATAACTCATGGAAGAAAAGATAGTCATTGAAGATACCATGGATCCAAGAATTGTCTACTGAAATGGGAGAGATATGGGCAGGGGCCACTCCCAATCTCATTCTCATGTTGGTACGTACTAAAGCTAATCAACTGTAAGATGTAAAATAAGGTGGGTTATGAGGCTCAGTAAGGATAAACACTAAATCATATTTTCTAACATAACACAATTACATAGAAAATCACTTATAACATGAAATAACATACTACTTTCAGATTGTCAAATTCCTCCTACAGAGTGGCTACAGATTCTGGTACTACCGTAATTCTGGTAGCAGGCAATCGGGACTCCGGTGAAACTGAAGTTTTGTAGTTTCTTGCAGTTCAATTTTGCACTATTCATTCCAATACTTGGCTCCGGAGCGCAAGAGCAAAGGAGCGTCGTGATGAATTCTGTTGTAACAGATATCAAAGAACAACTGGCGATTTGAGAAAGAACATATAGTAAACAATCAAACAATAACATAAATTAAAGAGAACTCATATTTAACGTGGTATCCGACAATATGTCGACTACTCCGTGGGCAAAAATGAGGAATTTATTGTTCACGGAAGTTATTACACAGATGTTACAATAACAATTGGTATTATAGGACTAGGGAATCAAACCCATAACCGCCATAATTGTCAAACCATGTAATAACTAAAATACCCCAGATGTAACCCATATTCAATAGCCATGCAGACGTGATCATCAAGTCTGCTGAGAACCAACTCAACGCTGACCACCAGACTCAACTGAGAACCTACTCAGGTGATCACCAGACTCAGTAGAGAACCAACTCTGCTCACTTCACCAAATTCTGATGAATCCACAAACTCAATTGCATAGTTCATATCACCATTACAGATTCATTAAACTGATTTCAAGCACGGTGGAGTTTGGAATGTGAGAGAGGCACCAATATGATGTGGAATGGATTGTGTTTAAGGGTTTTTTTTCCGGATACGAAAGGTTACACACACATCATAATTATTCTCTAACGGGGCTCAAAACCCGATCTTCACGCCAAGTATATAGCCTAGCAAATCACTAGACCGATGTAGTGAGTACATTTAAGGGTTAGTTTGAAAGTTGGATTTACATATATTCATAAACAAAACAACATTGTTTTGTATATATGATTTCAGACGTCTAAGTTTTTCTAAACGAAACCTTTTGTATTAATTTAAAATAAGGTTCGTACATGCCGTATCCTGGCCATCCCCTTATACCAAAAGACGTTGACGAAACATGGCCCTGTCTCCTTAAAACCCATTTCTGTCAAACCCAGTGTGAGAAAATCCATACCAGAGAAAGAGTGGAGCATCTCATGTTTCTAAAAGTATTAAGCTCCCCCATGTTTGAGTTTGAGTTAAATTAATGTAAAATTGAAATAACTAGAATGAACCCTTACAGTTAAATAATAACCCCTATCCCCCCCCTTTTTTTAAGGACTAGGGTTGTCGTTAATGGTAATTAAATTCAAGGACTGAGGGATCACTAATAGTACTTGGGAATATCTGACAATGAATTACTAGAGAATCCAAGGATCTAGGGGTTTGTTTAACTTGATGTAATGAACTTTTACCCATATGAATTTCTTACAAGAAAATGTCGTTAGTCAAATTGTTGTGTTATCATGTAAGATAAATGAAATAATTATTGTATTAATGATCAATGATACAAGGATTACAATTTATATGATTATTATTAATAATAAATATGTATACAAATAGAACTCTCTATAAACCAACAAATATATTCTAACCTAACAAAGCATTTTATGTAACGCCCATGTACCAGATACTGAGTCCTTATCCGGACATGAAACATTCAGCACGTGACATTTATGAAAATCCTATATTTCACGTAAACCTCATATCATATCAAAGTAATAAAGAAAGCATGGAAGAAAATGAACAAGCAAGAGACCCGAGATACTGACCATATGGGTCCTCCATTAAACAACATAACCTAAATACATTTGTTGTCAAACTAAAATCATAAATAAATGCAAACATCCACTACGACTCAACTTGACTAAAAAGAAAATTGCTAGAACACAAAGAATTCCATGACTTCATTCCTAAGTTTGCTCTCCATGCTCATCATCCAACTCGTCTTCAACAAGCATATCTTCTTATTCCAAATAAAGGAGTGAACATTCATGACTGCCCAACAAAGAGAAAGAAGATCAAAAGGGAGATTAATGTTTGTCAATGTTGGGAGACATGACCTGAATCTACTTCATCCAGTTACAAAACAGTCGAAAGCCATCACTTGAAACATTAAGAAACTAATTTTAAAACACAACTTGAATGAGGAAAGCTACTTTAAAACCACGTTGAACAATACATAGAAAAATGACCTATTAACTATGTTTAGTTCATCATGCACGTACTTGTTCAATGAATGAACTACATACTTAACATATTCGTGTTCTACTAATCAAACTTACATGAGCTATTTACTATCATGTACTCTACTAGCATGTTTGTGTCTTATCTATCATATTCACGGCACTTAGCATATTCATATTCTTGTCTTGTCTTTTGTATTCATGTTTCATTACATAGCACTAATTGCTTAACATGAAGGCATCTTTCGCAACACGGGAAACATGACCGAGTCATACGTCAAACATGAAATTTGAGTCATGATACCATGTTTGCTATATCATTTTATAAACGACATGAGGGATAGAACTAGTCACATGTCCGACATGGGACTTTAAAAACCCATGGTACCCCGTTCAGTACATCGCAAGATCACTATAAACAAGTAGGATCACATAAAGCGCATAAATTCAGGTTAAAGTCCATATCTAACCTATGTGGGCGTACAAAGTCCGTAACAAGACCAAACTCTAAACCTATCTCCACTCTTCATATCCAAAACGTATTTAAAAATTCATAGAAAAGTATCCATAAAACAAAACAGTATTTTGAAATCAATATTACAGTTACCCGACAAACATATAATCATGTCCGCATTCATGTAGTTTAACAGAAATCTGTATTAAAAACAACTTAAAAACACCGTTTTTTAACTATAAACGGAAACTTTTGACAAGAAGATTACCTTAAAGACGGGTTGAATTAACAAGTCGAACAACTACTAACTTCCAAATCTACGCGAATCTACAAACCAACAACGAATCTAACAACGATTACCCTCCAAATCTACCATAATTATGATCAAAAGCAAGAACTACTACGAAAAGATTAGATCTTACATTCCCATGATTAATCAAAGCCTGAAAGTGCTGCTGGAAACGGAACTACTTCTAAATCACTGCTATGACATGACAAACGAACCTAGAAAGCCAACAAAGCCTCCCAGAAACTAAGTATGGGGCGCTTTCCCTGGAGAGAAGCCGAGACAACAGCTCAAGGCTTTGCTGAAACTCTCGAAAATGTTGGAAATTTTGAATTAAAAATTAATGCTAAAATGATGGAGGATCGCATCGGTTCGGTGAAAGATTACAACTCCGTAAGAGGTTGTATCCTTTCGGCTAAAGGTTGCAAACGGTAAACGATGGGGTTTCACTCTCCTATATATTCCCAACACTTAGTGAAAATTATATAGAAAAATTCATGAGAAATTTTTGCCTGGCATGTTCTGCATTCATTTTATGTCTCACGAAAAATACTTGCATAAATTCGAGTCAAGAATAGATTTACAGAACATGATCGGTTCGCCGTCTTCTTCTCATTAAAGTGCAACAATCTGAAGAAGGTATGACCGTTGTATCTTGGGAGACGATTGTCACTACCTATGCACATAATCGGGCAAAACGCCTTAGGGACAGTCTTTGCACGTGACTCGATCAATAAGTTTTCTTGTCCTATTTTATTAATTTTTGGTTCATTCATGTTCATGTGTTTAGATTGTTTGTTAAAATTACTAGACAACATGCCAAACTGAGAATTTTGCCCAACAGAAAACACGAAATATGTGAAGTCATGACTATCCGGAGACATTTTATAAGAATTTACGAGTCTAGGCGGTTTTAAGGTGACTTGGAAGCCAAGAAAATTTAATTAACCGTATACTCGGAAAAAAACCCTAATCCGAAAAAAATACCTTATCTAGAAAGTCAGGGGTTTTACATTTAACCATTGCTATCATTATATATTCATGTCACTCAATAGAACTCTTACTTTGTTTTGGACAACTTGACAATAGAATAGAAACTAGAGTAAGTGATATCGTGTGAAAAGTTCTTCTATTTGCCGGCCAGTGGAATTCAATTAATTTAATTTATAAGTCAGACAAATAAGAATATACGGTATCTCTTCTAAAAAAAAGAATATACAGTATCATTTAGGGATAAGGGTTCTAAAATACACAATATAAAAGATGTCAGGCAAAAAGCACTATAAAAAAAACTTTTGTCAAAAAGGACATTTCGTTAGTGAAAATGAAAATGAAAGTGAATTTCAGTAAAAAAAACCAAGGTAATTCACATTCAAATTCACTATCATTTTCACTTTCACTAGTGAATTGTCTTTTTTGACAAAAATAATTTCTTATAGTCCTAAAATCCTAATATCTTTTTAAGTGTGTCATGATTGACAATTAACTATATCATTTATTTATATTTTGTATTTATTATTCTTATTATTATTGAGAATAGATTATATAGTAGAATTTGACGTACGAAATTTCTAAGTGTCAGGTGGAGACTCCAACTTAATAACTTCAATTAATTTGTCTTTAGTCGTTATAAGATGAAGAGGATTGAAAGTAACAGATAATACGACACTTAAACTTACCTGATTAATTGTCTTACAATATTAATTGCCAAAATCCTCATGTCTTGACGAACTTGACTTCCAATCCACAAGTGCCCTAATCTTGCCGTTGAATGCGTAAAACATCACTTAGTTAGTTTTAATTATAAGTTAAATGCAGGGCACTTTGAGTTCCTTTACACACATATGTACATAAATAAATATATATATATACATGAAATAGCGGATTCTGAAATTTGATTAAGTTAGGGACATGAGCTGGTTACAAGAATTTATGAATACTGAATTGGAAATTATTACATTTTGTAATTATTAAACTTGGCCTTATATATTATAGTTTATTATGGGTCAATAGGCTCAATATGTTTTAATATTTAAAGTTAAATGGGTTAATTTCATATATCTATATGTAAAAAATCCTACCGTAATAAATTTCTTAATATGATGGTGGTCGGGTTGGTGGTAACGACGGGTACGTAGTGAGGTACAATATGATGACAATGAGAGAAAGGAAGGGTAGTGGGTCAAAGGCAACATGTGGTGAAGAGGAGTGTTGATGTAGGCGTGTGGTGGTGAGATGGATCGCTGTAGGCCGATGGTAGTAAGTGGTGGGGGTGGGTCAATGAGGGCGCGCGGGTGGTTGTGGCAAGATTGGGGAGGATGAGTGATGGCAAGCTAAGCGGGTGTTGGATAGGGTAGGTGACAGGCGATGGTTGTGGTTGTGGGGTAGGGGCATGGTAAGGGCAATGTCAGTGAAAGAAATTAATGGAGGGTTAGGGTGGGTGGTGGTCGTAGATAATAGATGGCAACATGTAATGGTGGAATGAGTGGGTGATAGTGTGTAGTGATGATCGTGTGGTGGTGAGGTGGTTTGGTGATAATGGTGGACGTAATAAAGGCTATAGGGTGGGAACGGAGGGAGCCAGAATTTTGATTTGAGATGTGCTAATAGACTATATCGAATTCGTCAGGTGGCTAGATTAAGAATATTTTATGATTCAAACTGGACTAAATATATTTTATAGTGTAATATTTTTTTGTCCGAACATGATTATCCCCTCTTTGTCCATACTTTGAGTCCGCCTTTGAGAGTGGGTTAGTGATTACAAACAATGGTGGGGTGAGTCGATGGCGTCTGATGGTGGTGATGAGTGCATGTCTAATGTCAAACTGTAGGGCGCATACATAATATCAAATTGCAAATGAAACCTCAAATACATGTTTTAGGTCGTCGCAGATCAACAATCTAAGTGCCTCATAATACGATAATAGATATACACTTTAAAAAAATGTGTCAAATTTCATTTTTATTTTGAATGTCAAGTGTCAATTTTAAAAAGTTGGCGAACACAAAAACTATTCCATTAAACTATCTTTATATGATAATATATAGAAGGCTAATACACAAGAATTTATGAAGTACATATAGATGTCAACCCAATAAAAGGAAAGGTACACTACAAACAATATAAAATACAGCTTTCACCTGAGAAACCGATGAATACATATAAATTTATATACACATCTCAAAATTAAAACCAAAAAAAATAAAAATAAAAATATAAACTTCCTCAATCATATATTATATATTATTGCAAAATAGAATATCAATCTATGAAATTATCTGTGCGTGCTATCACGACATAGACAAATTAGAAGCACGTTGTCGTCGGCCAACGGTCGGTTGTTCATATGTTACAATTTTTCATCCACTTTAACCCCCAACCCCCAACCCCACCCCACCCCACCACCCACTACCCCTCCCCCTTAAAATCCCATATCTTTACTACACTCCTCTATTTCTTAGTGCACCCACACATCATTTCTTCATTTTCATATTCACATTCCCACCATTTTCAAGAACTTTTATACTAGTATGAGGACACTTTGTCCAAATCTTGATAGAGAAGATGGATTAGAAACAGTTCTTGAAGTTCCAATCCCAGAAGAAATCTTTGCTACAAGCAAAAATTCACCTTGGCATAACATGAAATCTTGGGTGAAATCGCATACGAATAAATCGGGTTCTAATAATAATAATAATAACTCCGTAATATTTGGAAGCAGAAGTACAGAGTTACAGCTTTTGCTTGGTGTTGTTGGTGCTCCATTAGTTCCTCAAGCAATTTGTTCTGATCATTCTTTTTTTAGCAACAGTTTCAGAAATCATCCTATTGTAAGCAATTCTTTCATCCCTTTTGCAGTTTTTGTTTAATTTTGAAGCAATTTTTGTTAATTATTTATGAATTAATTCTTAATAGGAAGCATCAATGGCGAAATATATAGTGAAACAATACATAGCAGCCGCCGGTGGAGAAACCGCGTTAAACTCTATAGACAGCATGTACGCAATGGGTAAAGTGAAAATCGCGACGACGGAGGTAGTCGCCGGAGATGGGCTGAGCTCGGTTTGTAACAATAATAATTTGAACAGTCCAGGTAAGGCGGCGGCGAAAATGAAGACGGCTGAGACGGCGGGTGAAGTGGGTGGGTTTGTTTTGTGGCAGAAGAAACCGGATTTGTGGAGCTTGGAATTGGTGGTTTCCGGTTGTAAGATCAGTGCCGGAAGTGATGGAAAGGTGGCGTGGCGGCAGACGCCGTGGCATCATTCTCATGCTTCCCGCGGTCCGCCTCGGCCGCTCCGCCGTTCCGTTCAGGTAAAATTTTAAGACTTACTACATGCAAAAATAAAATAAAAAATAAAATAAAATAAAAAAGACTTCAATTATTTAATTTTATTGTAAATGTTTTTCGGAAAAATCTATGTGCATCGCGTCAGTTGATGTAAATCGTTATCTACTTTGTTTGAATTTCGACAAAGAAACTACCCTTTTTATCCCTACCAAATCTATTATTATATTCTGATGTGATACTTTATGTTTTTAAATATAAAAGTCACCCCTTAAAAGTATCGAAGATTCCGATTCAAGACTTTTCTATTAGAATTGAATTTTGAAAAACCATCGGGGACGATCACATGTAAAAAAATAAAAAATATAAGTGTTTTATATTTGTAGTCATTAAACGATCAGTTTTAACATAAAGTCCATATCAAAACTACATTTTTAGTAACAAGATCTACATCAAAATTACCTTTTAAGTAACATACACAATATGGAAAATGATTCACACAGAAAAGATTCACATCACATCCCCCGAATATGAATATTTGTGGTATAGATTTATTTATTTATTTTTTTTTGTCTGAAATATATGGCTCACAAGGTTTCTGTGTACAAGATCGGATGACGGAACCGGTGCCTGCATCACCCTCCATACAATATATTTGTCTTTTTATATACATGAGATATATTCAAGAATTAATTCTAAATAACATAGAGTCCATACGTCAAAATTATTATATTAGTAACATGATATAATGTATTGATTTCTATCATTTTAACTTTCGCTCGTTCGGAAAGTAACTAATTCAGCTGAGACCAATGATCTAATTGTCATAATACATGAGTTTTGATTTTTAAACTTTAAATATATAAAATAAAAAAAATCTATTGTAACATTATCATTTTCCCAACAATTTTTTTTTTGAAGTCCATCATAATCAAATCAGAACGCTCCGCCTCCTGAGGATCTGAAACTCTTATCCGGAAGAGAACGCTCGCGCATATAAGATTAAATAAATCTAATATTATACGCAGCCTCTACGTCGTCGATCAAAATAAAAGCAAACGGAAGTTTAAAAAGACGGGTAAAAACATAAAAGCTACTATGAATAGAAATTAACCATACTAAAGATGGATAGACAAATTACAACGATTTAATAATCCAAATACTTATACAATACGAGGTCTTAAGAGTACAAGTACAACAAATCTAAGTAAAAGAATACAACTAGTCTAAGACAACCTCTACAAGAAAGAATTTAAGCTCCGCCAAGACTCCAAGTCTTCAAAACTCATCATCAACACTTGATCTACCTCGCTGCCTTCTCACCCCACAATGCATACAAACATAAAATGCAAAGGAGGTAAGTACAAAAAGACTCAAGAAAAGTGAGAAAGTGTTTATGACAACAATTATAATTTATAAAGAAAAGATATTTTAATTGATTAGTTATTTATGTGTGATCGACTAAATTCAGGTTCATTTCATGTCCATCAACATGAATTGACTAAACGTTCTAACTTAGCTTATCTTTGTTACATCATGGATAACAAGTGGCACTACGCCTAGTAATAGGATGTACTAGACAATCTGGGTGCAAACCTACTTGAGACACGCTCTAAGAGCCCGGGAATATCTCGAGTCCCGATAGTGTGATGACCGGCAGAGTGCACCGACGCTTTATCCGCCAATCGATTGACCGGCGTGGGTACAGATCTACTTTGTCTGGTCGAGAACACATCGCGATATTGTACTATGCCTTACCAAGCATTGCATGATGTTTAAGATTTTAAACTAACACATACGCTCGATTAGATGTTTAACTAGCCACCCAAGTGTTTTCACATAAGCTCCTCACATCTCCTACTCGCATTTAGACCCCAGACACGGATGAGTCCTAGCAATTACACGCACATCGATAAACCCTAGTTTATCAAGCACAAGGCAAACCGAAGCTTTCGACGGTCCCACCTTTCTTCTTTTTAGGAATCCATGTGGTGCCGGAACTAAACGCATCAAAAGCTAATTGAGCTTTGTCACATAAGGTTAAGCAAGTAAAAAAATATTATAAAGCCTCGAAATCAAGTCGACACGACAAAACAATGAAAAACAAAGTAAATCGATCCAAACGCCCGCTTAAACTCTCAACATGGACGCCCGCTCTAACAACCTAAACGCCGCCTGTCTAAAAACGCTACATCCTCGAATCAAAACCACACCTCAAACGCCCGCCCGTAAAGCCCACACGCCCGCTTGAGCTACAACGGCAGGCAGACGCCCGCCTCGACTGGTATCGGCTAGAACCCTAAAATCATCAACTTACGATTTCGAACCGCTTTTAACCCAAATAACAGAAAATTAAGCACAAGAAAAACTCAGAGAAACATATCTAAACATACCATAACATCTATGATCCTCTCGATCAACGAGAAACACACCTTTCTAGCACCTACGCATCTTAAAAACATGATCTAAACTTTACGAATCATAATTGAGATCATAGGAAGAGCCTCTTACCTTAAAGGCATGCAAAACCAACATCAAAACACCAAGCAATCGCAACAATTGTTGATCCTCAACTCCCAAAACCTATTTGATCAACAAAACCCTAAAACCCTATTTTTCCTTTCAAAAACGAAACTGAAAAAGTACCATAAACTGTAGATTACCTGGAGTAACTGCTGCGAAACTATTTTTAGATTGATCTACGCCCAAGACGATCGCTTCGACTACTCATGGCTGAAAAACAGAGCTACGGATTGAAAGATACGAATTTTCCAAGAATCGGACTCTACGAATACCAAAACTAGGGCTAAACCGAAAACTTACGGATTAAGGATATTTTATTTTCCAAAGTGCGCCTCCTCTCACGATCACTTTTCTCTCTTGCGGCATCTTGATCGGATGAACGGATTGATCACACGGTTGATGCCTACTATTTCGCTTTCTTCCTGCGCTTCTCATGTTGCGCTGCCTCTTCTTTTTTTTGTCAAAACTTGCGTGTGAAATAATGAGGGAATAATTGGGATTATCTCTTTTATAGCCAATAATTAAATCCTTTATAATTAATAGCTAAAACATTTTAATTAAATCCCTTTTATTCAAATAAATAGGATAAATAACAATTAGGTCATTGTAAATACGCCCAATGACTATTTTACCCTTTTACTTAAAAGTCGGGATGTTACATTCCTCCCCTTAAGAGGAGTTTCGTCCTCGAAACTCGAATGTAACCGGAAGGTGCTTGAACTCTGGACTTTGCAAAGCGTTTCGCCTCTTAACTCGCATAGCCTTCTTCTTCTTCCATCTTCCAACCCTTCCACCTGCACATCTTGAGCTATCTCGAGGTGGCGACGATCTACTTCAATCTTTCGTTGACTTGCTATATCAAATCTGGTCTTGTATTCTCGTTGTCGCCCACTTCATCCTAGAAACTCGTGTTCTTCTATCTCTATCTTCATGAAAGATTTCAGCAGCACTGCTCCAACTCTTGTACATCTTAGTCGCCCGAGATGAACTCAGAATTGCCATCCCGGTTCTCATTCTTCTTTGTCCTTCCCAATCTTCCGCAATCGGTACCAAAGTCGATTCCGATTCCAAAGGTTGTCATCTTCATCTAACTTGCGACCATTGGTTTGGTTTGGCTCGACCACCGACTTGTAACCGGAGACAACTGGATCTTTGCCTTGTTTCATCATGAACTCATCAACTGTCTCGAATCTTGAAATCATCGGTTTACCATTCTTTGCTTGCTCCTCGCCGACCTATGTCCCCGAGTGCTTGACCTTCCCAATCGACTCACATCTTCCTGGCGCGACTCGACTTCCTTCGATCTCAATTACCATCATGGCACCACAAGCTTGTCAAGAACGGCAAGGATCCCGGTGAAAGACTTTCGAGACTTCTTGGGGATGGAGAACATGTTTTGCCATACTTTTCTCCGGAGGTCCGATCCAATCCTTGTGCCTATTAGGGTTAGCTTGGAAAATATAAGAAGTTGAAAGGTGACAAGTTGAGTACCAGGGTGGTATGTCAACTAGGTAAGCCAAGGAAGGATACAATGCACTTGGAATAAGAAAGGTTGTTTGGGTTACAAGCGAGAACAAAATGATTCCATATTAGGAAAAATTGAAGGTGGTTCCAAATCGAAGAATGAGACATTGTATCATAATACAAAAGGTAGCCACTAGAAGAAAAACAAAAAGAACACCTTGCAGATGAAGTTCTTTTGAGGAGTGAAAATTGCAAGAAACAAAGTGGTCTACAATGACTTCACAGACACTCGAAAGGATGGTAATAAGCTTTCATATAAACCTTTAGGCAAGTGGAGACGTTAAAGGAAACATCACACAACAGAAGAACAAGTAAAGGTGCATGGTCGAGCACCGTAAGGATTGAAAAGGATTTAGAAATCAACAGAGAATAAGAATCTCAACATGAAGGAGCCATGGAGACAAAACGAGTACACCAAAAGGTTTGAGAATAAAATAAACACTTGTCGAGAAGTATCCAAGTTTTGCAAAGAGTCAAAGAGAGGTTATCTCAAGATTTAAAAGAAGTAGAAATTTCCTCAAGAAATTGTAAGGGATTAACAAAAGTTTGAATAAGTAAACGGCAACCAAGATTTTGAATGTAGGGAAACGACACTTAAGAATCGCCGGATAAGGTTTAAAGAAAATAGACTTTCAACCAAGATGATAGAATTGTGATAGAAATGCCATAACAGAAAGTGGAAAGTCAAAATGGTGTATATGATAGTTCATGGATCTAAATGGCCCGAAAGAGAGTTAAACCTGAAGGGTACAAGGTACAATAATCAAACGGAGATCAAAAGTTTAGAACTCAAAAGTCGGTTGGCTAGTTATGTTAGAAGGCACCTTGGCAAAAACTACCTTATAGTTGAAACTAGTCTAGCATAAAACGCTAGAAGGTTAAAGATAAGTAATCAAGATAGATGTCAAGATAAGGTTAAAGGTCCAAATTTGGTAAGAAGATGAGATGCATACTTGAAAGAATAAGTAGCATCACCAAAATCAACACTACCCTTAGAAGGGAAAGCGAGAATAAACACAAGTAAGAAAAATGTTCTCGACCTCATAAGGCTTAGTCAAACTTGAATTTGAAATGAAGGATGGGAGTGTGACAATCATAGATTCAAGAGATCTTGTTTCTTGATTTGAAAAGAAAGAAGGCATGAATTTGCTCGAAGAAGGGCTCAAGGTGATATATTTACGAGGTAATTCATGACAACAAGTGGATAGAATTTGTTGAGTTTAAAGATCTCAAGTGAGGAATTACATGAGAAACAAATTACTAGAAAAAGGTATAATTACAACAGGCACAACAAGGGTCTGAACAACAAGCATGGCATGCTGGAGGATAGCGTCTTGGTTATTGTTTATAACTGCAAAAGAAACAACAATGTTAACTTTAACGATTCCTACTAAAAGGTTTAACTCAGAAGGAGGTCAAACTTCGAGGAACTACTAAACATGACAATCATAACTTACTACCCTCTTAGCCCAGATCCCAAGTCGAAGAGGTGAAAAATTCCTTTTGGTTCTCTGTGTATGATATTTACTCCGGATCTGACATTATCAGTTTTTACAGAACAAAGGAAGAGGAATTTGAGCATGATACAAAGAGATAAGAGTTAGATACTAGAGTTTTCTAGATGATATAAAAATTTTAAAATTTTGGATGGAAATAACTTGGTCAAAAACATTTATTTCTGATAATTGCACAAGCTGTCAGAATTTCCAGAATCATAAACACTGAGTTGAATTGCAAATTGATATCAAACGAAAAAGAATCTGAACTTAATTCCAAAAGGAAAACTGTAGATAAAAGCCTTATCTGCAACATATCAAAAATTCAGATCATTTGGAGGTGTTTAACCTGTTCAAAACAGAAGAAGAAGCGAAAGTGCTGCTGCAGATTTTCTGGACAGTGTGTCCAGCATAAACACGAACTTTCTGAAAAATCCATAACTATTATCGAGTTGATGTAAAAAGAGAAATTGTAGATAAAACAGTAATCTATTTTGCTGAAAATTTTCAGAATTTTTAGAGTAGTGGAAGACTGTCTTATGTTAAAGGGAAAACACAGGAACAGAAGTATTCACTCATGTTGGATAAAGCCAAACACGAGAATGACGAGAAGTATGTGCCAAAGTAAGTGACCTTTAACACTATTAGTTGAAACGACTGAAAAGTATTTGGAAGGAATAGAATTACACATTGAGTTCGTGTAGAATCTATCTCAAGCAAAGAAAATGTCAAAGAATGTTGATGAACTCAAACCAAGTGATGGTGAAAAGAGAAAGCGGAGGATTTGTAGAGTTGAATCAAATATCATTCTCTACCAAGTTAGGCCAAGCCAAAAGTAAACTTAGATATTCGTGTGTAGAGAAGGTGAAGATATTTCAATAGGGAAAGTAAGGAAAATGAAATCAACCAAGAGGACCTCGACTTTAAGGTGTAGGCATAAAACTCCGATCCCAAAGCTTTACTTAAAACGGTTTCATTTAATCCTATGTGACCGATTCACGGTTTGGAAACTTCAAAATAAAAGAGAGTTTCTAATGAAGATCCTAGGAGGAACAAAACCTAAGGTGATCACATAAAAGATGTGAACGGGAACTCAACATAACCTTCGTCTCGGAAGACTCCTCACTAGGTCTTGATAACTTGACCACGGTTTAAGGATTCTTAGTCATAAGAGGATTACCACCAAGCTCAAGTTCTAAAAGGTCTAAAGGATTCTTATCTTAGAGGAAGAGATGCCTAGAATGTAAAGGACGCTTTCTCTCGATACCAATCATAACGCCCGCTCCCGGATACCGAGCCCTTATCCGGAAGAGAACGCGTTCGCGCAGTATAGCATTAAATAAATCTAATATTATACGCAAGCCTCTACGTCGTCGTATCAAAATAAAAGCAAACGGAAGCTAAAAAGACTCGGGTAAAAACATAAAAGCTACTATGAATAGAAATTAACCATACTAAAGATGGATAGACAAATTACAACGATTTAATAATCCAAATACTTATACAATACGAGGTCTTAAGAGTACAAGTACAACAAATCTAAGTAAAAGAATACAACTAGTCTAGTACAACCTCTACAAGAAAGAATTAGAAGCTCCGTCAAGACTCCAAGTCTTCAAAACTCATCATCAACACTTGATCTACTCGCCGCCTTCTCACCCCACAATGCATACAAACATAAAATGCAAAGGAGGTAAGTACAAAGTACTCAAGTAAAAGTGAGAAGCTATGACAACAATTATAATTTATAAAGAAAAGATATTTTAATTGATTAGTTATTTATGTGTGACCGACTCAATCTAGTAGGTTCATTTCATGTCCATCAACATGAATTGACTAAACGTTCTAACTTAGCTTATCTTTGTTACATCATGGATAACAAGGGCACTACGCCTAGTAATAGGATGTACTAGGACACCTGGGTGCAACCTACTTAGAGACACGCCTAAGTAGCCCGGGAATATCTCGAGTCCCGATAGTGTGATGACCGGCGAGTGCACCAGACGCTTTATCCGCCAATCGATTGACCGGCGTGGAGTACGGTCTACTTTGTGCGGGTCGAGA
Organism: Gentiana macrophylla; assembly: GCA_026214975.1. NCBI lineage: Eukaryota > Viridiplantae > Streptophyta > Magnoliopsida > Gentianales > Gentianaceae > Gentiana > Gentiana macrophylla. The sequence goes on along the minus strand of CM047816.1, from coordinate 13,502,370 downwards.
GAACACATCGCGATATTGTACTATGCCTTACCAAGCATTGCATGATGTTTAAGATTTTAAACTAACACATACGCTCGATTAGATGTTTAACTAGCCACCTAAGTGTTTTCACATAAGCTCCCTCACATCTCCTACTGCATTACTTAGACCCTCAGACACGGACGAGTCCTAGCAATTACACGTACATCGATAAACCCTAGTTTATCAAGCACAAGGCAAACCGAAGCTTTCGACGGTCCCACCTTTCTTCTTTAGGGAATCCATGTGGTGCCGAACTAAACGCATCAAAAGCTAATTGAGCTTTGTCACATAAGGTTAGCGATAAAAAAAAATATTATAAAGCTCGAAATCGTTCGCGACACGACAAAACAATGAAAAACAAAGTAAACCGATCCAAACGCCCGCTTAAACTCTATGGACGCCCGCCTAACAACCTAAACGCCCGTTTGTCTAAAAACGCTACATCCTCGAATCAAAACCACACCTCAAACGCCCGCCCGTAAAGCCCACACGCCCGCTTGAGCTACAACGGGCAGGGACGCCCGCCTCGACACAGGTATCGGCTAGAACCCTAAAATCATCAACTTACGATTTTCGAACCGTTTTAACCCAAATAACAGAAAATTAAGCACAAGTAAAACTCAGAGAAACATATCTAAACATACCATAACATCTATGATCCTCTCGATCAACGAAACACACCTTTCTAGCACTACGCATCTTAAAAACATGATCTAAACTTTACGAATCATAATTGAGATCATAGGAAGAGCCTCTTACCTTAAAGGCATGCAAAACCAACATCAAAACACCAAGCAATCTGCAACAATTGTTGATCCTCAACCCCAAAACCTATTTGATCAACAAAACCCTAAAACCCTATTTTTCCTTTCAAAAACGAAACTGAAAAAGTACCATAAACTGTAGATTACCTGGAGTAACTGCTGCGAAACTATTTTTAGATTGATCTACGCTCCAAGACGATCGTTTCGACTACTCATGGGTGAAAAACAGAGCTACTGATTGAAAGATACGAATTTTCCAAGAATCGACTTCACGAATACCAAAACTGCGCTTAAACCGAAAACTTACGGATTAAGGATATTTTATTTTCCAAAGTTGCGTCTCTCGCTACGATCACTTTTCTTCTTGCATGCATCTTGATCGGATGAACGGATTGATCACACATTGACGATACTATTTCGCTTTCTTCCTGCGCTTTCTCATGTTGCGCGCCGTTCCTCTTCTTTTTTGTCAAAACTTGCGTGTGAAATAATGAGGAATAATTGGGATTATCTCTTTTATAGCCAATAATTAAATCCTTTATAATTAATAATTAAAACCTTTAATTAAATCCTTTTATTCAAATAAATAGGAAAAATAATAATTGTGCATCAGTAAATACGCCAACGACTATTTTACCCTTTACTTAAAAGTCGGGATGTTACACAAATGGTTTGAAAAAAAAAATTGAAGTCCATCAAAATCAAATGGTTTGAAATTGTTATTATGAAGCAATCCGATAATAATAATCATATATATTAACCTTTGAAAAATTTCCTCAAAAAAAACTTTTGAAAAATTGATTAACTTCTTATCAATATGATGTGATATATACATGTAATATAATGTATCGAAAATTGGGAGATGTCTGTCATAAAAATAAAATTTAATGTTATTATGTTTTATTAATTAATATTATTATTATTATTATTATTTTTATTTGTTTTTTATTTTTTTTTTGTTTTTTTGAAGGGAGTATTGTTTTTCTTATCAGAAACAAAACTAATATTTTTTTCCGAACAGGGTGTTGATCCAAGATCGACGGCCAAATTATTCTCCAATTCAATCTGCACCGGCGAAAAAGCCATCAACGACGAAGACTGCTTTGTACTAAAACTCGAAGTGGATCCTTCATCTTTAAAATCTAGAAGCAGCCGGACCGTCGAGATTCTCCGTCACACCGTTTACGGCTACTTTAGCCAAAGAACTGGACTGTTAATCCAGTTCGAAGACACTCATCTCCTCCGAATTAAATCCCCCGGCAACGACGTCATTTGGGAGACAACTATGGATTCTTCGATCCTAGATTACCGAACAATTGACGGCGTTAACATTGCTCATTCCGGTAAGACGACTGTTACATTGTTCCGGTTTGGAGAAAACTCCGATGAGCATACCCGAACCCGGATGGAAGAGGTTTGGAACATTGTAGAGGTGGATTTTAATATTAAAGGGTTATCTGTTGATTGTTTTTTGCCGCCGGCGGATTTGAAGAGAGGAGATGAAGAATACGGGGTAGATGTTCGACGAAATGCCGCAATGAGAAATTCGAAATCGCCTTTTAAGATTCGGCCTAATAATAGTACGAAATATACGATGTGTGCTACCAAAGTTGTAGCCATTGACGATGATGATGTAGGAATTATTGAGGCAGATGAGGTATTGTAATATAAGATTGTTACCGATACCACAACGAATCTTTCCAACTTCTGACTTTTGAAGGGAAAAAAAATTGTTAAATTTGAGCTTTACGTTTGGACTTCAACTTTGCAAATGTTGAAGATTAATTTTCTTCAACTTCGCAAATATTGAATGTTTATTTTCGACTTCTGTAAAATCGAACCTAACTCGAAATGTGACAATGACAATAGATTCATTGTGATTCTATAACAATAACGATGTAATAAGTTATAGATTAGAGGATTAAATGTGTGGAGATTTTTTTGTACATATAGTATTAATGTACTGCTGTGTCCTGCATAGAAATATAGTAACACAACTTTTGTTGATCATTCAATGAGATACTGTTTCAGTTTTATCAGATGTTCCTAAAAATACATGACACGACTTTTTGTTTCCTATAACCGGTAAACCTTTAGGATGTATTCCTCATCCTGGAATATAAGTCATTTTTCAATTACCGTTGTGAGTAATAGACATCGGACCGAAACCAATAGAAATGTCGCTTGATCAACATCTTCTTTTCTTGGTTGCCAAAACATATAGATCCATCCTTTGGCTTTTGATGTTGATTTGAAGGAATATCAAGACTCTTACACGAATAAATACAATGCAATGGTTAATCATAACGATGATGTTGTTCTATATGACGGATGCCATGTAGTCTATGTAGAAGCGTTGGCGGAGCAAGGAAAAATTTTAGGGATTAGTGTGATATATAAACCAGAAAGCCTAAAAAAATCCGGGAAAAAAATAAAAATGTTGGTAGTGGGATTTGACTTACAACCTAGAATTATGGAGACTTAGAAGGGTTTGTTCTTAAACCACTAGGATATAAGTGCTTTTGTCAAGAAAAAGACACATAACATACTAATATTAACACTACTACTACAATAATAAAAATTTGGGTGGGGGGGCTTGGGACCATATAGGAGGGGCATGACCATTTGGGGGGGCTTGGGACCGTATAGGGAGGGCTTGTGACCCATTTGGGGGGGCTTGAGACCACCCCGTGCATAGGGTGGGTCCGCCCCTGTGTAGAGGTTCCACCAAGGTTGATCGTCCTCATGTAAACGGGACTCTAGACTTAAAATTTTCTACGGTTCTTGACTATGCGATAAGTTAAGGTATACTAGTTCTTGACCATAGGGCTTATGAGTTTTTCCATATAAATAAAACATAAAAAATGAACCTAAATGCTAAATGTATCATAACAAAACCCTTAAATAATAGATTTGTGGGCCTTCCCAAGACGCCGTGTTTGGGTTTGACCTACTAAACAATAAAATGTCTACTTGTGATTCTACGGTGAAGACTATTTAGTAGAAAAGTCCAGTTGCACTAAATGAAAACACGACACGTGACATGCATTTAATTTGTTTGTTATTGACTATTTTGTTTCTGATTTTATTTGTAATGTATTACATGCCTCGTGTCGTGTTTTCATAATGTGATTTCCCCAACGATCGATCGAGACAGTATCACTGTATCTGCTGGATCGCTTCAAGTTGGAAAGAGCCCGGAAAAGGAAAACTATTGTTTTCTTTTTGCAATGATGGCAGCAAAAAAGAAGATTGCAGACGACGGTGATCTCTTACAAGTTACAATGATATTCAGAACTGAAAAATCACGAAGCAATAAAAAAGATTGCTAACACCCTTGCATCAATCTTACAACTATACGTGAAACTTCAAAATCACGAAGCAATAAAAAGGTTCACTGACGACCAAGCGGCGGCGATCTTACAAGGATACGCAGAACAGAAAAATCACGAAGCAATAAAAAAGATTGCTGACAAATGACAACCAAGAAGAAATACTGAAAAACGTAAATATGTGTGCTTTTCTCGTTGTGTTTGCCAAAACTATCTGAATATTCCGTAGACGGATGGCACTCCATTGATTCTGAGTCATACATTATTACATATATATATCTTATTATCACAACGGTCGTGATCGTATTGTTTGCAATATTAATGGTGTGGATGGTTGCTAAGTTTTACTGCATTGTCAGAAGTAAATCCAAAGCTTCAAATTCTGAATATAATCAGGAATTTTAAAGTTGCCATCGGCGGGTGACACAACGGGTGATATAACTATTATCAACAACCTTGATTAGTGTGCATGATTTGGTGATTATGATGTAGACCATCATAATAAATGAGTCAGATGATGATTGTGTAATTCGTTGTTTTATAAGTTGTGCCCGTATCATTACTCTTTCTTTTTCCTCTCCTTGTCTGTGCATGCACCCCCAAAATATAAATTATCTAAAGATCGATGGCGGACCTAGGATTTCAGTTCAGTGGGGGTCAAATTATCGCTAAAAACTTTTCTTGAAAAATGGGAACCAAAATAAGAATGTTAAGAATGTTAATAAGAAAATAGGAACCAAAATATATATTATCTAAAGATCATTGTGAACGTAGGATTTTAGTTCTGGCCAAATTCTCACTAAAAAAAATTTCTTGAATTATTCATAAATATATAAATAAGAATGTTAGTAAGAAAATGTTTAATTTTTTTGAGGAGAAAAACCATTCCATTAATTAATAACCACCGAACAAGCTAAAATTACATTCGAGGGGGAGACGAGCCCCAGGGGAGAAAATGTTTAATTTAGTGGGGTTAAATTCTCACTAATTTTTTTTAAATTCATAAATACATTAATAAGAATGTTAATAAGAAAAAAAAGCATATTCATAAATAAAAAAATTGTTAATAAGAAAATGGGAAAACATAAAAATTACAAATACATAAATAAGAATGTTTTCCTCTCAAAAAAAAAAAAATTTGTGAATAAGAAAATGTTTAGTTCAATGGGACCTAAAATCTCACTTTAAAAATCTGGGATTTGAACGGACGGAGGTATTCAATGGGTTTAGAGAGTTAAGCCCACCCCATATTTTTTTATTAGTAACCTATGACCCAAGCTTACCAGACCTACGGCCCACCAGATAAAAATTAGAAAAGCCCACCCTCGCCAGCCATTTAAACCCAATTCTTTTCTAATTTCCTTTTCTAATCATCTGAAATTTCCGTAAAAAAAACAACTTCCTATTATATATCCATAATATAAATAAGTTTCACATAATCTTATAAAAAATAGCCATTCTCGGTATAAAAGAAAAACATGCAAAAATAATCCTTGGCTCAATAATTGTAGCATTAAAGCATTGTTGTTGTAATTACTAATAATGTTCGTAATATAAAAAAATTTCACATAATCTTATAAAAAAATAGCCATTCACGGTATAAAAAAAAAACAAGCAAAAATAATCCTTGGCTCAATAATTGTAGCATTAAAGCATTGTTGTTGTAATTACTAATTGCTAATAGTATTGTACTCATTAAGAATAATTTTGGAAGAAGGGAAGTAGCTGAAAATTTGTCATAATAAACAAATCCCAAATAAGCAAAAGATGAAAATAAGTTGTTCAGGATTAATTGATTTGGTGTATTTAGCTATATTGGCACTTTAAAAAAAAAGTTTGTTAAAGATGAATTGGGTACCGTAAACACGTGTCTAGCGAGTCATTTAAATTATGTTTTTTGTATTTGGTTTACGGTGTGTATAAAATGATTGCTCCCTTGAGTGATTTTGTTTTAAGGCTCTTAGTTTTTTTTTTTTTTTTTTTTTTTTTTTTTTTTTTTGTTGAATTCTACACTTCATTTTTTTCCTTCATAAAATAACATTACCAAATTTTTTACTTTAACCCACCCAGAAAGAAATTTCTGGCTCGATCTGTCCTTGTTGACGACCAAGCAACAATGGTGGAACAAGAATTATTTAAAAAACACTGTGACCTTATTTGCGACATAATTGCGGGCATTTTTCTCATAATGTTTTACATCGGCACCATCTTAATTATCATGTATAACTTTGATGAGAATTCCTGAGACGGATTATAACTCGCCATCGATTCCGAGTCATAAATTATTAAATATACATCTTATTATTGCCGCGGTTTGATCTTATTAGCACTAATAGTGGTGGTATTGTAGACGAAGACGGGATCAGATCGAATCGGTGATCGATAAAGGAGTTGAACAATGATTACAGGCGTAAACAAGACAGAATCGAATGTGTGATTGGTTTTGTAGCGGGATTTATACAATGTTCTTTAGTGTTAGTATTACCCCTAGGTTTTTTAGTGTTGGATTAAGAAAGGTGAACTCAATGGAAGCCAATGAATTTGTTTGAATTGGTTTTTGTTTGATTCGTATAAGTTATTGTGTTTGTTTACAACATTGTTACACGTATTGTATCCAAAAATTATATAAGAACATGTAAGATTCTTAGAGCAAGTTTGGAAAACGTATTAACTCTATATTGTCGTTAGGGTTAGTTAGAAATGTATCATACTAGACAAAGGTAGAAGAAGATAATTTGCTAGATAATTAACAGTGAACTCACGTTACATAGATATAGTATGCAGCAGAGATTATTAACAACAGAATTATACTAACAAATCTAGTAGCAAATCTAACTTAAGATAAGGATGACAAGTGGCACACTAATGAGCTAACACGTGTTTGCTTTAACACCCCCCTCAAACTGATGGTAGTGTCAACAACGTTCAGTTTGTTTCTGTTCATGTGAAATTGAGTGTTAGAGAGAGCCTTTGTGAAACAATTTGCCACTTGATCACAAGAGGGAACAAAGGCCACTTGAAGTTGGTTTTTGAGGACTTGATCTCTCACAAAGTGAACATCTATCTCAATGTGTTTAGTCCTGGAATGGAACACAGGATTATATGCAAGTGCAGCTGCACTAAGATTATCACACCATGTGATAGGTTTTGCTCCAACCTGTATTTGCAATTCAGACAGTAAGGACCTTAGCCATTTGATTTCAACTGCTACATTTGCCAAAGCTCTGTATTTGGATTCTGTGCTAGATCCTGCCACTACATGTTGCTTTTTAGAGCTCCAAGACACAAGGGATCCTCCCGTAAACACACAAGACTCGCCATAGATTTTCTATCAACAACATTGCAAGCCCAGTCAGCATGACTAAACCCTGTAATAGTAAGTGCCTGACTGGGTTGGAAGTGCAGGCCATATGCAAGAGTGCCTTTTACATATCTAAGCAGCCGCTTAAGTGCAAACCAGTGAACCTCTCTAGGAGTATGCATATATTGACTTAACTGATTTACATCATAACTGATGTCAGGTCTGGTGTAAGTGAGATATTGGAGGCCTCCCAGAATTTGCCTGCATGAAGTGGCATTAGGCAGAAATGGTGACCGAGTAGAGGTGAGATCTGCTGTGGTGGTCATAGGAGTTGGTACAGGCTTCAGGTGATCCAGTTGCAGCTTGTTTAGAAGCTGAGATGCATAGTGATGTTGCTTCAAATACAAACCTGTCTCATCTCTGTTTGCTTGCATACCCACAAAATGAGACAAAGGGCCAAGATCTTTCAGAGCAAATCTGGAGTGGAACATGTTGATGAACTTCTGTATTGAGTGTGCATTATTTTCGTGATCAAAATATCATCTACATAGACAAGAACATACATTAGTACTCCAGGCGCATGAAAAATAAACAGTGAAGTATCAGATCTACACTGATGAAATCCCCAGTTTAGTAACTGAATTCTCAGTTCATCAAACCAAGCCCTTGGTGCTTGTTTGAGCCCTTATAGGGCCTTTACGAGATGGCAAACATGATTAGGTTTTGTAGAATCAACAAACCCTTCAGGTTGTGGCATAAAGACATCTTCATATAGAGTGCCATTGAGAAATGCATTGTTAATGTCAATCTGGTTAATCTTCCAATTCAAAGAAACTGCTATAGCAAGGACAACCCTAACTGTAGAGGCCTTGAAAACAGGGCTAAAATTCTCACTGTAATCCAGTCCAGGGGTTTGATGAAACCCCTTGGCCACCAATTTAGCCTTATGTTTTAAAACAAAACCATCTGGCTTGAGCTTGAGTTTGAACACCCACCTATTTCCTACTAAGTGTTGTTGAGGATGATGTGGTATAAGGTCCCAAGTATGATTAGTAATGAGGGCCTTGAATTCCTCCTTCATAGAAGCATGCCACTGAGGAGAGACAATGGCTTCTGATGCTCTTGTTGGTTCCAATTGGCACTGGAAAAAAATTTTGGAGGCTAAGTAGGAATAAGTTTTGGGTTTATAAATGCCACTTTTGGCTCTAGTTTGCATAGTATGTTTATTAGCAAGGATTGGCAGGGGTGGAGGGGGTGATGGGGAAAAGGTGCTAGGAGTAGTAGCACCGATTGAGACACTCGATCTTAACACAACGGAAACTTATGCGATTTACGATATGAGACATAACTAATTAATCTTACGAGAAGGTTGAAGATTTACCTTATCGGAGAGGCCAGGAAGAGATAGTGGACCAAAGGGAGATGCCGTAGTCTTCCGAATTGTGTCTCCTAGCGACGACTGGTGGATGTCGATCCTCGTTGTAGAACCTCCTCGAATATGCACTTCTCTAAATGACTAAGGTAATAAACTAATTTTTCTCCTTTTTAATTGATGTGTGGCGCAATTATGAAGTGTGTATTGTGTTGGAAGGAACTCTCTTTATATAGGAAAATAATTAGTCAAGAGAGTTATCCTTTTCACACCACAATTACATATTCCCACAAGGAAAATATATTTTTGCCACAAAAATAAGAGATAATTCCTAAAAAATCAATCTCTTATTTTTCCATTAATTATCCAACAAATAGATAATCAATTAATTACACATATGACACAATCTAGGAAAATTTCTTCTCCTAAATTATCCACAAGTGTGGCGCCAATTTAGTCACTATTTTTAATAGAAAAATGTCTTTTCTATTTTACATATTATTTAGCAAATAAATAATATTGCATATTCATTAAATAGACCAACTATTTAATTTATTCTCGATGTTCCATAAAACGAGAAAACACTAGCGTGTTAGAGCCCAACCGGGACCATGGACTATAATCGTGAGCTATAATAAATTAAATAAAACATTCATCGAACGTAATATTTCTACAGATTCTACTTAATTCATTAATTCCGAATTACGCCACCATAAATCCAAATCGAACTCTATCGATTATAGATATAACTTATTCTCAAAACGTCGAGTTGATAAGTGTCCATTGATATAATTATTTCATACAAACTAACCTCCATAGACTATCCGTAACGGAAGGTGATTATTTCCGTAAACCTTCTTCAATACATCTTAGTTGTCCTTATTTACCATTAATCCACTAGTGATCAATTAGTTCATAACCAATACGAACTCCCGGATGATCGGTTTCTAGGATTAACAAATAAAGGATTCTCTTTACTTTCGCAGGAAGGAATGAATTCCATATCTATGAGAGACACACTTCTCACTCATTCCATAATAGTGCCAACGTGAAAGTGATTCGGACCGCGCCTCTTAAATGATCCTTAACTTAACACAAAGCAAACCTTATCCACGAAACAAGTAGGAGAATACAATCACTTCAGGATTAAGGTTAATCCATATATGATAATCTTGTGATTTAATATGATTTATCAATCACGGAATTATATGAGAAACTCAGATTAAATCAGTCCAGTCCTATATGACTCTTATCATATATAAATGCCCCACTTAGACAACCAATGTCGATGGTCCGGATAAGACGGTCACACCATAAAGTGTTCTGGGCGCATTAGTGGTGGTTTAATCAATAGACCCCATACTTTGATTAAGTTCACCACGGACTAACAGTTCAAGTGTATCACCATAAACTTAATCCTCATGTGTGACACACACTAAGTTATATGGATACATATGATACGACTTGTGGTTTTCAGTAGTGTATTACTTATAAGCATGAAGAAAATAAGAAGATGAGAATAAATCTGTCATTTATTAATTATAAAAACAATTACGTAAATTGTCTTTCGGTGCTACTTCCAACAAGAGGTGGACTTGGGTGGTGAGGTGAAGGAGATGAAAGATGCAAAGGAGATGGTGATGGTGAGGAATGGACAGTGTAGATGCTTTGAAGGCTTTGGGAAATCAGAATGTAAACAGAGAACCACAAGGAGGTCTTTGGATTGATGGTAGAACTAGAAGAAGATGGAGATATAAAAGACCTAGGACCACCTGTGTTTTTATTAGATGTATCTTCCTCAGGAGCAAGGGTTTGAAGGGGCAAGAAGGAATTTGATACAAGGATGGTTGAACTGTCAGTATTAGAGGGAGTTTGGGCAGGCAGTGAAGGATGAAACAAGGATTTATATGGAAATTCAAGCTCATTGTACATGACATCTTTAGATACATAAACTCTACCAGAGACATCTAAACACAGTATTTTTATGTGAAGGATCGACACCTATAAAGATACATTTTGCAAAGTGTGAAAGGGTCTTAAATAAGGAAAGAGTGTCGCAAAAGGTCTTTAAAAGTTTGTAATCAGTTTATGATTGAGCATTTTCTCATATGGGTGAGAGGATTGAAGGACATGTGTGGGAGTCTCGTTGATAAGATGTGTGGAGTATTGAAAAGCTTCCCACCAAAATTTTAGGGGCATTTGAGCTTGAGCTAAAAGGGTCAAACCGGTTTCAACAATATGTCTATGTTTCCTTTCCACTTTTCCATTCGACCGTGAGCATATGGACATGGATGTCTAAAGGCAATCCCTGAGTCTGCATTAGATAGACTCAAAAGACCTAAATTCACCTTCCCAACTGATTGCACACACTTGATACACCTTTCAAATTGTTTTTCAACCAAGGATTTAAATCAAGAAAGGCTTTAAGGGCATCAGATTTCTGGACTAAGGGATAGATCCAAACAAACCTGCTAAAATCATCAACAAAACTTATATAAGATGGTAGCCTTTGGTGGACATAATGGGGCAGTCCCCAAAGGTCGAGATGCACAAGATCACGACAAAAGTTACTTTTAGAGACAGAAGTGGGATAAGGCGGTGAGTGGTGTTTTCCCAATTTGCAAGCATCACAAAATTCAAGTTAAAAATACCAGAAATGTCATACAGACTCAAAACAAGACTCAAGGTTTTAGAAGAGGGATGTCCCAATCTTCTATGCCAAATACTAACATCACTACTAGGATCAGAACGATCAACTACAGACTCAGCTATTTGATTAACAGAATTATTACAAACTGACACAAGACAACTAGGTCCATGTTTAGCTTTGGATTGAAGAGAGTTCTGAAAATCTTGAGTAGGAGGTGCATCCGTAAAGGCCGTCTCTAAGGGTTCCTTCCAACAAAACCTTCCCCGTGATCTTGTCCTTCATAAAACAACAAGTTGAATGAAATTCCATAACAACATGATTATTAGAGGTGAGTTTAGAAACACTTAGTAGATTTTTGGTTATACTAGGAACATGTAAAACATGATTAAAGGCAAGATCAGAATTTTCAGTGTGAATAGAGAAATGTCCAGTGTGTTGAACAGGGAGACTCTACCATTGCCAATTGTTAGACCATCAGAACCATCATACCACTGACTCTGTTGCAAGCTGTTAAGATCAAAGGCAATGTGGTTTGTTGCACCACTGTCAAGATCTGATTTGCATCACTCACTTGATTCTCGGAGAGGCAAAGTAAGCGAGATGTTGAGAGCCATATCCAAAAAATTGTTGTCCACCATTTGGCCTCATATTTGATCCAGAGTTTCCATTGTTAACCTAACCATTGTAGTTGGAATTATACCTGTAGTAGCACTCAACAGCTGTATGACCAACTTTAGCACAAACTTGACAGGTAGGTCTGGAATTCCCTCGATTCACATATCCTCTACCACCTCTTCTCTACCACCTCTGTTTGCACCACGACCTCTATTGTTTCCTTGGTAGTTTCCATTTCCTTGAGGTCTTGGTTATCCTCTCCCTTAGTCATTGGTTGCAAGATTTGTAGATGGACCTCATAAATCAATAGTTGTGGAGGGTGAAAACCTTGCTAGAAGCCGTTCATGAGTCACTAATTGAGATTGGACCTCTTGCCATGACAGGGATCCAATCCTAGAGGTTAAGTTCACAATCACAGATTCATAATCTCGATTAAGACCTCCCAGGACAGCCAAAATAAGTTCAGCGGCAGAAATCGGGCAGCCTGCAGCTGCAAGGCCATCCGAATATCCTTTCATTTGAGCTAGATAATCAACCATATTTTTGGACACTTTCTCAGTCTTAGTAAGAGAAGTCTTGTACTCAAGCATCCTGGACTTAGATATGTTATTGAATAGAATTTCCAAGGTATTCCAAACCTCATTTGATGAAGAACAGCTCATAACTTCAAGGAGTGCAGTTTCAGTCATCGAACCCTTCAACCTGCTAAGAAGAAGCTGATTTGTAGCATGCCACGAATCATGAAGAGGATTGAGCTCCAGCCCAGATCCAGACGTAGATTGAACAAACTTTGGAGGTGCTGCAATAGTACCAAACAGAAAACCATCCAATCGATGTCCCTTTACAAAGGGTATCACCACAGATTTCCAAAGCAAATAGTTTGATCGATCGAGTTTGACACTACAAACCTGAGGAAGATTTCCATGGAAGATTGGAAGCGAGGATGTTTGCGAAGGGGAAGTTCCAGAAAGAGGAGATTGGCCAAGAGTAGGTGGTAGATTTGAGTAAACTGGTGGCGGTGTCCGGAGAAAGGAGGTCGTAGCAGCATACTGTGTGATTGGAATAGAGGAAAAACTTCCAAGAGAGAAACTAGAGGTGGTAGCTGCTGTAATGGCTTGAGCTCCGGTGACCGGAATGCTCAACGAGGCAGTGATTCCGCTCTGTGTTGTTGTTGCTTGAGCTCCGGTGACCGGATTACCCGATGAGAAGGTCGTGGTTCATGCCATTTCGCTCCGATACCAAGTTAGAAATGTATCATACTAGGCGAAGGTAGAAGAAGGTCATTTGATAGATAATTAACAGGGAACTCAAAGTTACATACATATAGTATCCAACAGAGAATATTAATAATGTAATTGTCCTAACAAATCTAGTAGCAAATCTATCTTAAGATAAGTATGACAAGCGGCACACTAATGAGCTAACACGTGTTTGCTTTAACAGGTTTTTTCCTACAAATAATTACATCACACAAATACATCATATAAAGGGGTTTACCAAGAATAATATATTACATCACATGAATACATATCATATAGCAGGATCTTGTTCCCTTTACCAAGCTACTACCTCCGTCCCAAAATGTAAGTCCGTTTAACTATTTGGTTTTGTCCCATAATGTAAGACCATTTAAAAACCAATGAAACATTTATTACATTTTTCTCCTTTTACCCTTCAATTACTATATACTCACCCACTTTTCACTACTTGCATTAATAATAGTCAAAGGTCATTTTAGACTTTTTAATCAAAATTAATAACACATAACTACTTTAACCAACTTTCTTAATCAGTGTAAAAAGTCCAAACGGACTTATATTTTAGGACGGATGTAGTACTAACTGTGTCACTAAGATGATGACAAGTCTCCAAACTAAGATGACACAAACATAATGGCAAAGATTGCAGAACACATAATATATAAACACGCATCTCAACCTGTTTCTCCCACTAAGTGCATTGCGAGCTGTTTTATAGGAATATCCATTTATCCTAGGAAAGTTAAACTAATTGGTGTGGATATGACCTGAGTCATATGCGTGACACTTAATTACACAGTTTGGATCTTGTAGGTAAAGCAGCCTGACGAACTCGACGCCGTGTCAGACCTCATATACTCTTCGACCTGAACAAGACGGTCGTCAAGAAGTGGAAGAACGAAGGAGGGGAAGATTAATTACGGCTTACATGGGAAAAAATGGAAACCACTTCAGAGCACGTTGAGGGAGGAATTAATTACCTCATGAAATTCATCATCAAGTTACTCTTCGGACCCTTGGATCAGGAGACTGTATCATGACAATCTAGACTACACATAACATAAGAGAGTGTAACATGATAGTCTAGACTACACATTACATAAGATTTTTATCTAGTGTCTCCACATGATAAAACTTGTGGATACATTCTGTTATAAAACGGATGGAGATAACTTCAGATGCAAGAAACAGAAACAGAAGCAATCAAACATAGGAGAAAACAGAAACAAGAAGAACACATATTTAACGTGGAAAACCCCTCAGTGGGAGAGGTAAAAAACCACGGGCAGAAAAGAGATATTTTATTATGCACTGAAATTTAAAGATTTCAACACACCGGATAATGAGACAACAACTGTATTTATAGACACAAATCCCTAAACCCTAGCCGCCAGGAATCTTTGTCTGATGCACCATAAATACCCCTACACGTGTCCTCATTTTAATGACATCGTATATAGTCACACATAATGTAATTAGCAGATGTGGGACCTGCCAGATTCAAGTACTAAGCAGACTATCACCCCGCCGATAGTCACCTCGCGACGAAGCTCGATCAGAGACTCCACCCTACCGAAGCTATGTAATTGAACACACTTCTCGGTGACCATCACTCACCGAGTCTCGAGATTGGTTCCACCAAAATGTAGAGTTTAAGTCACCCATCGACAAATCTCCACCTTGACTTCAACTCTCCCTGCAGAGTCAAACAGATTGCACAACCAGATGTACTTGTACCGGATGCATTCGTCAATGCCGATGTACTTGTACCGGACTATCTCCACAAAGATCCACTCCACTGATCTGCCCTCAGTAGAGTTTCCAGAAACAGATTATAAGCTTTGAATATTCAGTAAGTCCAGGCAAAGCTGGAACTTACTCTGCTGAACTGGTTTAGTGAACATATCAGCAGGATTCTCCTTTGTGCCAATCTTCTTCACCACCTCTTCTTATTCCTCAAGAAATGATACCTGACATCAATATGCTTGGTTCTCTCATGATGAACCTGATCCTTGGCTAAACATATTGCACTTAGACTGTCACAATAAATCTCACTGATCCTCGATGCAACCCCAAATCACCGACTAGCCCCCTTCAACCGGATACCCTCCTTAATCGCTTCAAGAAGAGCCATATATTCTCGCTTCGTCAAGAGTTGATAAGGCCATCAGAGCCTCAAGAGTAGCTTTCCACGGTGACCACCTTGCATTTCTCAATGTAAACACATGCTTGATCATTGATTTTCTCACATCAACATCACCTGATAATCAAGATCACAAGAACTCCGTGACTGCACCAAGATCACCTCCATAAATGAGACCAACATCATTTGTACCTCTCTGTACACTGAATATCCTTTAATGACTTTCAGTGTTCCTTCCAGGTTGAGCCATAAACTCGCCGACAACACCGATCGCCTGAGCGAGATCAGCCTAGTGCATACCATGGCATACATCGACTACCAATCGCACTAGCATAGGGAACTTTTGACATATACTCCTTCTCTTGGTATGTCTGTGAAGCATAAACAGAAAAATGAACATTTGATGCCATAGGAGTATCTATTGGTTTTGCGGCCAGACATCCCAAACTTGGCCAATATCTTTCGCAGACATAACCTCTTTGAGACAAGAACAACTTCTTTAGACTCCTATCTCTCCGGATCTCCATCCCAAGATTTTCTTATTTGCACCCAAATCCTTCATTTCAAATTCAAGACCTGAGAAGGTTCTTGATTTTGAACATCGACTTCCTTGTTGCAGCCTATCGGCATGTCATCCACATACAGACAAGATAGATATATGATCCATCTTTCAAAGAGATCAAGTAACACACAATGATCATATGGACTTACATTGTAACCTATTTGAAGCATGAAATCATCAAACCTTTTATACCATCGCCTTGGGGCTTGCTTCAAACCATACAATGATTTCTTCAACTTGCAAACATAATTTTCTTTGCCAGGAACTTGAAAACCTCAGCCGTGTCATGTATATCTCCTTATCCACCTCACCATGTAAAAGCGTTTACATCCAATTGCTCAAGTTCCAGATCTTTTGCCACCATTGCTAGTAACACCCTGATTGAAGTGTGTCGACCACCATGGTGAAAATATTTCATCAAAGTCAACCCTTCCTTTTGATGAATCCTCTTGCAACCAAACGTGCCTTATACTTGACTCTTCGCGCTTAGTTATTCCTTCTTTTTTCTTGAAGATCCATTTACAAGTCACAACTCCCTTGTCGTGAAAGTCGTTTGACCAATTCCCAAGTCCGATTCTTCAATAATGACTCCATTTCATCTCCCATGGTTGCATGCCACCGAGATGCTTCTATACATGTCATCGCTTCCTCTGTAAGTAGTAGGTTCAAAGAACCTCTACCTCTTACGCAACTTGGAGTGCATATCCAGCCAAATCATCATATCCATATCTCCTTGAGGTATCCCAACATTAGATCTTCTAGAGCTCTTTGGCGGTAGACTCGCCGATCAATATTTGTATGGCGCCTCGGCCGAGGTCTCGGCAGGTGCCGGCTTGGATCGGATCTCGTTCATTATCCGGATCAAGATATAGTGTTGATTTGGATCCACCGATTGTTGCATATCAAGAGACTCCACTGAAGCTCCACCTGCTTTCAACACTATCAGATTCAAGATGGTTTGGACTCAGACCTCCTCACCGATGAGTTTAACATAGAATTTTTATCAAACACAACGTCCTGTGAGGATTACTCGACTCTGCTTGATGACCAAATCCTATATCCTTTCACTCCATCACCATACCCCACAAACACTCCCTTCTTGGCTCTTGGCTCCAACTTCCCTTCACTAACATGATAGTAAGTTGTACTTCAAAACCCTTAGAATCGAGTAGTCAAGCAGGGCGACCACATCTCAAATGGTGTCTTGAGATTGATTCTTGTGTGAGGACTCTGTTGATTAAGTAGCAAGTCGTCTTAACGACACGCCCAAAATCTCCTTGATAAACCCGATTTAAGAAAGCATACATCTTGCCCTCTCCGGTAGAGTTTGATTCATCCTTTCGGCCTACACCATTCTCTTTGAGGTGTATTCCTTACAAGATGATGTCACAGCAATACCTCATTTGCACAAAATGAATCAAAATCCGCCCAGCAGTAATTCCAGACCATTATCTCATGCACGAAGCTTCTTGATTTTCTTGCCTAACTGATTCTCCACTAGGGCCTTCCAACGCTTGAAGTTACAGAATGCATCACTTTTGTTCTTCATCATCACCACCCAAGTCATCCTTGAATAGTCATCTATGAATGACACAAAATATCTCGTGACCACCCAATGACTCAACTTTTGATGGACCCCAGTGATCTGAATGGATATAATCAAGTGTTGCCTTTGTATTGTGCAACCCGCGAGAATTTACTTATGCAACTTCCCAAACACACAATGTTCACAAAAGTCCAGATTCGACCTTATATCCCCAAGAAAGCTCTTGAAGAAAGAATCTGCATACCCTTTCACCCATGTGACTAGTCTCACGTACACACAGTGAGTCTCTTGAGATCAGTGAATCATTGAGGATGCACAACAAAGAAGAAGGCAGTGCAGATCTGATAGATCCTTGTAATATATACAAGGTTCCTCTTGATGTCTTTGAGGACTACAATGAATCTTTGAAGACATTCATTTGCCCACCTTCACCCTTGAAATTGAACCCCTTGTCATCAAGAGATCGAGAGATACCAAGTTCTTGGTCATCTGTGGAACATGTCTTACATCTTTCAATTGTACAAAATTTACCATCCTCTCGCCCTTAACTTTCTTGAGCCAATTCTCACAACTTTGCAAACCTTCTTTGTTGGCCATATAGATTTGACCACCATCCATCTGCTCATAAGTAGAAAACCACTCCCTGTTTGGACAAATATGGTAGGATGCTCCAGAATCAAGTATCCACACATCATTGTGGTGTGTAGAATCTCCTGCAACTAGAACCAGATCCTCATCAGATTGCTCAGTAGCCAAAGTTCTTTGTGCTGAATTGCCTTCCCGCTGCTTTCTTCTTCCTTGGACAATTGGACTTCCCAATGTCCTCGCTTCCTACAATAATTACAGACATCAGTAGACTTAGGACCTTTGGACCACGACTTCTTTTTCTTCTTCTCGCCCATATCCTTTTCCACTATTGTCGCTTAGCTACTAGCCCAAAGACTTTGACCGTCTGTACATCAGCTGACGCTTGTGTCTAAGCTCCCTGGCATGTAAGCGGACCTTACATCCTCCAAAGCTATTGTATCCTTTCCAACTATGAAAGATCGCACAAAGTTTTCATATGATGCGGTAATGACACCAACAGATTAGGGTCGATCTTCATCTTCAATTTTAACATCAATATTCCTTAAATCAAGCAATATTGTGTTCAATTTGGTCGAGATGTTCCCTCGGTGGACTTCCTTCATGCATCTTCAAACCGAACAACCTCTGTTTCAACAACAACTTGTTGGTCGGTGACTTGGTCATATACAAAGCTTTCAAGCTTCTTCCACAACTTGGTCATGCGGTGTCTTCCTCAAAGAACCTCGGTGATAACATCATCGAGATAAGCACAACATGATGGTTGAATGTGCTTTCTCTTCAGATCGGCATGTCGATGCACTGTATTTGGTTTGTCGATAAAGGATTCCACAAACCTCTTTGTTTCAACAAGGCACGATCTTGATTTGCCACGCACCAAAACTGTTCCTTCCTCGTAAATTTATCGATTTTTACGTATCTGCCGACATCTTTTCTTGCTAAAGATCACAACTTTATCACGAGATCCTAGCACTTGTTGAAGGCCTTGGTGAAGATGAAGTTGATCGCATGCATTGTTTTCTCCGAGAACTTTTCTACGATACCACTTGTTATAAAGCGGATGGAGATAACTTCGGATGCAAGAAAGTAAAGCGAAGCAATCAAACATAAACAATCAAAGGAGAAAGCAGAAACAAGAAGAACACAGATTTAACGTGAAAACCCCTCGGTGGGAGAGGTAAAAAACCACGGGCGAGAAAAAGAGATATTTTATTATGATTGAATTTTCTGATTTCAACACACCGGATGATGAGACAACATTTGATTTAAAAGACAAATCCCTAAACCATCACTCGGTGAGTCTTGAGATGTGGGACCTCGCTTGTATTCAAGACTCGCAGACTATCACCTCTTGATAGTCCGCTGTTTGTAATTTCGATAGACTCCACCCTCAAGACAATTGAACACACACTTCACCGACCATCACTCGGTGAAGTCTTGAGACGGTTCCACCAAATGTAGAGTTTAATCGTTTCACCCATCGACACATTCGAACCGCACAGTTTCATAATTGACAAAATAAAATATATGGTTCAGATGTCTTCACAAGTGTAGACACTAAAAATTACCCACACATAACACACTTGCAATCAATTCATTAATTAATTAACTTATATTAAGATAAATAAAATGATATTGGTATAACTTTACTGTCACTTAGCTCTCTTTCTTAGTTTTAATATATCAAAAATGATGTATCTAATCTAATCATCCAAACCACCGTTCAACTCATAACATCTACAAAAGAAAATTGCTGAATCACATGAGGTGAGAAAGATTAAATGATAATGGATCTTAGTGATTATTATATTTTTGTATCAATTAATTAGTAACAAATAAATGTCATTTTAATGCCGTAATCACAAAGTTTACCCTTTCATTTATTTAGATTTTTATAATAAAGTTTAGCTAAAATCCTTACCTTCAAAACTGTCATTCATCAAAATACTGCTACAACAACAAGTGTTATGAATGGGGGACCAAATCCAATAAAGTAGTAGTATATTATTCCTCTCGAGGGCCACGAGACCACACTCCCTTTGGGGTGAGCAATTATTTCATAATATTGGGCCATTGGAAATTGTTCACTTATTATCCCTTTGGAGTACTATTTAAAAGAAAAATGATTGGGGGACATATTTCTGAGGGGTCATTATTTACGTACCACTCGTCTACATCTTTGATCACATTGTTTTTATCGAAACGATTTTGTAAAAGTTGATTGAAGCGAAAAAACCGATTTCTAGAATCGACACGACGAAAATCGGTTTTTTGGCTTAGTTCGACTTCCACAAGAACGATTTTACTGTAATTTATAGATATTGTGGTGTATCGATAAAATCAGTGTGGTGCAAATAAATACCATGTTTTTCTATGATAGTACCTCCGATCCAAAAAAATGTGACATTCTATTTAGATACGATTTCAAAAATATTTGTCTACTTTCTACCAAATATGTCATTATTTATTTATTAAGTGTTTGAGTAGCTCGATTCAAACTCAAACTCTAAAAACAAACGAATTGACTTAATCTCCTTTATTTATTAAATATGCGTATGGCTCACGAAAGAACTTAGAATGAGTTTCAGTCCTATATATGTCGCTGCACAAAATTTGACATCATCATATATTACATATGTACTATATAAATTCTCAGTAGTAACATATCATAGAACTTTGCTTTGTGACCACATAATAATATACATCACTAAAAACCCCATGATCTCTATAAAATCTAAATCTAAAGCAGCCATTATTCCATAGTCTGTGACTCTCAACAATTCACTACTACCACTGCAAAAAAAACTTAGCAAAAAAATGGGAAGCCAACAAGCAAATCTCCCACCCCATGTCCTCATATTCCCTTTACCAATGCAAGGCCATGTAAACTCCATGCTCCGTCTCGCCGAGCTTCTCTGTCTCCACGATCTCGACATTACCTTCATGGTTTCCGATTTCAGCCACGACCGCCTCCTTAAACACACGACAGTTTCCACGCGTTTCGGGAAATACCCCGGTTTCCAGTTCCAGACGATTTCCGATGGGCTTCCGGACGACCACCCGAGAGCCGGGGAGAAAATCATGGATATTTTACCGGGTACTAAGAACGTTACGGGACCGTTGTTTAGGAAGATGATGGAGGAAAAGAACTGTTTCGAGACCGCGACGAGGAGAGGGATAACTTGTATAATTGCTGATGGGGTTTTGAGTTTTGCAGGATTTGGCTGAAGAGAAAGGGATACCTTTGATTTATTTTAGGACTGTTAGTTCTTGTTCTTTTGGGCTTGTTTCTGTATTCCTGATATCATTGAAGCTGGTGACCTCCTCTCAAAGGTAATGTTTTTTTTCCTAATGTCATTGTTATAAGTATCGTTTAGATATGAAATATTTCGATTTAATTCAAACAAATAAGGTTCAAATATTATTGTATTTGCATTATTATTGTATCTTTTGAATTTTTGTGTTAGTATGATGTTGTGCTCTGTGGTAGAGAATGCTTGGAACCTTATCTTCCTTTCCCTTTACATATGGATTAGAAAACGATAGGTTTATCTTATCTTATGAGCATCTCCAACGAAAGAATGCAAAAGCTATAAAATTTTCGGGATCTGCCACTGCTGCACTACGTTGTGTGTACTAAATAGATCAATTTTGGGAACTGAATTTCAATTTACTTTTATACCATGCAGGAAATGGCATGGATTTGCTAGTGAAAAGCGTGCCCGGCATGGAAAACTTTCTCCGGCGACGTGACCTTCCCGGTTTCTGCCGAGTCAACGACGTCAACGAGTCGAAGCTCCAAACCTTAAAAACCGAAACAAGACAAACACCAAGAGCCCAAGCAGCCATCTTCAACTCATTTGAAGATTTAGAAGGCCCGGTTCTCTCCCAAATCCGTAAATACATGCCCCGGATCTACTCGATCGGGCCGAGCCATTCCCATCTCCATTCGAGGCTCGAATCGAAGAACATTCAACTCACGATTTCTTCTGGAAGTTTCTGGGAAGAAGACCGGAGCTGCGTCGATTGGCTCGATTCTCAAGAACCGAAATCGGTGTTATACGTAAGCTTCGGAAGCGTTACTCTTGTGACTAATGACCAATTACATGAGTTTTGGCATGGATTAGTGAATAGTGGGCAGAAATTCTTGTGGGTCATGAGGCCCGATTCGATCACGGCGAAAAACGGGGAAGCACGGATTCCGGTAGAGCTCGAAGAAGGGACAAGAGAAAGAGGGTACATGGTGGGGTGGGCACCGCAAGAAGAGGTACTAAACCATCCCGCGGTCGGTGGGTTCTTGACGCACAGTGGATGGAACTCCACTCTGGAGAGTATTGTTTGCGGCGTACCGATGATTTGTTGGCCGTATTTTGCTGATCAGATGATAAATAGTAGGTTTGTGAGTGAAGTATGGAAGATTGGACTAGACATGAAAGATACGTGCGATAGAGTGATTATCGAGAAACTGGTCAGAGAACTGATGGACATAAGAAAAGATGAATTCCAAGAAAGGGCAAATCATATGGCAAAGTTGGCTAAAAAAGCAGTTAGTGAAGGTGGATCCTCTTATGAGAATTTGGAAAGTATGGTTCAGTTTATTAGATCTATGATTGTTTAATGTTATGTATAGTTGAAATTAACAAATGAAAGAATTGAATCATTTGGAAGAATAAAAGAGAGAGAAATGTATTTGAATATGAAAATTATTGTATGAAAAATCATTGTTACACAAGGGATGTATTAAATATGTGCATGGTTTATTTTTCATATAAATGATGCACATCTAATGATGCATTGTAATAAAGACGTGTTATTGATGCTGATAACATCGTACAACAATGGATCAAATTTATATCTTGATAAAGCTATGGTATAGATTCATCACTTAGACGATGATTCTAATCAATTTATATAGTAAATTTTATGATGGTCAATTACTTTCAAACTTAATAAACACTTGTTATTATATGAGGGGTTGTGATCACGTGTGTTAATTTTTCAATCATTGAATCATGAAATGAGTTTAGCGATCATTAACCACCATAAAATTTGCCTCAAGCGAAAGTAAATATATATGGACTCAACATCCACGCTAAAAGATTGACAAAAGTGAAAATGGAATTCACAAAAATGAATTTGGTATTTGACATGGTTATGAATTTGGTATTTCACAAAAATGATTTCCCGAACATGTACTCCGGGAATTATACAAATCGTCTATAAATCATCTAAATTGGGCTTGAGCGGGTCAAATTGCTTAATGGGTCAATATGCAACTCAGCCCACAATGGGGCCATAGGTCCGAAGGACCCACTCAGGAACAAGCCGACCTCATATCAGCAGCAATTAGCCGACCAGGTTATCCAGATCACTCTCGAGCATAGAAGGTCGTCTCAGGCCTCGAAAGACGATTATATCGCATTACTGGACATGATCTCACGATTGATCTCCACTAACTGCCATAACTTATAAATGATTACATCCCATGATTTTAGTCTAATTGAGTAATGATTGCACCACAATTAACATCACACTGGCTCTGAATCATAGGCCCAACAAATTAGAGACCTCTACATTAACTCCCCACGAGGGAGACCTATCATCTTCGCAATTCGAGACAACGCTATTGGCTTGATCCCATATACATTGATACGTAGTCAGTGTCTAAGACCCAACCATAAAACATCAACAAAATCTCCAGTTTCAGTAGTTGAGATTCTATCAAAAGTATCCAATTACCCGTAGAAATAACCCGACAAGTTCCCAGCATTGAAGTCCAATAAAAAATACATATACCCATGAGAGATACATGGTTCAACGATAAGAAATCCAGAACACATCATGAGACTTTTATAATTTTGATGTAAGAAAATTTAACATTTTATCGTGATAATATGTTCATGCACTAACAACGTAAGATGTAAGTTGAATTAATTTTGTATCCAGTATGATCTTGATGATTGTATAATTAAATTACAATGGAAAAACAATGGAAACAAAATCATGAAGTGGCTCAGGAGGACCACATGTAGGCCTTGTCTCCACATTTTTCATCCCGGAGTCTCTCTTTGGAAGGGAAGGGTCCTCGGTTGGCCTTGACAGCGTAGGTGGACAATGGACCTGTATACGATTAAGGAGAGACAACTGCCCTTCATGATTCGACAAGAAAACATTCTAATATATGGTATGTATTTATTTGTCCTCTTTAAATTTTTTTATTTGACTTTTTAAAGTTTTTTTTTTTGTTTCTTTTTACCCGAGATCTTGCGTCCATCGGTTGACGGCGCTTTCTCATTTGGAGGAGTAACACTAGGATTTTGACAGAATTTGATTTTTGGTGGTGAGGATGACTTTCGTGAAAGACAAGGGGTCCTTGACTATGGTATCAGAGTGAGGGACATGGTTTCGATGTTTTAATATTTTTAGGGACAACTCCTGCAACCAGTGGCGGATCTACATACAACCAAGAGAAGCAACTGCCCTTCTTGATCCGAAAAAAATACTAAAATTTGTAATATGCATACAGTTTGTCCCCCCTTAAAATTTTCATTTGCATTTAAAAATTTTATTGTCCTCTTTATCCGGGATCCTCCGTCCGCCCCTACCTACAATTGGTTGCAACCCTTCCTACAAATCATACTTTTAGTTCTTTTGTTCTCGTCATCCCAAAAAAACATAATCATATAGATGCTGAGCATGAAAATTTGAATCATGTACTAGAAACCAAAACTAAGAGTATGTTGTGATTTCAATATTTATGCACCAATATGATTCACGGCATGATATTATCGTTACAAGAAAAACATTTCCTTTCTTCTTCTTAAAAAAAAAAAAAAAAATCTTGCTAAAATAGCTTTTGTTACACGACACACAAGAAAATAGTGTTGATATATACGTACTTTTAGCCACAGTAACATGACAAATAAGACTAAGTAAGTATTTATTAACCACACTTTCTTGTGTGACAAAAACTAATATAGCCAAATTTTCTTGTACGGTATGATGAAGTGCGGACAAAGGACAATTACACGAGCATTAAAACTGGTGACACTTGTTAAATAAGCGAGTCAATCTTACGTACAAAATCCTATTAGACATCTTTGTATCTGTCTATGTCGAGAAATTATAGAATCAGGTCACTATTGTGACCATATTTCGCATGCAGCCATTCGCATCTAACATTTATTTTTAAGTCCCCCGTGCCTGTTTCCATGATCCCGTGGAAAATTCCACCAAATGACGTGGAATATAAATATTTCACGTGGAAAATAAATAGGTGCCAAAAGTTAAACTTCCACGTGACTACGTGGAAAAGAAATAAAGGCCACGTGAAAAAGAGAAGGACGGCGTGGTAAATTCCCATGGGCCCGTGGTAAATAATGGACTCACAACAATTTTTCATCTCTTTTTCATTATTGTTTCTGTGCATGATGATGAAGATTCACTGGAATGCCAGAATCTTCAATGGTGTTAGAATTTTTGTAGAAGGTTGAATGGAGAAGGCTAGGATGATGAGTGTGAGATGGAAAAGAAGTGATAAGTTGGAGAAATTGGAGAAATGAATTTTATTGTATTGATTGCTTGGTTGCTTGGTTACATGGTGGTGGTGGTCTTTATTTATAGCCCCCATTGGATAGTTCAAGTGTCACAATAGGATGTTTCAGGCATTTCTTGATTTTGAGTAATCCCTACATGCATCTAAGTAGCTTCTACTCTAGCTAATTACTTCAATATTTATTCAGAGTCTTACATATCTACAGAAGCTTCTATTCTAGAAATGTATTTCAGAGTTTTCATACAATCTTGATATTTATTTTCTTTTAGAAATGTGTAGCACAATTTAACACTCCTCCTTGGTACACATTTCAAAGTGACACCAATCTTTTCTCGTAATAGCTCGAACTTGTCTCTTGGTAGTGCTTTTGTGAATATGTCGGCTATTGTTCTTCACTCTCGCAATGCATGACCTCTATTTCTTTATTGGCCACAACTTCTACGATAAAGTGGTACTTGATTCTTATGTGCTTAGTCTTGTTGTGAAATCTGGGTTTTTCGCCATTGAAATTGCGTGAAATGCTTTGTCCACGAGTGAGATCAATGTTGCTTCTTCTCGAGGCTCCCCATGTCCTCAAGTATGCGTTTGATCCATATAGCTTGGCATGTTGTCAATGCCGCCGCTACATATTTCGCCTGCTCGTTGTTGATAGTGCAATTGTGTCTTGCTTTTTGTTGCCCAAGAGAATATTCCCGAGCCCAAAGTGAATGCATAGCGGATGTGCTTTTATCATCGATGATCCCGCCCAATCATTATCAGTGTACCCAATCAATTTTGAGTCGGGTGGATCCATACCAAATCCCATAATCCTTTGTGCCTTGCGAGATACCTTAGCACTCTTTTAGCTGCTCCGAAGTGAACTTGACTTGGGCATTGCATGAACCTTGAGAGATAACTTGTTGCAAACATAATGTCAGGTCTTGTAGTTGTTAGATAGAGTAAACTTCCAATGAGACGCGGTAGACCGTACAATCGCCTCTTGGCGTGCCATCTTCACTCTTGAGTGCTTTGCTTTCAAGTGGAGTTGCAACACTCTTGCACCCTTTCATCTTGAACTTTTCAAGAAGACTATATCAGTATATTTCTTTTGGGAAATGAGAATCCCATTTTCTTTTTGGTTTACCTCGATTCCAAGGAAGTAGTGCATTAATCCCAAGTCTGTCATTTGAACGTCTTCATCATGTCTTGTCTAAAACTCTTGATCATGTCCTCATTGTTTCTGTAAAGATGAGATCATCAACGTATAAGGAAACAATAAGTCCATCATTTGAATCTCGTGTCTTAATGTAAAGTGTAGGCTCGCTTTTGCTCCTCCCGAAACCTTGCGTGATGAAGTAATTATCAATTCTGCTATACCAAGCCCGTGGGGCTTGCTTGAGCCCGTATAAAGCTTTCTTTAACTTTAGTACTTTGTCTTCTTCTCCTTTCACGATAAATCCTAGAGGCTGCTCCACGTAAATTTCTTCCTCAAGTTATCCATTGAGAAATGCTGATTTAACATCCATCTGATGGATTTTCCATCCATTTTGTGCAGAGAGGGCAATTAATGCACGTATCGTATCCAATCGTGCAACAGGAGCAAATGTCTCGTTGTAATCCACTCCAAATTGTTGAGAGTAGCCTTTGGCTACAAGCCTTGCTTTGTGTTTTTGGATGGAGCCATCATGATTAAGCTTTGTTTTATAGACCCACTTAACACCGATGACTTCTTTGTCTGGAGATGGACTTACTAGCTCCCACGTTTCATTCTTGTTTATCATCTTAATTTCTTCTTCCATTGCTTTTCTCCAAACTTCTTCTTTGGAAGCTTCTTCATAACTTCCTGGTTCTATTAAGGTGAGATTGCATCTCTCATATATCTCACTCAAAGATTTTGTCTTCCTTGGTGGTGTCTCGGAGAAGAACCTTCATCTTGTGATGTTTCTTCAATGATAGAAATGAAATGGGTGATTACAGTTGACGGTTGTCTTCTTCGTTGGTTCGTAGAAGTGGTGCCATATTAATAGTTTTCCTTTCAACTTCCTCTGTTTCCCAATTGAAGCTTGCTTCCTCGTCAAATTCAACGTCTCGACTGACAATAAGCTTTCTTGTTCTTATGCTATAGACACGGTAACCTTTTGATTGTGTACTATAGCCTAAGAAAATACCTTTCTCTGTCTTTTCATCCAGTTTGCTCCTTTTCTCTTTTGGAATGTGAACATAACAGATGGAGCCGAAGACTCTAAGATGCTTTGCCGATGGCTTTCGCCCACCCAGGGCTTGAATGGTGTTTTGTCCTGAACGGCTTTGGTTGGACATCTATTTAGCAAGTAGACTGCAGTATGCACCGCCTCGCCCAAAATGTTTTGGAAGACCTTTCTCCATTAGCATAGCTCTTCTTTGTCTCCATAACTATTCTATTTTTACGTTCGACACACCATTTTGTTGTTGAGCGTATCCAATCATCAATTGATGCTCCACGCCTTCATCTTCACAGAACTTGTTGAATTCTTTAGATGTGTATTCTTTGCCTCGATCACTTCTTATGGTTTTCATGTAGTGACCACTTTGTTTTCGACATAGGCCTTATATTTCTTAAATATTTCATATACTTGCGATCTTTCACGCATAAAATAAACCCATGTCATCCTGGTAAAATCATCAATAAAGAGAATGAAGTACCTATTTTGTTCATGTGAAGGAGTGCGCATTGGGCCACAAACGTCCGTGTGCACCAATTCTAATGGTTCCTTCGCTCTCCAAGCTTTTCCAACAGAAATGGTTGTCGGTGTTATTTCGAGCATGCATCCTTCGTGATACACGATCGGGTGCCTTTATAGTGGGTAGGTTTTTCATCATGTTCTTACGATGTAGTATTCTTAATCCATTGAAATTGAAGTGACCAAGCCTTCTGTGCCATAACCACGAGTCGTCAACTTGTGCCTTCATTGCGACATCTCTTGCATAACTCCATTGGATCGGAAAACATCGTTTTTCCTTCATTTTTATTTTTGCAATTTGAAGGATTTATCTTTTTATCATATATTGTACAAGAATCTCCTTCAAAATGCAACGAGTATCCTTTCTCCATCATTTGCCCGACACTCAATAGATTTTGATCTATACTCGGAACCAAGAGCACCTCATTTATGTATCTCTTGCCCTTCTTTGTGTTAATGACAATAGTGCCTTTTCTCGTAGCCTCCATAAATTCGCCATTTCCTATCTTAATATTTGTCTTGAATTTTTCAAGATGGCAAAATATAGATTCATCTTTTGTCATGTGATTGTTGCAACCACTTTGTCAAGATACCATGTATCTTTCTTTTCCTCTGTTGCTACTTGACAGCATAGAAGAGATTGTCTTCGACGTCCTTTTCTTGAAAAGTTAGCTTGATGATTCCTTTTGATCGACATACCTTCTCGACGTGACCAAATTTCTTGCAATTTTTGCATTGTGGTTTTCCTTTAAACCAGCAGTCTTTCTCCAAATGGCTTTTCCTCTTGCATATAACGCAAGAAGAAAATGTTTTGTTTGGAAGCTCTGTATTTTTAGAACCTTCATTTGATCTCCGATCATTTTGTTTTGATTTTTGTGTGGCGTTTTGAACTTAGATTGAAAAGCATTTTCGATTTGTGCCTTCGTGACGCCTTTCCAATCTATGTTCATGAGCTTCTAAAGACCCCATCAATTTCAAGGCAGACAATTTTTCCAAATCTTTTGACTGCTCAATAGCTGTAATGATTGGATCATATTTTTCTGTACATGTAATTAATATTTTTCCACAATTTTCTTCTCGGGACGTCTTCTCCATTCGCCCGCAATTGATTTGCTAATGAATCTACTCTTGTGTAGTAGTCTTTAGCATTCTCCGAATCTTTCATTTTAAATTCTCGAAATTTCTCCTCAATGAATGGAGTTTTGAGACTCGTACCTTTTCATTGCCTTGAAACTCCTCTTGCAACTTATCCATCGCTTCTTTAGCCGTCTTGGCACTCATGATTCTCGGAAACAATTCTTCATCCAAGCTTAAGCGAAGGGCTAATAATGCTTGAGCATCTTTCATTGATTCTCCTTGAGTTCTTTCTTTTGTGCGACAGATAAATTTGAGATGTCGTCGGGGATGCTAAATCCCTTACTTACGATATCCCATAAATCTTGAGCACAAAAGTAGGTTCTCATTTTAATGAACCAATAGTCGAAATTTTCACCTCGGAAAATTGGAACCGGAATGGATGAGCGGAGTGAGTAATCTGCCATGATGTTGATTTCGCCCAGTTGTAGTTGTGTCGAAACCGAGCTCTGATACCACTTGTTAGAATTTTTGTAGAAGGTTGAATGGAGAAGGCTAGGATGATGAGTGTGAGATGGAAAAGAATTGATAAGTTGGAGAAATTGGAGAAATGAATTTTATTGTATTGATTGCTTGGTTGCTTGGTTACATGGTGGTGGTGGTGCTATTTATAGCCCTCATTGGATAGTTCAAGTGTCTAATAGGATAGTCTAGACATTTCTTGATTTTGAGTAATCCCTACATGCATCTAGTAGCTTCTACTCTAGCTAATTACTTCAATATTTATTCTAGAGTCTTACATATCTAGAAGCTTCTATTCTAGAAATGTATTTCTAGAGTTTTCATACAATCTTGATATTTATTTTCTTTTTCTAGAAATGTGTAGCACAATTTAACAAATGGGCTCAAGGAAAAGCCGGCGAGGATCGTGTTCATGTGGTTGTTTCAGAGGAACATGGTTGGGTTTTTGTGGGAATTTATGATGGATTCAATGGCCCGGATGCCCTCGATTACTTGTTATCCAATTTGTATTTCAATTTGCTTGAAACAACTAAAAGGATTGCTCACGGGAAGATAAGCCCGATTCGTCAAACGATAAATCGTTGACTATTGATCACAACATAAGTTTAACACCAGAAGATATAGAGAATACTAATAGTCAGGAGGTTTTGGGAAATGGGTTTACAGATAATTGTTCAAGATGTCTAGAACAAGAGAATTATCCATGTGAAACTGGAGAAATGAGTTAGGATTCGCAGTTCAGAAAAACAAAAACACGAAAATCACAGAACAAGTATAATATAGGGGTAGCAAGAAAATGGGAACAGAACCAAAGGAAATGGAGGTGTCAATTTGATAGGGAAAGGTTGGAGCTTGATAAGAGATTAAAAGAGAAGAGTGGGAATTTACCACGTGACCTTCTCTTTTTCACGTGGCCTTTATTTCTTTTCCACGTGGTTACGTGGAAGTTTAATTTTTGACACCTCTTTATTTTTCACGTGAAATATTTAAATTCCACATCATCTGGTGGAATTTTCCACGGGCTCGTAGAAACAGGCACGGAGGACTTAAAAATAAATGTCATGTCTGAATAGACCTGACATGAAATATGGATTGCTACAGTGACCTGATTGTATAATTTCTCGTCTATGTCTCAACACATTGTAATAGATGACATTTATCAACATCTTCACATCACATAAGTATGCATGCTAGTCTAATCGTATTAAGCATCATAATATCATGATGTTTCTCTATCATTGTGTAGTTCTACGGACAGTAACTAACATATACTTATTTATGTGAATAAATGAAATTTATGCATACACATAAAATATTATAATAAATCAGACCCGAATGGATTTATATATAGCACATCAACAACAATAACATTTGCAAGAAATGATCACAAACCAATGAACATCCAATGTAACTGTTATAAAACGGATGGAGATAACTTCAGATGCAAGAAATAGAAACAGAAGCAATCAAACATAAACAATCAAAGAGAAAGCAGAAACAAGAAGAACATGATTTTAACGTGGAAAAACCCCTCGATGGGAGAGGTAAAACCACGGGCGAGAAAAGAGATATTTTATTATGCACTTTGAATTTTACTGATTTCAACACACCCAGATAATGAGACAACAATTGTATTTATAGGCACAAATCCCAAACCCTAGCCACAAGGAATCTTTGTCGATGCACCATAAATACCCCTACACGTGTCCTCCTTTTAATGACATTTGATAGTCATCACATAATGTAATTAGCAGATGTGGGACCTCGTCAGATTCCAAGACTTCAGATCGTCACCTGGCCGATAGTCACCTCACAAGCCTCGAGAGACTCCACCCTCTTGATGCAATGAATTGAATACACTTCACCGCCCATCATCACACACGGTGAGTCTTCGATTGGTTCCACCCAGATGCAGAGTTTAAGTCACCCATCGACAAATCTCCACCTTGACTTCAACTCTCACTAGAGTCAAACAGATTGCATAACCGGATGTACTTGTACCGGATGCATTCGTCAATGCCGGATGTACTTGTACCGGATAATCTCCACAAAGATCCACTCCACCGATCGCCTCGGTAGAGTTTTAAACGGATTACAAGCTTTGAATATTCAGTAAGTCCAGGCAAAGCTGAAACTTACTCTGCTGAACTGGTTTAGTGAACATATCAGCAGGATTCTCCTTTGTGCTAATCTTCTTCACTACAACCCTCTTCTCATTTCTCAGGAAATGATACCTGACATCAATATGCTTGGTTCTCTCATGATGAACCTGATCCTTGGCTAAACATATTGCACTTAGACT
Organism: Gentiana macrophylla; assembly: GCA_026214975.1. Taxonomy (NCBI): domain Eukaryota; kingdom Viridiplantae; phylum Streptophyta; class Magnoliopsida; order Gentianales; family Gentianaceae; genus Gentiana; species Gentiana macrophylla. The sequence goes on along the minus strand of CM047816.1, from coordinate 13,470,068 downwards.
GTCACAATATATATCAGCCTGATCCTGATGCAACCCCAAATCATTGACTAGCCCCTTCAACCAGACACCCTCCTTAACCGCTTCAGTAAGAGCCATATATTCTGCTTCAGTAGTTGATAAGGCCATCAGAGCCACGAAGAGTAGCTTTCGGTGACCTTTGCATTTCCCAATGTAAACACATAACCGGTCATTGATTTTCTATCATCAACATCACTGTGATAATCAAGATCACAAGAACTTCGTGACTGGACAAGATATCACCACCATAAATGAGACCAACATCATTTGTACCTCTCGTGCATTGAATATCCTTTAAATGACTTTCCGGTGTTCCTTTCTGGTTGAGCCATAAACTCGCCGACAACACCGATCGCTCGAGCAGATCGAGCCTAGTGCATACCATGGCATACATCGATCGCCAACCGCACTAGCATAGGGAACTTTGACATATACTCCTTCTCTTGGTTTGATCGTGAAGCATAAAGCAGACAAATGAACATTTGATGCCATAGAGTATCTATTGGTTTCTGGCCAGACATCCCAAACTTGGCCAATATCTTTCGCGACATAACCTCTTTGAGACAAGAACAACTTCTTCCGACTTCTATCTCTCCGGATCTCCATCCCCAAGATTTTCTTGGCAAAGACCCAAATCCTTCATTTCAAACTCAAAGATCGAGAAGGTTCTTGATTTTGAACATCGACTTCCTTGTCGCAGCTATCAAGATGTCATCCACATACATAACAAGATAGATATATGATCCATCTTTCAAATAGATTGTAGTAAACACAACAAATCATATGGACTTCTGTTATAACCCCGCCAAGCATGAAATCTGTCAAACCTTTTATATACCTCGCCTTGGAGCTTGCTTCAAACCATACAACGATTTCTTCAACTTGCAAACATAGTTTTCTTTGCCGGGAACTTGAAAACCTCAGCCGTGTCATGTATATCTCTTATCCACCTCACCATGTAGAAAAGCAGTTTTCACATCTAATTGCTCAAGTTCGAGATCTCTTTGTGCCACCATTGCTAGTAACACCACGATTGAAGTGTGTCTCGACCACTTTGGTGAAAATATTTCATCAAAGTCAACCCTTCCTTTTGATCAATCCTCTTGCAACCAAACGTGCCTTATACCCGACCCTCTCGCTTTGTTATTCCTTCCTTTTCTTGAAGATCCATTTACAAGTCACAACCCCCTTTGTCGGAGGGTCGTTTGACCAATTCCCAAGTCCGATTCTTCAATAATGACTCCATTTCATCTCCCATGGTTGCATGCCACCGAGATGCTTCAGACATGTCATCGCTTCCCTGTAAGTAGTAGGTTCAAAGAACCTCTACTTCTTCAAAGAACTTGAAGTGCATATCCAACCAAATCATCATATCCATATCTCTTGAGGTATCCCAACATTAGATCTTCTAGGCTCTTTGGCGCCTAGACTCTCACGATCAATGTTTGTATGACGCCTCTTGAGGTCTCAAAGAGATCAAGCTTGGATCGGATCTCGGTTCATTATCCGATCAAGTATAGTGTTGATTTGGATCCACCGATTGTTGCATATCAAGAGACTCCACCAAGCTCCACTGTTTCTCAACACTATCGATTCAAAGATCGGTTTGCACTCGATGAGACCTCTCCACCGATGAGTTTAACATAGAATTTTCATCAAACACAACGTCCTGCTGAGGATTACTGGACTCATTGATGACCAAATCCTATATCCTTTCACTCCATCACCATACCCCACAAACACTCCCTTCTTGGCTCTTGGCTCCAACTTCCCTTCACTAACATGATAGTAAGTTTGACTTCCAAAACCCTTAGAATCGAGTAGTCAAGAGGCTTGCCCGACCACATCTCAAATGGTGTCTTGAGATTGATCCTCGTGTGAGGCTCCTGCTGATTAAGTAGCAAGTTGTCTTAATGACCTCCGCCCAAAATCTCCTTGATAAACCAAACTTGAGAAAGCATACATCTTGCCCTCTCCAAAGTAGAGTTTGATTCATCCTTTCGGCCTACACCATTCTCGCCGAGGTGTATTCCTTACGGTATGATGTCCGGCAATACCTCACCGCACAAAATGAATCAAAATCCATCCAAACAGTAATTCGCACCATTATCTCATCACGTAAGCTTCTTGATTTTCTTGCCTAACCGATTCTCCACTCAGGGCCTTCCACGCTTGAAGTTATTGAATGCATCACTTTTGTTCTTCATCATCACCACCCAAGTCATCCTTGAATAGTCATCTATGAATGACACAAAATATCTGTGACCACCCAATGACTCAACTCTTGATGGACCCCAAAGATCTGAATGGATATAATCAAGTGTTGCCTTTGTATCAGGCAACCTCTTTGAGAATTTACTTTATGCAACTTCCCAAACACACAATGTTCACAAAAGTCCAGATTCTTGACCTTATATCCCCCAAGAAAACCTGCTGAAGAAAGAACCTGCATACCCCTTTCACCCATGTGGCCTAGTCTCATGTGCCACATTTGAGTCTCATTGAGATCAGAATCAACGAGATGATGCAACAAAGAAGAATGCAGATCTGATAGATCCTTGTAATATATACAAGGTTCCTCTTGATGCCTTTGAGGACTACAATCGAATCTTTGAAGACATTCAATTTGCCCACCTTCACCCTTGAAATTGAACCCTTGTCTGTCCAAAAGAGATCGAGAGATACCAAATTCTTGGTCATCTGTGGAACATGTCTTACATCTTTCAGGTGTACAAAATTTACCATCCTCTCGCCCTTAACTTTCTTGAGCCAATTCCCACAACTTTGCAAACCTTGTTGTTGGCCATATAGATTTGACCACCATCTATCTCGCTCATAAGTAGAAAACCACTGCTTGGACAAATATGGTAGGATGCTCGAGAATCAAGTATCCACACATCATTGTGGTGTGTAGAATCCCTCGCAACTAGAACCAGATCCTCATCGATTGCTCATTAGCCAAAGGCTGCGTGCTGCACTGCCTTCCCGCTGCTTTCTTCTTCCTTGGACAATTGGACTTCCAATGTCCCCGCTCCTTACAAAGAATTACAGACATCAGTAGACTTAGGACCTTTGGACCCCGACTTTTTTTTCTTCTTCGTCCATATCCTTTTCCACTATTCTTTGCTAGCTACTAGCCCAAAGAAATGACTGTCTGCATGCAAGCACCCTTGTGTCTAAGCTCCCTGGCATGTAAGGCGGACTCACATCCTCTAAAGCTATCAGATCCTTTCCAACTATGAAAGATCGCACAAAGTTTTCATATGATGCCGGTAATGACACCCACAGGATTAGAGGTGCATCTTCATCTTCAATTTTAACATCAATATTCCTTAAATCAAGCAATATTGTGTTCATTTGGTCCAGATGTTCCCTCGGTGGACTTCCTTCATGCATCTTCAAACCGAACAACCTCTCGTTTCAACAACAACTTGTTGGTCGCTGACTTGGTCATATACTGAGCTTTCAAGCTTCTTCCACAACTTGGTGCGGTGTCTTCCTCAAAGAACCTCGGTGATAACATCATCGAGATAAGCACAACATGATGGTTGAATGTGCTTTCTCTTCCGTGATCGGCATAATCTGCTTGACCTGTATTTGGTTTGTCGATAAAGGATTCCACAAACCCTTTGTTTCAACGATTGCACGATCTTGATTTGCCATGCATCAAAGCTGTTCCTTTCAGTAAATTTATCGATTTTTACGTTCATGGCCGACATCTTTCCTTGCTAAAGATCACAACTTTGTCGCAGATCCTAGCACCTTGTGAAGGCCTTGGTGAAGGCGAAGTTGATAAGATGATTGTTTTCCCTAACCTGGCTCCGATACCACTTGTTATAAAGCGGATGGAGATAACTTCGGATGCAAGAAATAAAGCGAAGCAATCAAACATAAACAATCAAAGGAGAAAATGTAAACAAGAAGAACATGATTTTAACGTGGAAAAACCCCTCGGTGGGAGAGGTAAAAAACCACGGGCGTAAAAGAGATATTTTATTATGCACCGAATTTTACAGATTTCAACACACCCGAGATAATGAGACAACAATTGTATTTATAGCACAAATCCTCAAACCCTAGCCGCAAGGAATCTTTGTCTGATGCACCATAAATACCCCTACACGTGTCCTCCTTTTAATGACATCGTATAGTTGTCACATAATGTAATTAGCAGATGTGGGACCTGTCAGATTCCAAGACTCGCCAGATCGTCACCTGGCCGATAGTCACCTCTTTGAAGCCCTCGTGAGACTCCACCCCACCGATGCATGTAATTGAATACACTTCTCACCGCCCATCACGTGGTGAGTCTTTGATTAGTTCCACCCAGATGCAGAGTTTAAGTCACCTTCTCGACAAGAATAAATCTCAAAATAGCTTAGCAACATTTCTTTAGAAAAGACAAGGAAAAAACACACACCCATTGGCAGCGGTGGTAAGTTATTCAAGTTTCAAAGGATAAATATTAATGTCATCCTCTACCAAACGGGAAATTTTTGGCCACACACACCATGACTGCTTGGACACGTATATTTTGTTCTAAAACACCGGTGTTTTGGTAGAAAAAGTTAAAAATACAAAACACTTTATAAAACACCCGTGTTTTAAAAGCAAAATAGGTGTGTCCGCACGGTGCGGACACACCACCCAAAAATTTCCCCTACCAAACAATAGGTGGATGTATCAATTTTTCGGGAAAACGAGTGACCATAAAAACTGAACAAGGTCATCCACGTTGGAATACGATGATCCCCCTTTGCTTATAGCTTTTCTCGCCATTTCTTCCATGTGTTTTGCCTTTTTCGAGAATTCATCTTTTCTTACATCCATCAACTCCCTTACCATTCTCTCGATAATCACTCTATCGCAAGTATCCTTCATGTCCAGTCCGATCTTCCAAATCTCACTTACAAACCTACTATTTATCATTTGATCAACCATGAACGGCCAACATAACATCGGTACACCAGCCACTATACTCTCTAAAGTTGAGTTCCATCCACTATGCGTTAAGAATCCTCCAACTGCAGGATGGTTTAGTACCTCCACTTGTGGAGCCCACCCCACAATATACCCTTTTGCTTTTGTTTCCTCCTTCAATTCATCTATGATTTGGTGCTCATCACCTTCTGCATTGATGGAGTCCGGTCTAACCACCCACAAGAATCTTTGACCACTATTAATCAAACCATTCGAGAATTCCAGCAATTGTTTTTTAGTAACGACCGTAACACTTCCAAAGCTTACGTATAAGACAGATTTAAGGGGTTGGGAGTTAAGCCAAGTTATACAACTTCGGTCTTCTGCCCAGAAACTACTAGAAGAACTTGAAGTTTCTATGGTTTCGGCTTCGAGTCGGGTTTTGAGGTTGAGGTGACTTGGACCGATCGAAAAGATCCTTGGAATGTGTTTATGAATTTCTGATAGTATTGGGCCTTCTAAATGTTCAAATGTATTTAATATGAGTGCCTGACCTCTTGTTGTTTGTCTGGTCGATGTTTTGATGATTTCTAGTATGGGATCATCAATTTCATCGACACGGCAAAAGCCAGGAAGATCCCGACGTCTGAGGAAGTTCTCCATTCCTGGGACACTTTTGACCACCATATCCATGCCATTTCCTGTATTACATCACAATTATCAATTCTGTATACTGTAAACGTAAAATAAAAGTATTTGTTGAACTACCAAACTTCTCCGAAAAGTTTAAGGTGATGGGAGGTAGATATTAATTAATATCTTAAACACTAGAAATCTGAGCCAACATGACACAAAATGCATATAAAGCGCACATAAGCGCCAACAAAGATGCTCAACATCTGAACAATATATATGGAAAAACAATGTTGGCAGGAAAGATTGTTCTCATGACCCCCTTGTCTCTGATAACATGTTAAACTTCTGCCAAAAGTTTGAAAAGGAAATCTGATTTCGGTAAGACATGATCTTTTTCATAGTTCAGTTTCAAGTTGGTTCTCTCACATTTGCTCTCATATTATCTTAAGATATTGATAGCATTTGTTCAGTAAGAGTTTCCACAAAGATTTTCCTCATCTGAAGCTTTTGGAAGAAATGATAGTTTAACATTGTATCAGAGCCACCCCTTTATTATGCAAGTGTTTTGGGCCTATTTGATCGCCTAATAGTGCCCTTATATGCCTTATGCCTTGTGTGTCATGTGACTAATGTTCTTTACACATGCATTGGACACTTGTAATAGCTTCACGCATCATATTAAGAGATGAACTTCTCTCACCTCATAACCTATGTTTTGAGGTTGAGCCTCATTCTCTTATATGAGTTTGAGTTTATATTTTCAATAGTATTCTTGCATCCCAAAAATTGTTTTAAGTCGGATTATTGGTTTAAGGTTTATATATCATAGTGAAGTAAGCCATGGGGCACATGCCTCCATTCAACAATTATGTCAAAACAATTGACACAACACAATTATAATTTATTGATCTGTATGATTAATTATAATCTATTATTAAAAAGTACCTTGTTATAACTAATAAACTATTATGAATAACGTTTCATGTTAGGTGTATGTAGGGAAAATCAGAGCTGGAGTTGATGTCAACGCATGCTGTTATGTGTTTTAGGAAGGTAAAAAAAAGGACTTTGTTTTATGAAATCAATAAACAAATGATTTTTGTTCAGTAGAAAGGAACCCAAAAAAAAAAAAAAAAAGAAAAAAAAAAGAAATGAAAACTGATATTCTCAACTGCTAAACCATTACCCACAAACTTATCATTTTCATTTTATTTTATTTTTATTGTTATCCATTTTTTTATAGTGTTGGTCACTCATGACGTCTAAATTGATTTTGATCGATGAGCCAAATTTTGATGACATTTTAACCCCCTCTCCTTCCTCCCCCCCCCCCCCTCCCCCCTCCCATTAGGCGTGTCGCCTATACCAGCAGTTTTATGGTGGTCCTGGATCAAGTTTTTGGACCACCATGTCATCATTTTGAAAAAATCTGATTGGAGGCTTGCTTTTATACATAGGGTCCACCAGAAATCTTTGAAATCCTATTGGTTAGGCACACCAAATAGGATTTGGTTCTGGACCATAATAAAATTTGTGCGCTTATACGCTGGTCTAACTCAATGATCTTTTACGATGCCACCACAGCACGACTCGTGCTGCCTAAACGCTAGTCTATTTTAATGATCTTGTTGATATTTTATCGAACATGATTTTATTTCAAAGAATTCATCAAGTTATGTCACTTTTTCAACGGCACATACTCAAATCAACAACTATGACGATCTGGTAAAAATTGACCCGGCCGGTCATGAAAATTCCAACCAACTAATAAGCATATTAGCACGAGGATTCGATTTGACCAGCATAAGAGATTATTGTACTTTCTGATATTAATTATACTTCAATTATCATTTTTCACCTATTCGCCTTTGGTGTGATTTTAAGAGAAAACCAATATACCAAATATAATGTATAGAAAAAATCCAGTGACACAACGTTTGTACTGCAACGATTAACACAAAGCTCATTTGTATTATTGATCATTAGTAGGTCTCGATCATTGATCATGAGATGATCAACATAATCAATGATACAAAAGATGTATGTCGCACACATATATTCGACAAAGTAGCTTTTGCATCACCCATAGATATAACACATCTTATTTGATAGCTATAAGGAGCGCTTGACACAACAATATTGTGTAATCATGATGTAAGCTCATCCTGATCAACACTGCAGAACTCAATTTGATACAACATAGAAATTATTACCTTTGAGTGGAATATCACCAGCATCAATTAGTTCAGGCATACAAAAACAAGCCCAGAAATTGCAAGCACCAACTGTCCTAAAATAAACAAGTGGAATCCCTTTCTCTACAGCAAAATCTCCAGCAAAACTCAAGATCCCATCTGCTATTATACAACTAACGGCCTTTTGGTCGAACCAGAAAAACAATCCTTCTCTATCATCATCTTCCTAAATTCCGGTCCAGTTACATTCTTACATCCAACCAAAATATCATTCACTTTCTTCCCAGATCTTGGATGATCATCCGGTAAACCGTCCGAAATCGTCTGAACTGAAAACCCGGTACTTTCCGAACCGGGATTCGACGTCGGTATGTTTGAGGAGACGATCATGGCCGAAATGAGAAACAATAAAAGTGACATCGAGATTTTGAAGAGAGAGAAGCTCAGCAAGAATAAGCATGGAGTTGACATGGCCTTGAATTGAAATGGGATTATGAGAATATGGGGTGGCAACATTTCTTGATCTTGACTTCCCATTTTTCTTTTCTTGAGAATTTTGCACTCAAAGAATATATTTAAAAGGGTTTTCAGAAATAGAGGCGAGATTTCGGACATGCATTTCTGTTCTTAAGTTGGTCATATTTATAACCTTTTCAAACGGGGGCGGCCGCTAAGAATTATTACACGGGCCGGTGACATAATGCCATACATCATTTATATACTCATGGTTGTCTCTAAAATTACTTTATAAATGTTACATTAATAATTCTGACGAGTATTTTTACACATATTAAGAAAGTTGGAGGATTGATCCTTTGATGTATCATTTTGTTGTGGGTGGTGTTGTGGTAGTGGAAAAAAAGCAAAAGGACATCGTTTTGACTGGAAAGAAAATATTTTAAACACCAAAACGATGCTGTTTAACTCTTGCACAGCTGGTGTTCTGAATGGTTCATATAGCAGACGATCCGAATTCTACCAAAGAGCAATGAAAGAGGTATAACAGATTGACATAATATTCATCTACACCATTGATTATTTTGGGACATTTATTGATTGATATATTTCCACAACAATCAATGGTATAGATGAATGTTATGTCAATCCATTGTGTCAATTCGTTGTGGCCGTATCATTTTCCTTCTACCAAATGCTTGAGTGAAATGTGTTTAAATTTACCTTAATTATCTTACGTAATAATGGTACGTTAGGGCACTTGCACCAGCTATCCTATTTTACATCACCAAAATAATATAAAATAATACATATTTCTATTATACAACATCTCAATTCAAAACACTCCACACCAAAGATTTCTATCCATATATCTATAACATTAAAATATTTATTTTAGATATGTAACACCTAATTGAATATCTACTACAAAGTGTTTTTAGGTGTTTATATCTAAAATAAAATAAAATAAAAACCTGGGTGAAATATGATTTACAATGAGATGATTTATATAAAATAGAAATAGAAAGGTGAATAGTGTTGTTTCATATATGTAACAACACTATTCACCTTTCTATTTCTATTTTTGTGATAACTCATCCATTGTCAGAGGCCGATTTTCACCGCTTTTCACCTTTCCATTTCTATTTTAGATATAGAACACCTAATAGAACATCTGCTACAAGTGCCCTTAGGTGAGTTCAACACATCTAACTATTAGAGATCAATCCGATAAAAGACCAGATGGAATCCAAAAAAGAGATAAATTTGATATTCAAGAGAGATAGGATAGATTTCGGTTGAAATAAATCATTTAAATTATAGTATTTATCTTTAGGTTGTTTATTTGAATCTAGTTATTATCTCATTTATCTCCAATAAAAAGGAGAGTATTGTATCATTTTTAATCAATTCAATAAAACATCAGTTTCGGTTTTACGTTTCCGCACGTATTCTGATTTTCTTTATGGTATCAGAGATAGGAGCGGAGGTTTGAGAGCCTTAACATTGATGAACCCTCGCCCGATCACTTCTTCCGTTTTACAACCATTTCCCCAAAACCTCAATCATAATCATAGCCCGATCTTGTTCCGCTTTTAAACCTCACCCCATAAAATGAAAACACAATTATTCCCGGAGCAGAACCCATGAATAAATGTAGACATATGAGCCGAAGTCATCACAGATGGAGATGAATTTTATTTCTGCATTTATTTATTTTTCTTATGCATTCACATATTTGCATTTTAATAAATTAGAAGGCAAATGTTTGCATTCTAAACGTTTGTTTTCGTTTTTGAGTGGAGATTGTTATTAGCTTTTATGGCTAAATATATAAACCCTCTTCCATATCATCTATTGTTTTTCATTTTGCACCCATCCTGTAGATCTAAAACAACGACCACGATAACGACAGATCCTTTCGTCGGAACTTGGATGGCATGATTGCAGTCAACAGAGAAAATTGATAAGATTTTTTCGATAAAAAAAGAAAGAGTCACAAGTTAAAAGCCAAGAGCCGGGAGCCAAAAGAGCAAGAGTAGCTAAAAGCTGTGGGTGTCACAAATCCGCATCATCTTCTTTGTTGATAGACAAACGTCGCCTCCAACCCCGGCAACGTTTGCGGGAGGGTATTAGAGATCAATCCGATAAGAGACCAGATGGAATCCAAAAAAGAGATAAATTTGATATTCAAGAGAGATATGATAGATTTCGGTTGAAATAAATCATTTAAATGATAGTAATTATCTTTATGTTGTTTATTTGAATCTAGTTATTATTTCATTTATCTCCTCTATAAAGGAGAGTATTGTATCACTTTTAATCAATTCAATAAAACATCGCTTTTGGCTTTTACGTTTCGCACGCATTTCGATTTTTTTTTACTAACTCTCTTTTAAAATGTCTTATATTAGCATACAAAAGCACTAGTCCAACAATTATCTGAAAATGTTGCACACACGCACACATATATATAACATTAATCTGAAGAAATGTCTCAACATGTGAGACATTTAGAGGACATATTTTCTTCAGAGATAATTGCACTTTTACTCCATTATTTGCTTCAATTTCTCACTTGTCCCTTAATATTGATATTTTCGGTTCACAGATCGTATTTTTCTTGTTACACTTTCAAGACATTTAACGGTAGAATAATGTTTCACATTTAGTTTCTACCGTGCGTGTCATGTGTCATATTATTCGTTGAGAAAAATTAAAATATGACGACTTAGGTCCCTTATATTTTCTTGTTCTGTCAAAATTAACTTGTATTTTGTTTTTTGATAAAGACATTTTAGATCCACTAATTATAATTTTGAATAATGATATGTGCACTACACTTTCACAGAATAAGCACAAACCACTATACGCGCAGAAATTTCGATTAAAGTGATCAATTATTTTTTGTGATGGGTCCCAACATAATACGGTGTTGATCAGATTGTGTAAGATGTTGTGGTTGAAAGAAGAGTGGATGTATCACTGCATACAATTTTTGTTAGATTTATTGACACTTTACAAATACCACATTGGGTCAAATGTTAAGTGTCGGTGTAAAAAAAAAAGTCAGACAACCGAAATTTTCATCATGATAGAGTACTATTAAGAAAATGAAGAAATTAAAATAAGAAACCACAAATGAAATTTTCTCTTTTCAAACACTGCACAAAAATCAACCGGACACTTGAATTGAATTGAATTTTTTTTTAAGGTACCTTCATAGTAAGAACAACGACTTCCAAAGTTGCAATTTTTAAATACAAAAGATTCCAAAATCCGGAAGATGGAACCACAAAGGAAAATTCCTTAAAAGCAGCCTTAATTGTCACTCAAAAAAAGATGGATGTGTGGTCACCTACCAATGTAACGCCTCGCACTCTGACCTAAGAGTAGCTTAAACGAAATATAAATATCCGGTCAATCGCCAGACCTGCCCTCGCTGGTCTAAAAGGCTAACCTGAGTTGACAAGCACCTTTTATGTCTCACACTTATATGAGGTGATCATTCACTTACTTTATCGATGTATAAGAGTGAGCATTCACTTACTTTATCGATGTGGGATTTTACATTCCACCTCCCCTTATAAGGGATCGACGTCTCGCCAGACGGGCCAAGATCGGTCTTGGATCGTCCCTACCAGTAGGTAATTAGAGGCCATCCTTACACCGCCTTTTTGTACGGTGTAACGATAGTTCCGTCGATAGTGGGCTCGATACCATTCTCAGAACGCCCCTGCACTCGGCGCAGTAGCTTAAATGAGTCATAAATGTCCGGTCAATCGCTTAGACCGCCGCCCTCTCGCTTGGTCTAAAAGAACCCGAGTTGACAAGACATTTATGCCTCACATTTATATGAGGGTGAGTATTCACTTACTTTATCGATGCGACTTTACAACCCGCCTCATAAATTAATGACCTATTGACCTTTGAATATAGGGAAACTTGAATTTATATGCCTGTAAAGTTAAATATATCAATACTATTCCCGTATGACGCTGCTGGACCTTCCTTGGTCAACTAGCCATCTTGGCAATATGCGGCTAATGCTTCCTGCCCATTTGCGTGAGACATGCTCAAAATGTTTTTTTGTGTGTGTGTGTGTGTGTGTGTGTGTGTGTGTGTGTTTTGTTTTGTTTTTGTTTTTGTTATTGTTGTTTTTTTTTTTGTAGGAGGGGCTGAAAATATTAAAGGGTAATTTGACTTTATTATGTTTGAAATTTTTTAATTTTTGATGATTGTTTATAACATCATACAACATTTTTTTATTGAGAAACATAAAGGGGGCGGATTCAAGAATTTGTCTCAGTGGTGTAATCGAGTTGATATTGGTTTTTTTAGTTATAGATTTTGGATTATATTAAAAAATGTTAACGAGCTGTTAACGAGCCGAGCCGAGCCGAGCCGAGTATTGGTGGTTCAAACTCGAGCTCGTTTGTTTGTTAAACAAACAAAAAATTATGTTCGAGCTCGTATTCGAGCTCGGCTCGTTAAACATATTTTTGATATTTCGGCTCGAGTTTGGCTCGAATTCGGCTCGAGTTCGATTCGTTAAGATATAAAACATAAAGCGCAAATGTAAAAATAACAAGTTATACATTAAAATTACATATATTACACAACAAAAATTACTATACGAATATCTAAATATTATATAAATTCAATCTATAAGCTCTATTAGATGAATGAATGAATTATTCTCTTTTGAGTCAGTGTTACTCTGTATTGATGTATTTATATAAGCACGTTCGCGAACATAATCGAACGTTCACGAACCAAGCTCGTGTTCGTTCGTCAAGCAAACGAGCCTACAATCATGTTTGAGCTCGCTCGTTAAGCTAAACGAACAAACGATCACTTAACACTAACAGTTTCGAACATGAGCTTGTTCACGAAAGCGGCTGCTCGTTCGCTTAACAAAGACTAATTATATATACCGATTTCCAGTTGATATTTACTTTGATTAGTGATTTTGTTTCTAAATATACTTGAATAATGATGTTTAAAAATAATGTGTAAAATTTGTTATGGTTGTTTGTAAATTTACAATGAATGTATTATTTTCTATACCATTTATCTATTTTTTTAGAGAGAAAAATGTATTCAAAATTAATAAGGACCGGTATGTAAAACTGGCCTAGGGCCCCGAACCCCACGCATTTGTTTGGTTTGGGGTTTGGGTTCAGGATTCAACTCAATATTTTATTCTTCACTATGTTATTATCATTATTTTATTAATTATATTATTTTATTATAATTTCTTTCACCAATCATTTCACCATCAACAAATAAAGTAAAATTATTAAATAAAACTGATTAATAAAATAACAACAACAAAAACAAATATAATCTTATTATCATTTTATTATTTATTTATTTGTTGTTATTTTGTCCTAAAAAACAACAACAACAAAAACAAAACAACACACACACACACAAAACAAGAAGACATTTTGAGCATGTCTCACACAAATGGGCAGGAAGCATATTTCCCAAACCATTTCATACATGGGAATAGTATTGATATATTTAACTTTAGAGGCATATAAATGTTAGGATAGTGTGTAAGTGTGTGGAGTGATTTCTTTAACAGATCCGTAATTTACGGATTAAATTACGTAATATTAATCTAGAAAATAAATCATGCGAATATTATAACTCATATTATTTAGCGAGATCTAACAAGATAGATATCATCATGCATATCTGATTCAAACAATAGACAATAAAGTAGTATGCACAAAATAAAGGGCTAAGACAAACCGAGGCGAGTAGTTACTCTTTCCTTAAGACAAATTGCTCCGGTATGGTGCCCACGGTAGTAGCAAATGTCTCCAAAGATACAACGGCTTTACGTCTCGGATTTAGAGGCACTTCAAAAATCCGAGCCCGTAACTTACAGAGTGCTAGACATTTTGTGGTGGAAAAGACTAGAGAAAATTCGATGAATAAACTTTCAAACATGGGGTTGTTTATATAGTGGAGATGATGAGCCAATACTTAAGTCTGATTGGCCGGAACACGGCACAAAACTTTTCCCCTTGGAAAAGTTACTAATTTCGAAATTATGCTTAATTTTATTTAAAAATTTTGAAATTAATTAAGCAATTCTCGAAAATCAATTCCACACTGTGATTGGTCGAATGATGCATCTCTGAATTCTGATTGGTCGAATGACTCAATGAATTCTGATTGGTCGAATTACACACTCACATTCCAAAATTAATTTTATAGTTAATTTCATAAAGAAATTTTGTCCAAAAATTTAATGGTAACATCCGAGCCGAAAGCCGACGGACGGCGGCGGCGGCGCGCATGACGCTGTGTGGAATTATCTAAGTCCTCTCCTCCTCGCACAAAGTGCCTTGCCCTTGGGGCACATCTATAAGAGCACACACTAGCTCTTATTACTTGAGCTCCCAACACTCAAGTTTCCAATGTGGGAGAATGAGGTGAGGTCCTCCTTCAACACCCATCTCCTACATATTTTCTACCAACTTTAGGCATTAATTTCTCATTCACCCGATATCCGAATCGAGTGATTCAAAAGCCCATCATCAACTACTCAGTATGGAGTATTTAATGATATCATTAACTCGATGACATACATCGGAGTCTATCCCAGAATTGCGCTTAAAGTTGACTGCTCAACCCTTTAAAAGGTTTTTCTCCAACAATAAATTCAAGTTTCCCTTGAATATAAAAAAAAAAACAACACCCACCGCTTGAGTTTATTTTCTTTTCGAATCTTGATCCCAATCAATACACTTTACGATCAAATGCAAAAGAAACATATAATATGATATCGTTTTGTTTGTAATGTACACATAAAACCATGTCGCTTTTGTGGATGCCTTTGTATTTTGATTCTATAAAACGACATTGTTTTGTTTGTAGTATACATATAAAACCACGTCGTTTTGTAGGTGTCTTTGTACTTCACCGCCAAGTGTATTAGTAGATGATTTTTTTCCTTTACTCTCGCCTTTAAATGTTAATATTTTTTTTTGCTTAATGCTCACGGTATCCGGAACCAACCGATCCAACTAATCCGTGTTCGCCCGAGTCGTGGTCTGTAGGTCTCGACTTTACTCAGGGTAAGACTCGACCAAGAGCTCTTTCAATATGGCGGCTCAAGGGAAAATCGAACCGTGATCTGATGAGAGATAAATTTATGATCGCTTTTATGATATTTCGCCCATTTCGATACCATTTTGAACATTATTATATCAAATCAAGTCATAAATACTAAGTTTTATCTAAATATGTAAGTGGTAGTTATTATATAAATTATCGTATTTTTATAAGTTTTTGTTAGTTTTGTACCGGTTTTAGTGACCGGAGTGTCGTGGTCTGCTTTTACGCGGGTATTTTTCGCTTGTTTCTTTGCGTAATCCTAAGATGAACTGAAATCCCGAGTATCGACACTTTTGAAGTCAACTGAGTCGCTGGAAGAAAGTTATAAAGCGTCACTAAGTCAAATGATCAAAGGGTTAATCGTTTCTTAAATAAAAATCCCGAGTATCGATGGGAATGGCCCTTCAAAACGGCATTTTCAGAAGAAGTGGCCTTAATGAAAGTCGTAGATCTTCATATAAACGTTCCGATGCACTTTGAATCACGTCAATTGGACTTCTAGAACTCAAGATATGAAACGTCACTAGATCAGTGGTCAATCCCAAAACGACACGTATTGGGAATGGCTCGCCAAAACGACGCTTTCGAGAAAGTGTTCTTCGTAAAAGTTGAAGATCTTTGTACAAGCTTTCCGATGCAATTTGAATCATGAAAATTGGAGGTCTACAACCCAAACGGTGGTCAAGTGGCTACTTGATTCAGATTACATCGAAAATGCCGAAAAAGACTCGTAATACAAATGGCTCATCAAAATGACGTTTTTCAAGAAGAAGTCTCTCGATGAAAGTTGTAGAGTTTTCCGAGAGATTTCTAATGACGTTTAAATCACGATTTTTAGAGATCTACAACTCAAGTTACTTAATTTTAGAAGTTTAATATATAATTATATATAATTATATATAACCGTCGATCATGTGCGTGCATGTTATCGTGATCATTTGCAATGATGGATTCGGATCGATCCGCACTAATCCGGACCGATCCGGGAAGGATCAATTGCTTATAAATAGGAGCCTCAGTGCAGACGGATCATTTGTATTTCTAAAATATATATATATACCATATACTATATATATATATCTCTTTCTCCTTTTTATTTTGTAGTTTGTAAATCGCCTTATGCCGAAATAAATTCAGTAGTAGTAGTACGGTAGTAATGCTCGGGAAATTCCCGGAAGATCGGTGTTGCTGAAGTCGTTGTAATGCCCGGAAAAAAGACGATTTCTGAGTCAGCGGTTGTAATCGGGTAATTTTCTATAGTATTTATGTTTATGTTTTTCTTTGTTATTTTCATCTTTTTATCTTTTATAATGTTATTAGGCTAGATCTAATAACTAGCCAAAGTTATGTAATCGTTTTAATTCGATCTTTTCGTTAAAGAAATGTTGTTAAGTTAAAATGATTAAAATTGATTCAATTGAATCTTTTTCTATTTTGATCGTATTCGTATTGACGTATTTAATCGATCTGAGGAATTCATAATATAATTATGAATTGACGCCTCGTAGTTAGGTTATAAACTCGTTAATAGAAAAACCGGAGGGTAAAATTGGCCGTGTGAATAACGTGACTACGGAATCCGATTTCCTACCCGGGGGTAGATTTGTTTTGGGAGAAATGAATCTTATTATAATTTGTACTCGAGATCGTAATAATGATAAATCATCAGTTTAATTGAAACTTAAACCGGAAAGTTGAATCGTCCGGCTTTGACAACCGGAGCCTTTTAAATAAAATTGACCGTTTAACGAACGGAGTGACTCCTTTTTATCCAAAGGTAGAATCGTACTCGGGACCTGTTCAGAAAAACCGTAACAGTTGTGGACCTTGGACTGATGACAATGGACATATGACAATTTCATACGCTCGTGTGAGGAGGAGTTGTCTAGTTTAGGAGTACACCGTTTCATTCACTCAATTGGACCTAAAAAGGGTAAAAAGGAAGATCGAACACATTTCGTTAATTGAAAAGATCGAGTAAATTGATTACATATACTTTGGCTAGTTTGGTTTATATATTATATTTTGGTACCTATATATTTATATATTTATATATATTTTACAATCTATGTACATCTATATATATTTATATATTTATATATATTATATTAGTATAGTTTAATTTTATTTACTGTTTACTCTAACATCTAACTGATCTAACTATCTAACCCGAGGAAAATGTTATAAACTCGCGACTTAGATCGAGTTAATAATAGCTTCTTGGTGTTTAACCCCACTTAAAAGAATTACCATGTTTTCCCGAGGAATACGACTGACTCACCACACTAGCACTACAATTTGACCCGGCACACCGCCGGTTAGGATCTCAGATAGCCTAGAAAAGGTCCGTCGACTTTTTGGCGCGCTGTCGGGAAAACGTCGCTAATTTCTTTCTTTGTGTCTAGGGTTACTACTTGTATTAGCTCAAAATTTCGAGGATAAGTCAACACTCTTCTTATCACATTTCTATTTTTATTTTCCGTTGGTATCTACCTTCTTTTAGTTACCCATTTTCTTCTTCTACCAAATTCGAGTTATTTTCTATTTTCGATAGTAGAAAGTAAACGTGGTCATAATAAAATGAGGATAAGTCAATACATTTCTCAATCTCATTTGTATTTTTATTTTCATTGGTGCCTACCTATTTGGTAAGATATCAATTTTTTATAAAAATACTCGATAAATACCGAGTGGCTTCGGTAATTACCGAGAGAGAGAGAGAAAAAAACCGAAAAAAACTACTCGGTAAATATCGAGTGGATTCGCATTAATGAGGAGAAAAAATGTGGGTTTTTTTTTTATCGATTTTGTGTTATTTTCTATTCGATATTTTCTATTCCACAAGAATTGTCAAATCGAGTTACTTAAAATGGCGAAACCGTTGGTGAAACACCGAACAAGGATTGCTCATGCTCATGGTATGGCCAAAACCTTAATCGTAATTTACCTCAACCTAATAACCGTAATCGTAATAATAGAAATAATCGTAATCGGAATAAGCATAATCGTAATAATCGAAACCATTTAACCCGAGACCTATATGTGATCGACCGTAAGAAGGTACCAGATTAATAATCCAATTCGTTTACCCAATAAAGGAGCAAATAATTTCGAAATAAAATCTCATCTTTTTGGTTTAATTGACACAAGAGCCCAATTTCTAGGAAAAGATGATGATGATCCACATCATCACCTCTATCTTTTCGAAGAATTGTGTAATACAGCCAAAAGGTGCTCATCGGGAATTAACGAGGATGTCTATGTTTCCTTTTTCTTTAAAAGGAAGAGCACGAGATTGGTTTCTGTCACTTCCACATCATTCATTGACTAGTTGGGAGGATATTCAAACCGAGTTTTTAAAGCAATATTTTACTCCTGGTAGAAAATTGGAATTAATAGTCTAAATTGCCAACTTTAAACAAGGATCTCAAGAAATGCTTGGGAATGCTTGGGAAAGATTTAAAAATTATTAAGAGCTTGTCCCGATCATGGTTATTCCTTAGATATGCAAATCCAACTTTTCGTCGTCAGAATTAAGGAAAGACTCACGCGTGATGTAGATCATGCATGTGGTGGTTCGTTAATGATGAGTGAAGCCCAAATAGTTTACGATGCTATGTAAAAGATTTCCAAAAATAATCGTATGTGGGAAACCGGTTCTAGCACAAGAAAAGTAGCCTTTGCAGAGAATGTACATCGAATGCGAAGTTCTTGCACACTTGGAGAATTTGAGTAGAAATTTGACGGCTTATTAGCCAAGAAAATGTAAACTCAGAAATATCATACCAAATGACTACTCAAATCATGATAATGTGTCATTAGGGATGGAAGAACCAAAAGGATATTCAAGGAAAAGGTGAGTTTTTACAAAGATAGAATTTGAACAATGCATATTCAAACTCGCTTAATGCTATAAGAAGAGATCACCCTACTTTTCATTGGTCCGAAACCCCTAGTAAGCAAGGACAACCACCGTATTCAATCCAATATAAGAATCCAAATCAAGTTTATCAAGGAGATACCTCGAATCAGAACCTACAATCATTACCTAGACCGTATCCACAACATACCACTCAAAGCATACCAGTCACCCAAAGTTCAACTCAACCTAAAGGAGTTGATAAATGGGAGAAATTAATCGAAAATCAATGGGTATGATGTCAACTCAAGCTCAAAATATGGAAACCATGATGACTTCTATAGTACAAATACTAAGGATATGAGTACGTTGAAAACATCTATAAGTGGACATGATACTTAATGAGAATTGTAGAAGCTTCATTACGGAATTTGGAATATCATTTGAGTAGAGAAGAGGAACGTAAAAGCAGAAACCTCCAGAGAGTCGCCAAGTAATACCGAAAGAAACCCGGGAGAGGTAAATGTCGTTATTACTAGAAGTAGAAGAATCGTGGAAGTAATGGATTAGAAAACATGAGAATTAATGAAGTAGAGGATGATTTAGATGGTAAATTTGAAAAGGATATGGAAAATAAACCGAATTCACTAAAGAGGAAGAGGACATTATTGATGATTTCCTAAGACGTAATGTATATATTGAACTCGAAAATGAGGAACGGGTCAAGATTCCTAGAATATTGAAAATCCAAGAATGAGTAGGACCTTGACCAATGATCATGTTGAGAATGAATCAAGTTTGGAAGGGCCAATTCAAACCAAACCTTATCCGGCTCAATCCAAATTCATCTCGGTTCAACCAGATAGGACAACACCATATCCAAAGGCATATTTTGAAGAAAAAGGTAATCGAATGATGACACACAATGTCCTCAAAAGGCACAATCATTCAAGGAAGCTTTACCATCTTCGCTTAACGATGAGAAGTATGCATGTTTTCTCGACACTTTTCGGTGCTTAAATATTAATATCCCTTTCATCGATGTTTGTAAGGAGAGTTTAGTTTGGGAGTTAATCATGAGAGCGTTGTCTTCAACATTTACATTTCATTGAAATATCCATGCATTACACTAGAATCTAGTTCTTGTGTAGACACTTTGTGTCCCCTTGTTGTGGATTGTACTAACACGCAGTAATTGAAGAAGATGACTTTAGCAATAATATGAAGGCTCGCAAACCGAAAGCTCAAAAATCAAAGGAAAAGTTCAAGAATCGTGTGGATTGGTGGAAATTGTCTAACCTCGTTGGAAACGATTATTGAAGAAGGATGCGGTGCGTGAGGATGACCCACCACCAAGACATTAGAAAACTAAAGCACGATAAAGTCTAGCTATAGACTATAAATGTAGTCAATGACGGGTACTATCCTTCCTTTTACTCCTTAAGCATTTATTTTTAGTGGATTATGTGCTTAATTGTTACGTGCTTTTGTGAGTAATTGTTAGAAGTATCCCGCTTTGTTTAGTATATTATATTAGTTAATCATTATCATTTTGGTCGAGCTTAACGACGTTAACTAAAAGCGCTACCGGAGGCAGCCCGTAAAAATGTTAAATATAATAATTACTCATACTTTTGATGGTACTTTTGCTAATACTTGGATTGATTTTCATTTTGTTTCACCAAGTCTTAGGATGAATGTTTGAATGTCATTATAACGGGAATGATTAGGTGGTTATCCGAAAATCCCGATGGAGAACAAAGAGAAAAATTCAAATGCATCATTTCTTGGACTTAGGTTGTTAGAACGATTTGAAATAACCCTTGAGGATCTGGGTATAAAAGACTCAGAGTTAATACTTTGCCATACATTTTATATCATGATCTAGTCTGTTTAAATTTCAAAAATAATGTGTGACATGTATTAGTTCACATACTATGGAAGTGAGGAGGTCATAACTTTAACCCACCCACCCACCCTTTTTTTATCATCCGAGTATTTGTTTTGACTTGTTTTAGTGCACCATTGTTTTCCCAACAACTTATTTACACTCACTTTACATTGGGGACAATGTAAGTTCGTGAAGAGAGTTTGAGAAAGTAATAACACTTGAGTAAACTCCAACTTGTTTATTCATGTTGAAAGAATGAGTATAAATAGATACAAGAGAGGATCCTTACAAGAGAGGATCATAGCTAGTAAAGTAAAAGTAACTAGAGCCGGCTACAATAAATGCTAGAGTCGGCTATGTCTATGCTATTACATAATAGGACAAAGGATAGTTACTTTATGACTATTAGGACATATTAATTGTTTATTCAATGCCATTAATATGTCTCTTGATAAAAAGTAACACGTTACATTGTAACATGTTATGAGTGTAATAATAATGTAATATTATTAACTATAGTATTTCACACACCCTCAACCGGGTTGTATATGTTTATACAACCAAGTTTGCTACTCATCATTGAACATAAGTGGTGGTATGGCCTTGGTGAGAATATCAAGATTCGACGATCTGCTTGAGGAACATACTTTGGAGTTGAATAATCTTGGCATCAATCTTCTCCTTTAGGAAGTGTCTCACAATGTCCACATGTTTGGTTTTATCATGATGGACTGGATCTCTCGCCATGCATAAGGCTGAATTATTGTCACAAGCAGAGTGTGATAGGTTGTCAAGAGGTCTTTGAAGTTCGGTGAGTACCCTTTTAGCCACAGAGCTTCACAAATGCCAAGTACAAGTGCCTGAGTTCGCCTTTCAAGATCGCTTCTTGACACAAGAGGGTCGCTTCTTGCTTCTCCAAGTAACTAGGTTTCCCATACATATGAGCAATAGCCTGTGGTAGATCTTTCATCAATGTGACATCCAGCCCAATCAAGATCGGTGTAGACCTTGATTGATCTATCAGAGACTTGGTGAAATGTAAGCCCTGGCCAGGAGTGGACTTTAGGTACCTCAAGATCTCCATTCACAAAGATCCCAATGTTGCTCGGTAGAGGCAATGCATGAATCAAGCAACCAGATCGACGCTATATGCAATATCGTGTCTTGTATGGGACAGATAAATGAGTTTCCTACAAGTCTTTGATATTGATCCTTTTTCGACAAAGAATGTCACCATGCGGCCAGGTATTACTGGGGTCACTGGGGATACAAAGAGTTTGCATCCCAAAGATGCCGCTTTCCTTCAAAGAGTCCAAAGACATACTTCCTCTCGTGGAAAGCAGATATACCGGGTCGCTTCTAGCTATTTCCATACCAAGAAAGTACTTGAGGTAGCCCAAATCTTTAACTTGAAATACTTTTGCCAAAGCACAGGTCTTCAAGTGTTGGATCTCAGCAGGTCATCACCGAGAAGCATGATATCATCCACATGTAGACAATAAGAATGGACCTTTTCTCGGTTTGTTGTTTTGATAAACATTGTGTGATCTCGAGTTGCATTGATGGTATCTAGCGGCTTTAACCACAGAGAGTGAGTTTGCCAAACCAGGCTCTAGGGGACCGCTTTAGGCCATATAGAGATTTCCTCAATTTGCAAACTTTCCTTGAGTGTGAGTGTTGGAAAACCAGAGGCACATTCATATAGACTTCCTCAAGAAGGTCACCATTTAGGAAAGCATTCTTGATATCCAATTGGTGTAGAGAGCCGATCAAGTTGGACAAAGAATTGAGATCAAGACACTCGACAAGTGTTTAGTTTTGCCCACAGTGCAAAGGTTTCCTTGTAGTCAAGGCCATATGTTTGAGTGAATCCCCTTGCAAACAGCCTAGCTTTGTATTTGTCAATAGTACCATCAAGATTGTACTTGATAGTGAATGACCATTTGTAAATTGACTGTCTTCTTTCCATGTGGGAGAGTGGTGAGATCCCAAGTATGGTTGTCAAGGAGAGCGATCATTTCGGCTTTGATACCGCCTTCCACCGATCATGTTGGAGAGCTTCTGTATATTCTTAGGAATAGAGTGAGAATCCAAGTCCTGTGTAAACATGGCAAAAACAGTGATAATCGATCATAGGATAGATAATTATGAATAGAGTGATCGATAGCAAGATCTCTTTCCCTTCCTGATAGCAATAGGTCTGTCATCAACGCCCACAGTCTTTGAGAGTTAGTTAAGTGCCGAGGTTCATCTGCTTTGTGACTTAAGATGGGTTGCCGAGTGTCAGTAGTCTCGGTTCAGCAGGCTCTGGGTCAGTAGACTCTGGTTCAGGAGGTTGCTGAGGATCAGTAGGATGCTGAGAGTCAGTGGGGTGCTGAGGTTCAAGAGTTTGCTGAGGGAAAGGATTTAGGTCAAGTTCAATCAGGTTCCCATCAGTGACTGCCTCAGTGGACTTGCTGTAGTAGGGAGTCCTTTCAAAGAATTTTACATCCATAGAATTGTAAAATCTTTTTTCAGAAGGAGAGTAACACTTGTAACCTTTCCTGTCCTTTGCATATCCTAGGAAAATGCACTTGTGAGCTTTGGGATCAAGTTTGCTTCTGTGTTGGGCATGGATATAAACAAATACAGTACAACCAAAGATTTTTAGTGGTAATTGGGAAATAAGATGAGGCAGGAGTGTGTGGTCGTGAGGGTTTGGATAGGAGTTTTGAAGCCTAACACTACTGGAAGTCTGTTGATTAAGTATGTGGCAGATTAATATAGCTTCACCCCACATATACTTTGGGACATGGGTAGTGAACATGATTGATCGAGCCATCTCCAGAGAGGTGCCTGTTCTTTCTCTCAAAGAACCTCATTTTGTTGAGGTGTTTCCACACAATCACGATATGGACAATCCCTTATTCATCAAGAAATTAATGAGGTTAGACTCATAGTATTCAAGAGCATTATCGTCTTTAAGATCTTGATCTTAGTGTCAAATTGAGTAGAGATCATGTTGTAGAATTCTCAAAAGCGGTCCAACTTCAGATTTATCCTTCATTAAAAACAGCCATGTGTTCCTGGTATGATCATCAATGAAAGTGACAAACCACCTTTTTCCTGTTATACTTTTTACCCTTGAAGGTCCCCATACATCACTATGAATTAAAGTGAAAGGTGTGGAAGGCAAATAAGGTAGTTTGGCATACACAGATTTGGTAAGTTTGGCAAATTGACAAATATCACATTGAAGATCATTGACATTACATCCTTTAAATAATTCAGGAATTACAGACTTCAAATAACCAAAACTTGGATGTCCTAGTCTATAATGCCATAACATGATATTATCTAAGGTTTGAGTGCAGGCTGCTGAGGCAGATTCAGTCTTCAGTCTTCTGTCTTCAGCAGGGTCGACCACATACAATCCTAAGCAGGGTTTAGCCCTCCCAATCACTTCCTGTGAAGAAGGGTCCTGGAAAGTGCACTGATTCTTATTAAAAACAACAAATCCAATTTAAATCTTTTGCAAGTCTCTTGATGAGATATGAGATTGCGATCTAATTTTGGAACAAATAGGACATCCTTTAGACATATCTTATTAGTGAGTTTAACATTTCCAAAACTTTTGCACGAGAGATAGATCCATCGCTAGCCTTAACATTGTGAATTTGTTGACATGGCATAAGGTGAGTTATGAGGTTTTTTTATTACAGGTCATATGGGATGAGGCCCTAATCAACAATCCATGTTTCATTACTAATAGAAGAGTAGAATTTACCCGCACTAGCCTCGAGTAGCCGTGTCAAGAGAGGTACTACCTTCTTTTTGTTGAGTGAGGAAAGCTTTGAATGCAAAAGAACCGAGCATTCAACTTGTTGTCATTCTCTCTTCATGGACATGCCCGCCTCGACTTTTCCTGGTAGGTTTGAGGATTTAGGCATGCCATGTAGCTTCCAAGCAAGTGTCCTTGGTGTGATTTGTGCTTATAAAGTGCTCACGAACAACTTTCCAGTTCTATCAAGAGCTTCCCGACGGTCAAGAACCTCAAGAGCTTCCCGATGGTCACAGGTAGCACTCTCAACAGGTTGTCGGCAGGGAGTTCAAAGGCGACATCACTTTCCTCCTGCTTTCCTCATGTTTGACTTCAGCAAACATGGATTTGAGATTGGGGATAGGTTTTGTGGCAAGGATTCTTCCTCTAACATCATCAAGAGCAGGATTCAGTCCAGTAAGAAACTTGAATACTCTCTTTTTCTCAATAATGTCCTTATAAAGGCAAAGCATCCTTGACATCATTCCAGGGTGAGTTTCCAAAGATATCTAGGTGTTGCCATGCCCTAGAGGCAGTTGGTTGAAGTATTGAGTTATAGACATATCTCCTTGCCTGCAGATTTTGAATCTGAGCTTCAAGTTCATACACTTCGAGGTATTGTCTTTCTTGGAGTAAAGATCCCCTGGCATTATCCTGGATTTCCTTTGCAGTATCATACATCATAAAGTTCTCACTAATCTCTTTTGTCATTGATCTTGTGAGAATGGTCATGACTTGATTATTAGCAGTATCCCATGCTTCAAATCCTGGGTCATCTTCAGCAGGGGCAGGTTTAGAGCCGGACAGGTATCCCATCTTACCTTGTCCAGAGATGTACATTTTCATAGATCTTGACCATAGCAAATAGTTGTTGCCATCAAGTCTATGATTAGTATAAGATGAAGATTCAGTGACCCCAGTCTGCTGAGGCAGCTGGGACTCAACTGAAGGTGAGGAAGCTTCAGATAGTGAAGACATCTGAGCTTCAAGTTCATACACTTCTGAGGTATTGTCTTTCTTGGAGTAAAGATCCCTGGCATTATCCCAGATTTCCTTTGCAGTATCATACATCATAAAGTTCTCACTAATCTCTTTTGTCATTGATCTTGTGAGAATGGTCATGACTTGATTATTAGCAGTATCCCATGCTTCAAATCCTGGGTCATCTTCAAAGAGGCGGAGTTTAGAGCCGGACAGTATCCCATCTTACCTTGTCCAGAGATGTACATTTTCATAGATCTTGACCATAGCAAATAGTTGTTGCCATCAAGTCTATGATTAGTATAAGATGAAGATTCAGTGACCCTGGTCTCTTTGAGGCGGTTGGGACTCAACTGAAGGTGAGGAAGCTTCAGATAGTGAAGACATTCTTGATTCAGCAGGGTGCTGAGAGTTTGCAGCGGATTTCAGGAGTTTAAGTCTCTGATACCATGAAGAGAGTTTGAGAAAGTAATAATACTTGAGTAAACTCCAACTTGTTTATTCATGTTGAAAGAATGAGTATAAATAGATACAAGAGAGGATCCTTACAAGAGAGGATCCTAGCTAGTAAAGTAAAAGTAACTAGAGCCGGCTACAATAAATGCTAGAGTCGGCTATGTCTATGCTATTACATAATAGGACAAAGGATAGTTACTTTATGACTATTAGGACATATTAATTATTTATTCAATGCCATTAATATGTCTCTTGATAAAAAGTAACACGTTACATTGTAACATGTTATGAGTGTAATAATAATGTAATATTATTAACCATAGTATTTCCACAGTTCGTAAGTGGGGAGTGGAGTCGTTGGTCTAGCAATGGAATTAATGCTTATTTTGTATCAATAAATCTCTTAGTTTTCGATCTTTTTCGAGCATTATTTAGTTGATTAAAATAAATTGTATAAGGTATATATTTCATAGATTTGAAGATGTAATGATCAATTTGGATGTGTATAATGATGTATTATTTTTATATGATTAAATTTACGTGATTTTATTACGTTTTGTTGACAAATTCTATGTAAAATATCTAAAATTATGATATAATTAGTATAAAATATTAATCTTTGTAGTTTAGTATAGTTAGTAGTAAAAGTTAGTATTTATAGTAAAAGTTGTAGTTTTTGTGCGGTTTTAGTAACCGAATATTGTGTCTATTTTACACGGGTATTTTGTGTTTATTTCATTCGAGAATCCTAAGATGAACTGAAATCCAGTATCGACACTTTTTGAAGTCAATTCAAGTTGTTGAAAGGAAGTTATAAAGCGTCACCGATATAAATGATCAAGAGAATAATTGTTTGAATCTCGAAAAGGGCGTATAATACAAATGGCTCATCGAGAATCGTTTTACGAAGAAGTGGTCTTGATGAAAGTTGTAGAGAATTCAACGAGCTTTTCAACGGAAGTTCGATTATGTCATTACGATATCAAGAATTCAAATTCACGATTTTTAGAAGTTAAGCGTGTAATTATATATAATTATATATATAATTACAAAGACAATGATGATTAAGGGTAACATGCTTGCACATCACGATAACAAAGCGTAATGATTGTCATCATTACACGGACCGATCCGGCAAGTTTTGAGACCGGTCCGGGAAGGGAAAATTCTATAAATAGGGGATCGAGAGGCTCACTTTCACTTTGTACCAAAATTATATATATAAACCCTATTCTATATATATAACTCTTTCCCTCTTTCTTTTATAGTTTGTAAATAGGCCTTATGCCAAAATAATGTAGTAGTAATGCGGTAGTAATGCTCGGGAAATTCTCGAAGGTTCGGTGTTCTTTGAAGTCGTTGTAATACACAGGAAAAGACGATTTACGAGTCATGATTTATGTAATCGGGTAATTTCTATAATAATTATGTTTATGTTTGTTATTTTCTTCTTTTTAGTTTTATAATGTTATTAGGCTAGATCTAATAACTAGCCAAAGTTATGTAATCGTATTATTTTGATCTTTTCGGTAATGGAATGATGTTAAAATAAAATTGACTAAAATTGAGTAAAATGAATCTTTTTCTATTTAAGCTACGTAATGATAACATATTCGGAATGAAGTAATCAATCATGATGAATACCACATATAACTGGCGATGGCCCGACCCGGAGAAGTCGGGATATGAGTAAAAATAGAAAAACCGGAGGGTAAAAATGGCCGTCGATTAACGGAATCCTATTTCCTACCGAAGCGATTTGTCTGGAAAGATAAATCTTATTAAAATTTGTACTCGAGATCTTAATAATGTTAAAATCACAGTTTAATTGAAACTACACCGTTTGTATTAAATCGATCCGCTTGACAACCGGAGCCTCTTGAATAACATCGGCCATCGACAAATGGAATCACCTCTTTTATCCGGGGTAGATTTGTACAAAGTACTGTTTTGACTAACTAAGTTTAGCATGGGGCGAGTTGTGGACCTTGGGTGATGACTTTTGACATATGACAATTTCATACGCTCGTGTGAGGAGGAATTGTTGACATTAGGAGTACACCGTTTCATTCACTCAATTGGACCTAAAAAGGAAGATCGAACACATTCCATTAATTGAAAGATCATATAAATTGATTACATATACTTTGGTTAGTACAGTTATATATTATATTTTGGTATCTATATATTTATATATATATATATATTTTACTATTTATGTACATCTATATATATTTATATATCTATATATATTATATTAGAATAACTTTTAAATTATGCATTTATTTTATGTTGGTTAGAGTAGTAGTGTCTGTGTTATAAAATTGCGGTTTAGATCGAGTTAATAGCGACTCTTTGGTGTTTAACCACACTTAAAAGAATTACCACTTTTTCCTGAGGATTCGACACTGACTCACCACTTTATCACTACAATTTGACCCGGTACTTTGCCGGTTAGGATCCGTCTAACCTAGAAAAAGGTGCATCCCTTTCTTGGCGCCGTTTAGGTGCAGTTTGGTGACGTCGACTTTACGGCGCCGTTGCCGGGAGACAAAGTCGCTATTTTTTTGTGTCTATGGTTACTACTTGTATTAGCTTAAAATTCTAGAGGATAAACCAACACTCTTCTTATCACATTTCTTTTTATTTTTCATTGGTATCTACTTTCTTTTAGTACCAATTTTCTTCTTCTTTAAAACTCGAGCATTTTCTATTTTAATTAGTTGATGACGAAGCGGTAAAGCCTCACTTACTCCTTATAAGCTGATATAAGCGCTTACGAAAGGCGATTTGCGGATAGAGAGTAAGCGTGGTCAAACCGACTTAGGACTCTTGGAAAATCTCCAGCGGAATCATCTTTAATAAAAATAAAGAAATGGCTGAAACTAGTGATGAAACAAGCGAGCAGAGGCTAGATCATGCTTTAGGGCATGGACAAAACCCATTAATATTAATAATAATCGAATAATAATAATAGGAACAATCAAGATCGGAACCGAGAATAATCGTAACAATCCGCCAAACCCGAGACCTATCGTGATCAAAGCGTAAGGAGAAACCGGACTAATAATCCCATACTTTTACCGAATGAAGGAAGCGAATAATTTGAAATTAAGTCTCATCTTTTTGGTTTAATTGGCCTTAAGAGCCCAATTTCTAGGAGAAGATGATGAAGATCCACATCATCATCTCTATCTGTTTGAAGAAGCTGTGCAATATAGCCAAAAGTCAAGGTGCTCATAAGGAATTGCGAGGATGACTATGTTTCCTTTTTCTTTAAAAGGAAGAGCCGAGATTGGTTTATGTCTCTTCCACACCACTCGTTAACTAGTTGGGAGGATATTCAAAGTGAATTTACGAAACAATATTTCACTCGGGGCCGAATTTGGAATTAAAAGTCGAGGTTGCTAATTTTAGACAAGGATCACGAAGAAACACTTGGGAATGCGTGGGAAAGGTTTAAAAAATTGTTAAGAGCTTGTCGATCATGGTTATTCCTTAGATATGCAAATTCAACTTTTACGTAAGTAAATTAAGAAAAGATTCACGTGGGATGTAGATCATGCATGTGGTGGTTAGATTAATGATGAGTGAAGCTCAAGCAGTTTACGATGCTATAGAAAAGATTTCCAAAAACAACGAGAATGTGGGAAACCGGTTCTAGCACTAGAAAAGTAGCTTTTTTGCGAGAAGGATGTCGTCAAATACGGAAGTTCTAGCACATTTGGAGAATTTAAGTAGAAAGTTTGATGGATTACAACAAGGTAAGAATCAAAATTCAGAAAATAGTACTCAATGAATACTCAAATCATGATAATGTGTCATTAGGGATAGAAGAACCACAGGATATTCAAAAGGAAGTGAGTTTTCTTGGCTGACATAGGAATTTGAACAATGCATATTCAAACTCATTTAATGCTATTAGAAGAGACCACCCAACTTTTAGATAGTGCGAAAACCCTAGTAAGCCAGGACAACCGCCGTATCCAGTTCAGTATAAGAATATGAATAATAATCAAGTTTATCAAGGAAATACATCTAATCAGAATTTACAATCATTACCAAGATCCTATCCTCAACATACCACTCAAAGTATACGGTAACTCAAAGTTCAACTCAACTGCGAAGAAGGGTTGAAAAATGGGAAAAGCGATGGAAAATATGATGGGTGTAGTATCTACTCAAGCTAAGAATATGGAAACAATGATGACTTCTATAGGTTCGGTCGGTAAGGACATGAGTACAATGAAAACATCTATGAGTGGACATGATACCAGAATGAGAACGATAGAAGCTTCATTAAGGAATATGGAAGATCATTTGAGTAGGGAAGGTGAACGTAACAACAGTAGACCTCCTGGAGGATTACCAAGTAATCTTGAAAGAAACCCAAGAGAGGTAAATGTTGTAATTCACGAGAAGTAGGAAACTCTATGGTAGTAATGGAGTAGAAAACTTGGGAATAATGAAGTAGAAAATGATTTAGATAAAAATGAAGAGACTAAAGATGAACTTGACTTCTACGGATGAGGAAGAAGAAATCATAGAGAATTTCTTGAAAAGGAATAGAAGTTTGGAACACGAGAAGGAAGGTGAAAAATGGGTAAAAATCCTAAATTTTGAAAGACCCCATGGATAAAGATTTAAGGAATCTATTTAAGGAACATGTTAGAGTAGAAGATAAAGAAAACAAGGATGAAAGCAGGAAGAAATGAAGGAGTATGAAGTAGAGATTGATTCGGGGAACAAATTAAAAAGAAAAATTCAAGAACACGAAACATGGCGATCAAGTAATACTCCAAAGGATAAAGGAAAAGAGAATGACTTGAAACCAAAGGTTATAGATTTAGAGTCTTTACCTTTTCCACCTAAAGATCAAATTAAAAGATTAAGGCGATCAGTATGCTCGTTTCCTTGATACTTTTCGTCATATTCATGTTAATATCCACATTATCGAAGCTCGATAAATATGCCTGCCTATGGAAAGTTTTGAAGGATATACTATCAAATAAGAAAAAATTAGAGGAATATGAGAATATATGCCTAAATGAAGAATGTTACGCATTCTGCGGCATAAGTTACCACCTAAACTAAAAGATCTGGAAGTTTTACGATTCCGTGTGAAATTGGAGGATTTTTGTTTAAGAAGGTCTTATGTGATCTTGGAGCTAGTATAAATCTCATGTCTTATGAGGATTATAGAAAGCTAGGCATAGGAAAGCTTACTAAAGTGAAATGACTCTGCAAATGGCGAGACGGATCGATTAAGTACCACTAAAGGAATTATTGAGGGCGTATTGGTTAAAGTAGACAAGTTCTATTTTCAGTAGACTTTGTAGTTATGGAAATGGAAGAAGGATTTTCAGCGCCGCTTATCTTAGGGCGTCCATTTCTAGCTACGAGGAGAACTTTAATCGATGTTGAAAGGAGAATTAATTTTGAGAGTCAATGAAGATGAAGTTGCTTTCAATATTTTCAAAGCTATGAACCATCAATACACATCACGAGAATCATGTTCTTTTATAGAAGATATTCATTACATCTATGATAATCGATTACCAACTTTTGAAGATAGATTAGAAGAATGTTTAACTTTATCTATCTATAAAGAAGATGAGGAAGACATTGAAATGAAAGAGATAATCCTTTCTCTAGATAAAGGAAGTTTTACTTTTAAACCACCATGGCATAAGTATTTAGAATTAGAACTAGAAGGACCGGTTCTTAAATCATCAATAGAAGATCCGCCTAAGAATGCGGAATTGAAACCGTTACCTTTAAATCGAAATATGCTTTTCTTGAAAATGATAACCTTTTACGATTATTATTTCATCAACTTTACTTGAACAACAAGAAGATCAATTACTAGGAATGTTGAAAAAGCATAAGAAAGCTTTTGGATGGGCGATTGCCGATATTCAAGGTATTAGTCGGAGATATGTGTTCATAAGATAATTCTAAAAGAAGATGCTAAACCTTGTATTCAACATAGCGCCGCCTCAACCCCAATTCTGATTAATCGTTAAGAAAGAGGTTATTAAGCTATTAGAAATGGGAATAATCTTTCCTATATCGGATAGTGAATGGGTAAGTCAACTCAAGTTGTACCAAAGAAAGGAGGTTTCACGGTGAAAGAGAATGATAAGAATGAATGGATTCCAACAAGGAAATTACGAGGATATCGAATGTGCATTGATTTTAGAAAACTAAATGATCATACTAAGAAAGATCATCATCCACTTCCATTCATAGTGCAAATGTTAGAGCGTTTAAGTGGACATAAGTATTCTTGTTTCTTAGATGGTTATTCGAGGTTATTCTGAGATATTCATTGCGGCGAGGAGATAGGGAAAAGACAACTTTCACATGTCCTTATGGAACTTTTGCGTATAAAAGAATGCCGTTTGGTTTATGTAATGCTCTGCTCGTTTCAAAGATGTATGATGTCTATATTTTACGATATGGTTGAGAAATTCTTAGAAATTTTATGGGCGACTTTAGTGTTTACGGAGACTCTTTTAATGGTTTGTTTGTTACATTTAGAGCGAGTGTTACTTATTTGTGAGGATACCAATTTAGTGTAGCGGGAAAAATGTCATTTAATGGTATCGGAAGGAATTGTACTAGGTCATAGAATCTCTGAAGTAGGAATTGAAGTTGATAAAGCTAAAGTCGAGGTAATCGAAAAATTGCCTCCACCGAGTTAATCTAAGAGCGTTAAGAGGATTTCTTGGACATGCGAGGATTTTATAGGAGATTTATTGCAGATTTTTCAAAGATAGCAAAGCCTACAAGTCATTTGCTTGAAAAAAAGTATCTTTTAATTTTGATAGTAAATGTATGGAAGCATTTAAGACCCTGAAAGCGAAGTTGATTCTTGCACGATATTGGTGGCACAGGTAGGATTTACCTTTTGAGATTATGTGTGATGCAAGCGATTTATTTGTAGGAGGCTATTTTAGGTCAAGGTATAATAAATTCTCAAAGCTATTTACTATGCATCTCATCGTTAAATGCGACTCAACTAAACTATGCAACTCTGAGAAAAGAAGCTGTTGTTTGTAATTTTTGCCTTAGATAAGTTTAGATCGTATATTGTTGGCTCTAAGGTAATAGTTTATCTGAGACCATTCGACATTGAAATATTTCTTGAGTAAGAAAGATCTGAAACCACGTCTTCTTAGATGGATTCTCTACTTCAAGAATTTGATATTGAGATTAAAGATAAAAGGAAGTGAGAATGTAGTAGTGGATCATCTAAGTAGAATGGGCGAGGAAGAAATAGGAAATGAAATTAAAGATTCGTTTCTGATGAACAAGCTATTTAGAATCGATACTCCTTCAACCATGCAGTTATTAAAGAAAAGAATTCCTTCTAAGGAAAATTCACCTTGGTTTGGAGATATCATTAACTACTTAACTTTGTGATTACATTCCGTCTCATTGGACTTAGCAATGTGAAAAAAGTTCTTTTATGACTTAAAATTTTATTCTTGGGAGGAACGGATCTTTTCCGTAAATGTTAGGATGGAATAATCGGAAAATGTGTGCACGATAATGAAATTTTAAGTGTTTTATCGTTTTGTCATGATCGTGAGGCGAGGAGGTCATCATGGAGGTTGGAAAAGCTGCTTTTAAAGTCTTGCAATGTGGTTTTATTGGCCTACACTTTATAAAGATGCGTATACATATGTTAAATCTTGTGAATCATGTCAAAAATGGGAAATATATCGAAAAAACATGAAATGCCTATGCAACCTATTTTAGAATGTGAGTTATTTGATGTTTGGGGTATAGATTTCATGGGACCTTTCACTATATCGTTTGGAAAAAGATTTATTCTTGTAATGGTAGATTATGTTTGAAATGGGTAGAAAGTGAAGCTCTTCCCACTAATGATACCAAGGTTGTCATCGATTTCTTAAAAAGAACATATTCACTAGATATGGCATTCGAGGCGATCATTAGTGATAGAGGTTATAACTTTTGCAATCGACCATTTACTAAGTTAATTGAAAAATATGGTGTAGCATAAGTTAGGAAGCCTTATCATCCATAAACCGGTGGTCGGTAGAGGTGTCGAATAGAGATTAAAAGAATCATAGAAAAAGCAGTGGATTCAAACCGTAAAAGCGGGCGATTAGACTAGATGATGCGTTATGGGCATCTGAACGACTTTTAAAACTCCAATTGGGCATTCTCCTACAAATTAGTCTTTGGTAAATCTTGTCATCTCAGGTAGAGTTAGAACACCGAGCATTACAGGCTATTAGATTTTTAAATTTCGATCCTAAAAGGCATCGGTGATCATAGATTACTTGATTAACGAAATTAGAAAATTTAGCCTTGATTCATATGAAAATGCTCGAATCTACAAAGGCATACGAAATCCTTCCATGATAAGAGAATATATAGTCGTGAGTTCCATATAGGTGATCGAGTGTTATTGTACAATTCACGTTTAAAGTTGTTTCGGAAAGCTTAAATCAAGATGGGCGGGACCATTTAAAGTAACACGAGTTTATAAATCTGGGTTTGTTGAACTAAGCGATGGGAATACAACTTTTATAGCCAATGGTCACGGGGTGAAGCTATTTTTGGAAGGTGAAGAAGTCTCTCTCATAAATGAAGTGATGTTCTTTGATCGACCCTCGAAAGACTAAAAAGCGATTGCTCTTAAAAAGTGAAAGTATCAAATTACCAGGTTTTATCTTTACTTTTATATGTCTAAACTAGTTTCGTCTTTTACCGGATAGGCGTAAAAAAGCTGGATGTCTTTTAGATAGATTAGGAGTTTTGTTTTGCTTTTGAAGTTTGGTTTTAATAGAGATGTCGCCTTTACTATAGAAGCCTTAGTTTTGAAAAGAACAAGCAATTGTTGAGAGAGAAAAAATTGAAAGAAGTTTGTAATGAGTGCGTCGAGAAGCTCGATAAAGAGAAGGGCTAAGTTTTTAAGGAAGTGTAGAATCTGTGGAAAGATTGAACACAATGGGCAATGTGGGAAAAATATAACTCAATCTCGAGTGAGTGTTTGAATGTAATTAAGAAGGAGCGATTAGGTGGTTAACCGAAAATCGATGGACTTCAAGACTTAATTCAAGCGCTACATTTCTAGGATATAGTTTGCTTGAGCGGTATGTTAGAAATCTGGAGTTTATAGAAATTGAAGAATTAGAAACCCCGTAAGTTCAAGTCTTTTTCTTTTAGTTTTATAAAATTTTTGCATAACTTTGAAAATTTTATAAAATTGGATCTTTATAAAATTAAGGAGTTTTATAAAAGTTTATAAAAAGTTCTTTAAGTTTTTAGATATTTTATAAAATTAATAGAAATTTATTGAATTTTTATAAAATTTTAAATAAGTTTTATAAAGATTTTATAAATTTTGAGAAATTGTTATAAAATTTATAAATTTTATTTTAAAGTTTTATTAAAGTTTTATAAGTTTTATATCAAAAATCAAAAAAAAAAAAATTACGAAAATTCACAAAAAATGCACACGGACCGATCCGGCCCTTATCGAGGACAGTCGGGTTGAAGTTAACCTAAAAGGGCGGGATTTTCTTTTCTTCTTCATTTTTCTCTCTTTTTCATGACCATGGCATCACCCTTCAACTCGGAAAAATTTTATTTTCTTCTCAAAAATACAAATTACACTACACCATTACATACATTCTTCCTCTTTTACTCTCTCTCTCTTCAACACAAGTGAAAAATTTGAAAAGATCGAACACAAGCTCCATTTCATCCCGGAGGCTTATCGACTTTTCGGCCACTTTTCACTGTTTTGTTCACTATAAGGTATAATTTGTTTACTCTAGTTATCAATTTCATAATTTTATAATTTTAGATTTATTTTCATTGTTTTGAATTTTTGTGTGTTGTGACATTTTATTTTGTGTTGTTTTTATTGTTTTTATTGTTGTTTTGTCAATTCAATATCGTAGAATGGCCTAAATCGGTCGAAAAATCTACAAAAGCGAAAGCCTAATATTCCAATAGAAGTACCGGTCGTAGAATTAAAAGATTTAACACCGGAAGAAGAAATCATTAGTTTTCTTTGCTCTGACTTCACCTCAAGCTAAGAATGCTTATAAAAATATCTATAGTAAATGTGGAGTTGTGTTGGAAAGAGGCTTAGATTTTGATGACTTAGGAGAGGAGGTTAGGCGTATTTTGCGAGGCGCCAATGGTTGGATTTTGCGGCTCGAGAGGGCAGGAGAGATCAATACTACCTTAGTGGCGAGAATTTTATGCGATTTTGTCTACTTTGACACCAGCTGAGGTAGTATGATAAGTCTATTCCTTAGGTCTAGACATGTTTCTTTTAGTCGGGCCGATTAATCTTTGTTTTAGGGGTAGAAGTTTTCGAGATGAAGAAGATTATAGAAATTTGTTTATAGATTAGATGATCTGCTATGTATGAGCGGATTGCCTCACAGAGCTCGAGAGGAGTTTGATGCTCTGTGAGAATGGGTGGATATGATTTAATTATGGGAAGTGTTTTAGAGATCGAGGGCAATCAAAAGATTTTTGAGCCATACTCTCTATCCAGCTACCAAACACACACGCCTTTGGTAAAGAAGATTTATGCATTACTTGGGCGATGATTCATGATGTTAAGGTGGATGTGGGAAGATCATGTATAGAAGGGTTTCGAGTTTATTATTCTTGCCAAGGCGAGGAGTCACATGTACTTTCTGGCTTTATTTGATTTATGTCGTAGATCGGGAGTTCCTTTCTGTCTAACGACAAGTTGATGATGGCGGATGAGTCACTGATAGGCCCTGAGTGCGAGGAGGTCTCGGAGGGTTCGATAGACTCGATAGTTAGGCGTAGTGCACCTCACCCGATTCCACGGTTTGACATTTTCATCTTTTACGAGCAGCGGCGGACTTCTCTCCCAAACACATTACATACGATATGTTTCAATCCTTAGTATCGAGATGTAGCCGAGGCCAGGCTAATATGGCTTTGTTTCTTTGAGCATAGTAGGCGGTGGGTGATGATTTACGTAGAGGATCTTTGAGACATGGCGGATGCATCTTGATCCTTCTTTCGATAGAAGCGCCTATCCGCACTGTCAATCCAACCCATATCGTTACGAGAATGGATAGCACCTATTCCACCATCTCGGAGCTTTCATCATATGCCAAATCCTTTTGAAAGCCGGTCTAGTGGTGGGGTGTCTTTTATCTGAGTTCTCGAGTCTTTGTTACATCTAGGTAGGGAGGATTTTGGATTTTGCAAGGATGACGATGAGTATGAGTTCGTTGGGTCTCGGCTTGATTCGATTCGGACCACGACTACGTTTCCACGACAAGAAGCGTCATCGGTTCCAAGTATGAATGATCGATTTACAACTGGCTTGGCGATGATGATGTTGACATTGTTTGATTTTAAACAACTTTTATTATTTCTAAACATTTTATATTTATTTATTTTATTTTACGCATTTTAACTTTAGTTGATAAGTTTGCTAGTTTAATAAGTTTTCGATTTCATTAATCGTTTTTACGTCGTGATCGTAAATTTATTTTTAATAGTATTTAAATATTTCATAAAAATCAAAAATCTAAAAAATATATTTATCATTCGCATGTAAGTATTAGGTGTGTCGTTTTATCCGTATCGGTGAGATAATATTTAAACTACCTTTATAGCTTCTCAAATAGCTTGAAGGCTATTAAGTTGAACAAAGAAAACTTGAATTTTACAACCTTCATACGGTAAAAATATCTTAAAGCCGGACCGGTCGGTCGGTTTGAGACCGATCCGGGAGTAAAAGCGCTTAGTCATCTTTGAAAGTGTTAGTATGCATGCACGTGTACTCTAATTTTTATCCATTTAAGGGCAGAGAGGTTGAAAGTAAAAATTTGCCAATTCACTCACTACTTTCAATCCTCTTCTTTTTTTTGCATCTGTTTAAACTAAAATGTCAAACCGATCATCACCATCAGTCAATTCATACGATCCGGAGGCGGTTGATGTTTTGTCCCGAGTCTAGCGCTTCAAATGTTAATTTGTTGGTGAATCGAGGTTTGCAAATTCTCTATATTGATGGAAAGGGTATCAATTTTGAAAAAATTGATCGATTCGGAAGGATTTAATTGAGAATCAAGGATGGAAAAAATTTGTTAAGCATCCTCGAGGAAGAATTGCGTTTCTATTGTTAGGGAATTTTATTGACTCTTTCTACTTTATTACTACGGTAGATCCGTCACGACTTATATACATTGCGTGGTACACTTATTCACTGTCACCTCGTATTATCAATCATATCTACGAGATACCGATTTTCAATCAAATCCATAATCTTCATTATGAATATCAATGGGCATTAGGAAACTCTTGTCATGTTGTTAACTATGTCACGGAAGCTTTTCGTATTTGTTTCGAGTTCGATCAAAATTACGACTCTACCACTTCGCTCTACTGCTCATGCGAGAGCATGGAAACACTTCATTAACTCACGAGTCTATCCGACTAGTGACTTTGCGTGGAGTTAGTGATAGTGAGATACTTTTGTTATTTGCGTTGATAAGCGGGCTCGTGTGGGTGGGGATTTTGATTTTTAGGGGCGATAAACTTTGCGGTGGAGCGGTATAATAATGGAAGGCCGATGCCTTTTGCTTGGTTAATTTCAAGGTTATGTATTCATTTGAATGAAGTCACGAAATTGCTTACGATGAGATATATCCGTCTCGTGATTGTCGTAGAAGATTGCTACCGGTAGAGAATCCGGGTTGTTTCGTCAACTATTTGAGATAGTTGTTAGTGGTTTTATTTAATTTAGTTTAAGTTTGGTTTGCTTTAATAAGTTAGAGTTGATTAAGGTTAGTAAGTTAATAATAAGTTTGTTTTATTAGTACGTAATAGTTTCTTTTTGTTTAATATATATGTTGTTTGATTTTAATATCGTGTGTTATCGATGTTTATAACGATCATCTATAATTTTAATTTAATTTTGAACCTACTTTTCATACTCATTGAACATCGGGACGATGTCACGCCCGTAAGTGGGGAGTAGAGTTAGGTTTGAAAATTCATTAAAATTTAAAAAAAAAAAAAAAATAATTATAAAATATAACCTTTTCATATAAATTAGTACTTTAATTACTTATTTCTTAGTTTTAATTTTCTTGAATAATTTAAGTTGGTTAATATATGAATAAAAATGATATAATTCGAGAGGATTAATTTTTGATTTAGTAAAATATATTAGATATATAATGAATATGTTTTATATCTTTTATAAGATTTTAAGATTTTGAGTATGTATAACTAAATAATTTTTGTCAAATATTTCTTTTATGGAATTATTCAAGTAATTTTATATTTATAAATAAATTTTAGATAATTTTCTTTTCAAGATTAATTATGAATTTGGAATCAAAATTAGGAATGATGATTTTGGCACCAGCAAAAATATAGCTATAGTGAATAAGCCTCATGAATAAAATTTCCAATTTTGACCCCACCTCGACTTTTTAAAGAGTGATTAAGACCTCGCTCGAATTTAGCCATTTTGATTAACTAGAAATTTCCGACCCTTAGCTTGTTTTGGTCTACATTTCTTTGACATCCTTCGAGTTTATGCGTCTTATGAGAGGAGATGATGACGAGAAAAAGTTAAGAGTTGAGAAAAATGGTATATGATTGGAATGAGTTGAGATATGTTAGTGTCCTATGAACAAATTATATTAGGAACAAAGCACCATTTTTTACGAATTAATCAAATATCAAGGTATCTTACTATCTTTGATCGACAATATAAAAATAAAATATATCGGTAGTAGCTACCAATGATTTGAGTGCGATAGGGTGTTATCTAGAAGCGTCTCTATATCCTTTATGAGGTATAAAGCTCGATAAAAATTGAATCAAAAGATCTCAAGAATGATTACGTGTTTAAAGAAACCGGACTCGTAATTTTAGATCGAAAGAGTAGTACTCCGATCAATCTTGATGAAGCAATGCTTGTAAAATTTGATTATTTACACACACTCACGCTTTAGTTCTTAATAAAAAAAAAAAAAAAAAAAAAAAAAAAAAAAAAAAAAAGAGAGAAAATCGAAAAATAGTTGGAATAAAAAAGGATGTTACTAATCAGAAGCTGTTTTTGATCAAGAATGTGAAGGCGTGAAATGCGTGCGACTTGCATCTTTCTATTTTGATTTCCTTTTCTATCTTTTCGATTAACCAAATCTATCTAATATATTAAGCCAATATGTCTTTATCGACTTAGTTAATGATTCGAGAAATTTGTAATAATCGAGATAGAAAGTATTTCTAATATTTTATTTATATTTACGAATTATTGCATGCATGTTTCCATCTAATTCATATTTGATACTTAATTCATTTAAGTTATATAATCTCCCTTTCTTAAATTTCTATAAAATTTATAAATTATATGTTTGTAATATTGATGATATATATTACTTTTGAAATTTTAATCGATCAATTATATTATACATTATTTATTACGCTTATTTTTGCTCGAGGGCGATCAAAAGCTAAGTGGGGAAGTAATTGATGTATTATTTTTATATGATTAAATTTACGTGATTTTATTACGTTTTGTTGACAAATTCTATGTAAAATATCTAAAATTATGATATAATTAGTATAAAATATTAATCTTTGTAGTTTAGTATAGTTAGTAGTAAAAGTTAGTATTTATAGTAAAAGTTGTAGTTTTGTACGGTTTTAGTAACGGAATATTGTGTCTATTTTACGGGTATTTTGTGTTTATTTCATTGCGAGAATCCTAAGATGGCTGAAATCCAGTATCGACACTTTTTGAAGTCAATTCAAGTTGTTGAAAGGAAGTTATAAAGCGTCAACGATATAAATGATCAAGAGAATAATTGTTTGAATCTCGAAAAGGGCGTATAATACAAATGGCTCATCGAGAATCGTTTTACGAAGAAGTGGTCTTGATGAAAGTTGTAGAGAATTCAACGAGCTTTTCAGCGGAAGTTCGATTATGTCATTACGATATCAAGAATTCAAATTCACGATTTTTAGAAGTTAAGCGTGTAATTATATATAATTATATATATAATTACGGCTGAAAATGATGATTAAGGGTGACATGCTTGCACATCGCGATAACAAAGCTGTAATGATTGTCATCATTACACGGACCGATCCGGCAAGTTTTCAGGACCGGTCCGGGAAGGGGAAAATTCTATAAATAGGGGATCAGAGGCTCACTTTCACTTTGTACCAAAATTATATATATAAACCCTATTCTATATATATAACTCTTTCCCTCTTTCTTTTATAGTTTGTAAATAGGCCTTATGCCAAAATAATGTAGTAGTAATGCGGTAGTAATGCTGCGGGAAATTCTCGAAGGTTCGGTGTTCTTTGAAGTCGTTGTAATACACAGGAAAAGAGCGATTTACGAGTCACTTGATTGTATGTCGGGTAATTTCTATAATAATTATGTTTATGTTTGTTATTTTCTTCTTTTTAGTTTTTATAATGTTATTAGGCTAGATCTAATAACTAGCCAAAGATTATGTAATCGTATTATTTTGATCTTTCGGGTAATGGAATGATGTTAAAATAAAATTGACTAAAATTGAGTAAAATGAATCTTTTTCTATTTCGCTACGTAATGATAACATATTCGGAATGAAGTAATCAATCATGATGAATACCACATATAACTTTGGCGATGAAGCCCGACCGGAGAAGTCGAGGATATGAGTAAAAATAGAAAAACCGGAGGGTAAAAATGGCCGTCGATTAACGGAATCCTATTTCCTACCGAAGCGATTTGTCTGGAAAGATAAATCTTATTAAAATTTGTACTCGAGATCTTAATAATGTTAAAATCACAGTTTAATTGAAACTACACCGTTTGTATTAAATCGATCCGCTTGACAACCGGAGCCTCTTGAATAACATCGGCCATCGACAAATGGAATCACCTCTTTTATCCGGGGTAGATTTGTACTCATTACTGTTTTGACTAACTAAGTTTAGCATGGGGCGATTGTGGACCTTGGGTGATGACTTTTGACATATGACAATTTCATACATTTCGTGTGAGGAGGAATTGTTGACATTAGGAGTACACCGTTTCATTCACTCAATTGGACCTAAAAAAGGAAGATCGAACACATTCCATTAATTGAAAAGATCATATAAATTGATTACATATACTTTGGTTAGATACAGGTTATATATTATATTTTGGTATCTATATATTTATATATATATATATATTTTACTATTTATGTACATCTATATATATTTATATATCTATATATATTATATTAGAATAACTTTTAAATTACGCATTTATTTTATGTTGGTTAGAGTAGTAGTAATGTCTGTGTTATAAAATTGCGGTTTAGATCGAGTTAATAAGCGACTCTTTGGTGTTTAACCACACTTAAAAGAATTACCACTTTTTCCACGAGGATTCGACACGACTCACCACTTTATCACTACAATTTGACCGGTGCTTTGCCGGTTAGGATCCGTCTAACCTAGAAAAGGTGCTGTCCCTTTCTTGGCGCCGTTTAAAGTGCGGTTTGGTGACGTCATATAACCAATGTGAACCGTAAGTGCATTGTAATTCCAAATATAGTTGTGTAACATGAATTCCTTCACGTAAGCCTTTGATATTGAAGCGAAAATTTTAAAGCTGTATCCATTCGATTATCTAGTGGTTATTCTAGATAATACTTGATAACTTAGTACCTAACTTTTGAGCGTGTAATTGTGAATATACGAAGGTTTGAATGTGATAGAAAGGATATAAGTTAAGTTTAAAAAAAAAAAAAAAAAAAGATGAACTATTTATATCTCGGTTGTAGCTACCAATGATTTGAGTGCGCGTGAGGCGTTATCACGAAGCGTCTATATCACTATGAGGTTTAAAAGCTCCCATTGCTGATGATAGTAGTCGGCTAGGGGATTATCACGAAATGTCCTATTCTTTGGGAATGAGGGCATATGCTACACATAAAAAAAAAAAAAAAAAAGAGTTAGATAGGTATTAATGTATTTGATCTCACCTCATGACGCTTGCAAGATAGTCGATTTTGGCAATGAGTTCGGATATGTTAGTATTCTATGAAAAAAATAATAAGAACAGAGCATGGTTGAAAACTTAGTTATCTTCGACTATCCCAGTATAAATTGAATGATATGCTTTAGGGATTATCCTAATAAGTACACGGGAGAACTTTGTGTGGAACTGTTACTACTATACCTAGGAAAGTCATTAGGGTATGCGAATGGATATTTGTTAGTTTGCTTGAATTATTCAAGAGAGGATAGTGGAAATTGAAAGGCTTGTCACACACACACTCTCATTATACATTTATATTGAGGTTAACGCTGGTTGTAATTCAATACGGTTGCAACATCACGGTTGTCTCTTATATCTTCTATCTTCATGAATTTATCTCTTATTCATTTTGTTTTATCTCTTGTTTTGATCGAGGGCGACCAAAAGCTAAGTAGGGGTTGTGATGAGAGATAAATTTATGATCGTTTTTATGATATTTAGCCTCATTTACGATACCATTTTGAACATTATTATATCAAATCAAGTCATAAATACTAAGTTTTATCTAAATATGTAAGTGGTAGTTATTATATAAATTATCGTATTTTTATAAGTTTTTGTTAGTTTTGTACGAGGTTTTAGTGACCGGAGTGTAAAGTATACATTTCTGTGGGTATTTTCTGTTTGTTTCTTTGCGAGAATCCTAAGATGAACTGAAATCCCAGTATCGACACTTTTGAAGTCAATTTGAGTCGTTGGAAGAAAGTTATAAAGCGTCACTAAGTCAAATGATCAAAGGGTTAATCGTTTCTTAAATAAAAATCCCGAGTATCGATGGGAATGGCCCTTCAAAGCGGCATTTTCTGAAGAAGTGGCCTTAATGAAAGTCGTAGATCTTCATATAAGCGTTCCGATGCACTTTGAATCACGTCAATTGGACTTCTAGAACTCAAGATATGAAGCGTCACTAGATCAAGTGGTCAATCCCGAAAGCGACACGTATTGGGAATGGCTCGTCAAAGCGAAGTTTTCAGAGAAAGTGTTCTTCGTAAAAGTTGAAGATCTTTGTACAAGCTTTCCGATGCAATTTGAATCATGAAAATTGGAGGTCTACAACCAAGCGGTGGTCAAGTGGCTACTTGATTAAATCACTTCTTGGAAAATGCCGAAAAAGACTCGTAATACAAATGGCTCATCAAAATGACGTTTTACGAAGAAGAGTCTTTGATGAAAGTTGTAGAGTTTTCGAGAGATTTCTAATGACGTTTAAATCACGATTTTTAGAGATCTACAACTCAAATTCACAATTTTAGAAGTTTGATATATAATTATACTACCTCCGGTCCAAAATATAAGTCATCCTAGGAGTTTTCACACAGATTAAGGAATTGGTTGAATGTCATTAATTTGAAGGTTAATATCTAAAATACCCCTTGACTATCATTAATGCAATA
Source organism: Gentiana macrophylla (assembly GCA_026214975.1). Taxonomy (NCBI): domain Eukaryota; kingdom Viridiplantae; phylum Streptophyta; class Magnoliopsida; order Gentianales; family Gentianaceae; genus Gentiana; species Gentiana macrophylla. The sequence goes on along the minus strand of CM047816.1, from coordinate 13,425,228 downwards.
GTTGTTAAGTAATGAAAAGTTGTTGAATTCATAATAAATTAAGGGTAAGATAGAGAAAGAGCAATAAATGTTGCATTGGTAATATAGAATGACTTATATTATGGGACAAGTAGAAAAGTGTAGGATGACTTATATTTTAGACCGGAGGTAGTATATAATTATATATAACCGTCGATCATGTCTTTGCATATTCTTGTGATCATTTGCAATGATGGATTCGGATCGATCCGGCACCAATCGGACCGATCCGGGAAGGATCAATTGCTTATAAATAGGAGCCTCGAGTCTGCGAGACGGATCATTTGTACCTAAAATATATATATATACCATATACTATATATATATATCTCTTTCTCCTTTTTATTTTGTAGTTTGTAAATCGGCCTTATGCGAAATAAATTCGATAGTAGTAAATGCGGTAGTAATGCTCGGGAAATTCCCGGAAGATCGGTGTTCTTTGAAGTCGTTGTAATGTCCGGAAAAAAGGCGATTTACGAGTCGGCCGGTTGTAATCGGGTAATTTTCTATAGTATTTATGTTTATGTTTTTCTTTGTTATTTTCATCTTTTTATCTTTTATAATGTTATTAGGCTAGATCTAATAACTAGCCAAAGATTATGTAATCGTTTTAATTCGATCTTTTCGTTAAAGAAATGTTGTTAAGTTAAAATGATTAAAATTGATTCAATTGAATCTTTTTCTATTTTGATCGTATTCGTATTGGCGTATTTAATCGATCGAGGAATTCATAATATAATTATGAATTGCGCCTCGTAGTTAGGTTATAAACTTCGTTAATAGAAAAACCGGAGGTAAAATTGGCCGTGTGAATAACGTGACTACGGAATCCGATTTCTACCGGGGTAGATTTTTTTGGGAGAAATGAATCTTATTATAATTTGTACTCGAGATCGTAATAATGTTAAATCATCGAGTTTAATAGAAACTTAAACCGGAAAGTTGAATCGTCCGGCTTTGACAACCGGAGCCTTTTAAATAAAATTGACCGTTTAACGAGCGGGTGACTCTTTTTATCCAAAGGTAGAATCGTACTCGGGACCTGTTCAGAAAAACCGTAACAGTTGTGGACCTTGGACTGATGACAATGGACATATGACAATTTCATACGCTCGTGTGAGGAGGAGTTGTCTAGTTTAGGAGTACACCGTTTCATTCACTCAATTGGACCTAAAAAGGAAGATCGAACACATTTCGTTAATTGAAAAGATCGAGTAAATTGATTACATATACTTTGGCTAGTTTGGTTTATATATTATATTTTGGTACCTATATATTTATATATTTATATATATTTTACAATCTATGTACATCTATATATATTTATATATTTATATATATTATATTAGTATAGTTTAATTTTATTTACTGTTTACTCTAACATCTAACTGATCTAACTATCTAACCCGAGGAAAATGTTATAAACCTGCGACTTAGATCGAGTTAATAATAGCTTCTTGGTGTTTAACCCCACTTAAAAGAATTACCATGTTTTCCCTGAGGAATACGACCTGACTCACCACACTAGCACTACAATTTGACCCGGTACACTGCCGGTTAGGATCTGTATAGCCTAGAAAAGGTTCGTCAGTGACCTCTCTAGGTATTCTCAAGACACTTACCACTTGAATTAAGCTATTTGATTAAATGTTAATCATTTTAGACATTGTTTCATTTGTTCTGATTTAAGTATTTTTACAATAACAAACAAGTATTTTTTTATGGGGAATTTTTATGTGATGACTCTATTCAGTATGGAGACATCAATTATACTTTGAATATACACGTATTTTGTAGTGTAAATAAACAAAAACTTAAAACATAGATGTTTTAAAGAGTAAATTGATGTTTTTGTATTGAGTGAAAGACACCACGGATATATATATATATATGGAAAATGCTATGTCCACTACACAAAAGTGTAGTGGATGGTGTAGTGGATGATCCTGTCCATAGATTGGAGAGAGAAATATTTTTTTTTTGTGGGCCCTGATTAAATGTGTGGTGTGGATGATGTTGTGGATGATGTAGTGGAGGTAAATGTAGTGTATGTACTACCGTATATATATATTTATTCTTGGACTCGTTCTCTCCAATCATTTTAAGGTAAAGCCGGCCGGGGCGCCGGCTTATTTAGTCTTGTTGACTAAAGAAATGGCTTATTTAGTCTTTTCTTCTAAGAAAATGGTCTAAACAATCTTTTAGACCATTTTCTTAAATCAAATTCAGCGTTTTAGGTGTTTTGGTACCAAACTAAACCCTAATTGGGAAGGTGAACCCCGATAGGGATTTGAGGACCTTAAGATCGTGCACATTTGTGAAAAAAATGGGAGAAAATCGCGGTCAAATTTTTTTAAGTACAAGCGATGTGATTATATTGACCATTTCTTTTCCAAAAGAGACTATATTTGCCATTACCCCAAGCCGGCTACGTTGGATGCAGTAAAACTAAACAAATAATAATGCCGGCATCTGGGATTGCGATGTTTTGACCTTCATTTAAAAAGGCAAAAGTGCAATAAACCATCTCAAACTATATATTAAAATTTCTGACTTTAATTTGAGTAAATTATAGTCTAAGGTCGTAAATTTCTTACATTAAATAGTTTAGGGTTATAAATTAAGCAAATAATAGTTCTTTTTTTTTCTCCGAACGACAAAAGCATTTATTAATAAAAAATATTAGGACCATATTGGCGTACACCCATGTCAAAATACACATACATCAGATTTGAAAGAGAAAGCAGCGAGCTTACGGGATAACTCGTTGCTTTCTCTTTCAGAATACAAAACATCGCATGAGTCAAATCCGGAAATCATCAGCCTAATATCATCAAGGACAGTCGCAGAATCAAAAGGGGGAGGCTGGCCAAGTTCACTATAGTTAGCTAATGACAGATTATCAGTAAAACAAACTAGGTTCTTAATTCCCATGGCATGACTTCTACTAAGACACCAACGTAAAGCTTGATCCTCCGCAGCGAAGAAGGAACTAGAAACCGATCTCGGGGACGCCCAAGCCTCCAAAATCGTACCATCCTCCCGGAAAAGTGCTGCTCCATAGCCAGCAAGGCAAGAATCCGGCTTCCAGGCTGCATCGACATAGGCCCTAACCACATCTGGAGTTGGGTCTGTACGCTGCAAGACAGGAGAGGAGGAAATAATATTAGAATTTATCCTCTCCTCTTGATGTGCCTGCTCAAAGTCTAACCATGCCTCATTAGCATATTTTGCAGTATCATCCGGGGACCAAAACAAAGATTTGAAATATCTGTTACAACGAGCCTTCCAAATGAACAATAAGATGAAACAAGAAAAAATTATTCGGTCATTCAACTCCCCATGGAAGTGTTTAACCGATATCACATCCCACCAATGACTAACCGAGGCATTCGGTGCCAAAGTAAATTTTGTAATGTAGTAAATTTTGCATAAAGTATAATTTAAGGGGATAAAATTTCATTTATTCCTTTAAATAAACACAACTTTGGATGCAATTTATTTTGAGTAGTAGAGAAATAAAAAAAAAGTAAAATCGATTTGGAAAGAAGTTTAACATTAGATAAACTTTATGTCTGTTTTGTGACTTGATCTCTAAAACCGGTGGAACTAATCTGAAAGTCAGTTTTGTGAAGTGAAACTGCGTTTTGGAGAAAACTTAGAAAACTGAGTTTTGGTAGAAAATTGAGTTTTGGTGGAAACTGCGTTTTGATGGACACTGAGGTTTTGTGTAAACTGAGTTTGCTCAGTTCTACATCTGAGTTGGTTGATTACAAGGGAAAAGTGAGTTTCAAGAAAAGTGAGTTTTCATCCGGTGGAGTCAGTTTGAGCTGGGATCCATACCTGGGCCATTTATGACAATCCGACAGAGATCCTATGGCGGCTAGGGTTTAGGGATTTGTGTCTATAAGTACCATCTGTTGTAATCAACGATGTGTGTGTTTTTCAAGAGTGTGAAAATTCTTGTAACACATTGCATAATAAAATATCTCCTTTTCTGCCCGTGGATTAGTCGGCACAACGCCGGATACCACGTTAAATCACCGTGTTCTCTTTGTTTCTCTGTTTTATTAATTTCCGCCTTATTTTTCTGTTAGATTGCATCTGTTTCATCTTTCTTCAACTACAAGTTTCTCGTCTGTGTTTCAACAAACTAGTAACAGAGCGTAAGGTTCAAGATTCAAAGAGATTTGCAGGTTGAACGGAGTTGATCTTCACCAAGACCGGTGAACGGTGCTAGGATTTTGTGATCAAAGGTCTGTACTTTAACAAGAAAGATGTCAGCAATTAACGTAAAGATTGATAAATTTACAGGGAGGAACAGTTTCAGTTTGTGGTAAATCAAGATGCGGGCCTTGTTAAAACAACAATGATTGTGGACTCCTTTATCCGGTAAAGGAGATGCCAGTGCAGCAGATTACGCCAGTCTGGAGGAGAAAGCACATTCTACCATCATGTTGTGCTTTTTAGATGATGTTATCACATAAGTTGCTGAGGAAGACACCACTGCTAGGTTATGTTCAAAGCTTGAAACACTATATATGACTAAGTCATTGACCAACAAGTTGTTGCTAAAGCAGAGGCTGTTTAGCCTAATGATGCATGAGGGGGCTCAGCTGAGAGATCATCTTGATCAGTTGAACACAATATTACTTGTTCTCAAGAATATTGATATGAAGATTGAGGATGAAGATGCAGCTCTGATTTTGTTGGTATCACTACCAGCTTCTTATGAGAACTTTGTGCAATCCTTCATAGTTCGGAAGGATACAGTTGCATTGAAAGATGTAATGTCAGCTTTACATGCCAGAGAGATGAGACATAAAGCGGTGGCGGCGAGGCGAATTTGTTGGGTATGATCAATCATAATAGTAGTAGTGGAAAAGAACGTGGACTGTTTAGGAAGAAGAAACCTAAGAAGACAGGGTCCAAATGTCCTAAATCCACAGATGTCAGCAATTAATGTAAGGAGCATGGACATTGGAAGTCCAACTGTCTAAAGAAAAAGAAGCAGCATGAGAATAGTTCGAGGCGGCATTGCATTCTTGTTTTGAGTTTGTTTGAGAGGAAGACATGGTTCTAGTAGCTGGAGAATCAACACATCATGCTGATGTGAGGATTTTGGACTCTGGAGCATCTTATCATATTTGTCCACACAGAGTGTGGTTCTCAAGTTATCAACAGATAGATGGTGGTCATATAGCTATGGAAAACAGCAAGGTTTGCAAGATAGTTGGGATTGGCTCAGTTCAGTTGAGGACAGAGGATGGTAAATTCTGTATGTTGTGTGAAGTTAGACATGTTCCACAGATGACCAAGAACTTGGTATCTCGCAGTCTTTTATACAACAAGGGATTCAGTTTTAAGGGTGAAGGTGGAAAACTGAGTGTCTACAAAAACTCAGTTTTAGTTCTCAGGGGAGTCAAAAGGGGTATTGTGCAAGGATCTGTTGTGGCTGGATCTGCTGCTTTAGCATCTGTTGAAATTCATCAGTCACATCTTACAAAATTGTGGCATATGAGACCGGTTCATATGGGTGAAAAAGGGATGCATATTCTTTCTCAGAATAATCTTCTTGGAGGATGTAAGGTCAAGAATCTGGAATTTTGTGAGCACTGTGTGTTTGGGAAGCTTCACAGAGGAAAGTTCTCAAAAAGAATACACAACACAAAGTCATCACTTGATTATATTCATTCTGATTGTTGGGGGCCTTCAAAGTGGAGTCATTGGGTGGTCACAGATATTTTGTGTCATTCATAGATGACTATTCAAGGATGATTTGGGTGATGATGATGAAACACAAGAGTGATGCATTTAATAACTTCAAGATGTGAAAAGCTCTAGTTGAAAATCAGTCGGGAAAGAAGATCAAAAGGCTACGTACTGATATTGGTCTGGAATTCTGCTGGACTGAGTTTGATACATTTTGCAAAATTGAGGGTATTATCAGACATCACACTGTAAGGAATACACCTCAGCAAAATGGTGTAGCAGAGAGAATGAAGCAAACTCTTCTAGAGAGGGCAAGATGTATGCTCTCTAATGTTGGTTTGTCAAGAAGATTTTGGGCAGAAGCTGTAAGCACAGCTTGTTACTTAATCAACAAGAGTCATAACACAGGGATCAGTTTCAAGACACCAGTTGAAATGTGGTCAGGAATGCCTGCTGATTACTCAGTTCTAAGGGTATTTGGAAGCATATTTTACTATCATGTCAGTGAAGGGAAACTGGAACCAAGGGCCAAGAAATGAGTGTTTGTGGGGTATGGTGATGGAGTGAAAGGTTATAGAATCTCGTCGTCAGCAGAGAACATAGTTATTCTCAGCAGAAGTGTTATTTTTGATGAGAATTCTATGATCAACTTATCAGTGGGGAGGATTGTTGAAACTAAAATCAGTGCTGAAACTGAGAAAACTGATAGTAAGGTGGAGCTTCAGGTGGAGTCAACTGAGATGCAACACTCAGCTGAACAAAGTCAGTTTTCATCTGATCTAGTTACTAAACTAGAACTGAATCCAAGCCAGTCAGCTGAACATGGGTCAGTTGAGCGTCAAATTGATATTGGTCAGCAAAGTATAGCTGTCAGCAGAGCTAGAAAATCCAATGTTGGGATACCTCCCAGAAGGTATATGTTTGAAGATTTGGCTGGATATGCACTTCAAGTTGCAGAAGAGGTGGATGGTTTTGAACCTTCTACTTACAGGGAAACAATGACATGTTCTGAGTTATCTCAATGGCTTGCTGCCGTAAGAGATGAAATGGAGTCATTACTGAAGAATCAGACTTGGGATCTAGTTATACATCTGGCTGATAGGAGAGTTATTACATGCAAATGGATCTTCAAGAAAAAGGAAGGAATGACTGAGGTAGAAGGAGTCAAGTATAAGGCACGTTTGGTTGCTAGAGGGTTCAGTCAGAAAGAAGGGGTGGAATTTAATGAGATATTCTTACCAGTAGTCAGACATACTTCAATCAGAGTTTTACTAGCAATGGTGGCACAACAAGACCTTGAACTTGAGAAGTTAGATGTGAAGACAGCTTTTCTACATGGTGAGGTAGACAAAGAGATATACATGACTCATCCAGAGGGATTTCCAGTTCCAGGTAAAGAAGCATTTGTTTGTAAGTCCTTGTATGGATTGAAGCAGGCTCTTAGACAGTGGTATAAAAGGTTTGACAGTTACATGATCCAGTTGGGTTATAGCACAAGTCCTTATGATTGTTGTGTCTACAATAGTCAGCTGGAAGATGGATCACACATCTATCTTGTTCTGTATGTGGATTGCTGATAGATGCAAGAAAGAAGTCTGATATTCAGAATCTGAAAGACCTTCTTAGTGCTGAATTTGAAATGAAAGATTTGGGTGCAGCCAAGAAAATCTTGGGGATGGAGATCTGGAGAGATAGAAGTCATAAGAAATTGTTTTTATCTCAGCAGAGCTATATACATAATATTTTGGCCAAGTTTGGTATGTCAGCTGCAAAGCCAATAGATACTCCCTTAGCATCAAATGTTCATTTGTTAGTTTATACTTCACAGTCAGCTGAGGAGAAGGAATATATGTCAAAAGTTCCATATTCTAGTGCAGTTGGCAGTCTGATGTATGCCATGGTGTGCACTAGGCCTGATCTGGCTCAGGCAGTCAGTGTTGTCAGCAAGTTTATGGCTCAACCTGGAAAGGAACACTGTAAAGCTATGAAAAGAATGTTCAGGTACCTTAGAGGTACAACTGATGTTGGTCTCATTTATAGAGGTGATACTCAGAGTTTGGTCACAGGATACTGTGATGCTGATTATGCAGGTGATGTGGACAGTAGAAAATCAATGACTAATTATGTTTTCACATTGGGGAATTCAGTTGTCAGCTGGAAAGCAACAATAGCTTTATCAACTACCGAGGTAGAGTATATGGCTCTTACTGAAACATCCAAGGAAGCAATCTGGTTGAAGGCAGGGGCGGACCCAGCCTTATAGGGGTGGGGTGCATGGACCCCACTCAAATTTCCAGACGAAGTTACTAATATACCCCTCTAGTGATATTAAAGCTGTGTATGTATATTATTTCAGACAATATCTAGTGTAATTATCCATTTAGCTTAATTGGTTAGAAGCTTTATTACCTATCCTTAGGTCCCAGGTTCGAATCTTGACAATTGAGTTTTTTTCCACCTGTTTTTTTTAATTTGGCCCCCACTGGAAAAATTTCCTGGGTCCGCCATTGGTTGAAGGGTCTAGTCAGTGATTTGGGGCTACATCAGGATCAAGCTGAGATTTATTGTGACAGTTTGAGTGCAATTTGTCTAGCTAAAGATTAGGTTCATCATGAGAGAACCAAGCATATTGATGTGAGATTTTCTAATGAATGAGAAAAAGGTTGTAGTGAAGAAGATCAGCACCAAGGAAAATCGTGCTGATATGCTTACTAAACCAGTTCATCAAAGCAAGTTTCAGTTGTGTCTGGACTTGCTTAACATTCAAAGCTTATAATCAGTTTTCTGAAAACTCAGTTGAGGGTAGGTCAGTTGAGTGGATTCTGTGGAGAAGTCCGGTACAAGTATATCCTGGCATTGACGAATGCATCTGGTACAAGTACATCTGAATTATGCAATCTGGTGACGTTGAATGAGGTTCAAGTCAAGGTGGAGATTTGTCAGTTTTATGACTTGATCTCTAAAACTAGTGGAACTAATCTGAAAGTCAGTTTTGTGAAGTGAAATTGAGTTTTGGAGAAAACTTAGAAAACCGAGTTTTGGTGGAAACTGAGTTTTGGTGGAAACTGAATTTTGGTGCAAACTGAGTTTGCTGAGTTCTATATCTAAGTTGGTTGATTACAAGGGAAAAATGAGTTTCTGGAAAAGTGAGCTTTCATCTGGTGGAGTCAGTTTGAGCTGGGATCCATATCTGGGGCATTTATGACAATCCGACATAGATCCTATGGCGGCTAGGGTTTAGGGATTTATGTCTATAAATACCATATGTTGTAATCAATGCTGTGTGTGTTTTTCAAGAGTGAAAATTCTTGTAACTTCTGTGCATAATAAAATATCTCATTTTCTGCCCGTGGATTAGTCGGCACAACGCCGGATACCACGTTAAATCACCGTGTTCTTTTTGTTTCTGTGTTTTATCAATTTCCGTCTTATTTTTCTGTTAGTTTGCATATGTTTCATCTTTCTTCAACTTCAAGTTTCTCGTCTGTGTTTCAACACTTTATTTGAAAATATAAGAAAATAGGTGTAGAGAATTTGGAATCCGGAGAAAAGAGTTCATACTAGAAGTAAAGGAGAGAAATAAAAAATATTTTGGGAGACTATCAGCATTTAAGTGATTGAATCGTCCATTTTCTTTAATATAATTAAGATTGAACCACGTATTGCTCGAGTTGGAAGATGAATAATGACAAAATAGCAATTTATTTGATAATAAAAAAAATCAATGATAAAAAAATATGAAAGAAGAGGGATGAAAAAATGAGGAGGGAAAGAATGGAAGCAGAATAAGATCAAGTTAAGAGCATTTAAGATTTATATTTCCCCAAATCTAGAAAAATACATTTACTTTGACATTTTAGTTAAGAAGGCACAAGTTCGTCTCTCGGGGTGGAGGGCTAAGAGACTATCTTATTGATGCTTGGAGTGACTTCAACTTATCACGGGGACTTTGCAATTGTTCTTTTGAAATGGAGAAACAATGGCAAGCTCTTTATTTTGGAGAAACAAAAACGATATTCCTAGATCTTGTCTTTCATTAATTATCTAGCATCTCAGTCCACACTAAATCTATTGTTATTGCAACTCGATTCTGTATAAATCAACTTGAACTTGAACTCAACTCGACTAGAAAATTATACGATCAATACAAAATCAATGCAATACACGATTCAACTAGTGTTTAAGTACGAGTTTGTTTATACTAATTAGTCAAATCGAACCGATCTCCAACTTTTCATTTATAGTTAGCTCGCTTACGAGTTACGACCCTACTTAACTTGCAGCAGGGGCGGAGGTATGTATATCAAGGTGGGGTCACGTGACCCCACTGAGATCCGAGATTTTTTTTAGTATTAAAACGATATAATTTTGTTATTAAAAATGTTGTTTTGTTGGTAAAGAATATAGTTTTAGACTCTGGTGACCCCACTGAAATAAAAGTTTTGGATAAAAATATAATTTTACGGTCTGGTGACCCACTGGAAAAAATTTGGGGAATTGAAAATATATATCTTTGGGTAAAAATAGTTTTTTTTATATACCCCTATTTTTAAGTCTTATAAGCATAACCCTCAGTAGGACGGGCAATTTGACATTCAGGACGGGATATAATGTCATGAGGACGTGTTATTTTTCATTGAGGTCGGACTAAAATAACACGTCCTCAGTAAATTTTCTCACTCAGTCGCTCTAAAAAAACCCGTCCTGAATTTATATTTATTTATTTTTGTTGCAATTGTCCGACATTTTTTTTCTGAGAGCTTTTTTACTGGCATCATATTTCTCATGAATTATATGCGACCGCCACTGTCTTTGCAGCTAGAGGTTTATCAACGGCTTTTGCTCCGGAGGATTCCGCAAATCGGGCAACTGGGATGAATCCTCAACCAAGGATCAACACATTTCAGGTGAAAAAGTGAGCGACATTCCGGCAACAATCTAATACAATCCGTTTCGTATACTCTGCAAACAAATTGAACAGCCGGAGGAACCACCTTTAATTATGACTTTTAATCTTGGAATACAAGAACATCGGAAATGATTGGATAGTTGATTCATCAAGCCCATTATAAATTTCACCGAATCAGTAGAATAATCTGAGGATCATGAGGACACCCAAGTAGATTCGATCTTTGGTGACTTGTGAGTGGATGGTTGCTTGCCGGTGAACGGAATCTTTGCTGACGGCTTCCGAACTGGTGTTGTTCATATGTGTAACGATGAGAAAATGGTGGTGAAAAAGAAAGAAAAATACTCAGGTCAAGATCAGAGCCACTCAGGAAATGGTGTTGTTCATTTGTATTTTGGTGGTGCCCGACAAAAAAAAAAAAAAAAATAAAATTTCACGACGGTTTTTTTTAGCACGATCGAGTGAGAAAATTTACTGAGGACGTGTTATTTTAGTCCGTCCTCAATGAAAAATAACCCGTCCTCATGACATTATATCCCGTCCTGAATGTCAAATTGCCCGTCCTACTGAGGGTCATGTTTGTAAGACATAAAAATAGGGGTATAAAAAAAAAACTATTTTTACCCAAAGGTATATATTTCGAATTTTCGTCAAAAAATTTCTGAATCTGCCACATACTTGCGGGATATATATTGGTGAAGTTGCAACTATATATCAGATCGAATTGCCTAGGAAAATTCACAAACAATAAATAAATAATCTAATTGCATGAAACAATAGCTGGTTTAGCTGTCACATGGGGTCAGAAGACTCACCAGAAACAATAGTTGCTCAAACATAGTACTTATTACTATTTAAAAAAGAAGTTTCAGTAATTGCCAGGTGATTGCTGAGATGTGAACTGCAGGTTCAGTTTAATTTCTTAATTTTTTTTTAACTAATTAATGTCTATTGCTATTGAAAAATTCTTTCAATTATTGATTTTTCCGGGAAACTCGTCTAGGCACAATAAAGGAAATCATTTTTCCAGGCGGCTCGCCTAGCTTGTGAGAAAGTAACTGGATTTCCAAGATCTTCGAGAGGTTCCAGTACATACGACTAGAGACATTTAAGTATCAAACCTTTAAAATGAGTCGAGATTTCATCAAGCATAATCATTTTTATGATTTCTCTCTCACAGTTTGACACTAGGGACGTCATCATATATACAATCATAAATTGGTTCATATAGATAAACCGAATATATAATAACAGAAAAATCATTTATTATATGTATAAACATAAAGAAATAGCAGAAATAATCCGACCCGGTCGGATCTGGTCCAATCGGATTGGGTCTAGGACACTATTTAAATATAACCTACCATTGCTTCCAAGGCATTTGAGAGTTCTTACATTTGATGTATGGTTTGAATAACTTATTGCAAATGTATTTGTTGTTGTTGTAGTGCACTAAAATCCATTGGATAGAGTGTTTCCATACATTTATATGTTTAAGTATAAGTAAATGTCAATTTTGTTATTTCATGGCTCATTTATTCAGACACACAAATTTATGATAACATACCATTAATTAAACCATGATAAAGAAATCAATAATGAGAGATTATGGTTGAACAAATTCTTTAGTTACATTAAAATTTTAATTCTTAGTTTTCCGTAAATGATACGTTATAAATACAATTAGACTAACAGAAATCCGTCTTTCGTCATATGAAGACAATGATAAATCTCATTTATCAGATTTAATGTTTTTGATTAATTTCAACAATTGAAATTTGTGTACATCATAGTTACATTATTTACATGCTTTTTGGCTTCCTTTGTTATGCACTTTATGCTTTATATATGAGTTCAAGGGTTATTAAAGATTGTTGGATTCATGCTAAATCGATCTTTGTTTGATATGGAAGCTTCACACTCATTTGTTTCAGGATATTCCTTAGGAAAATGAAGTGAAAAGCAAGGAAAACGAGTATACGATTCTTTAGCAGATGTGCTCACGGAAGGTTTAAATGGAAAGAAGCTCGAGGAATTCGAGATGATAAGCGTGTTCGGTCTGAATTTTTGAAGTACCTAGTTAGAATTGCTTCGATTATTAATTAAACATCCGTGGTGCCTAATTGTTGACTTTTTAATCGAGTTATTGATCAAGATGATAAGCGAGGAGGTCGCCAGAATTAACGTTGAGAGATACAACATCGCAAATTGCTGGGGATCGATTTTCATGGTCCAAGATTCACTTGGACATGGCCGAATTACTTGCATCGTACTTCTTGCATTGCAAATGCAACGGTTCTTTATAACCAATGCAATGCAACGGTCATGATACCGGAATATCGTCGGATAATTAATTATGGATGCGCCTTTGGGACGGGGGCACTCACAAGCTACTATATATATATATATATGTATTTTTTTGTACCCATAAAATTTATATTCGTCCTTATCATATCTATAATAATCGTTAATTTGACATAAAACTATTGTCATGTATAAATTAACACACAGTTATTATCACACTGATACTTTTAAATAAATCTCAATATGGTACGTTACCAAGTGACCTTTCTAATCATGAATCGACACCTGTTGGACAAAACACCCTAAATTCCTATCAGTGTTGAGGCCGATTGAGCGAAGACAAACATATGCGTTTATTTAATCCAAATCAAAGCTAAAAACACACTAAACACACTATTATATAGCTAGATAGTGTCATAACAGAGAAGGAACGAAATGAACAACCGTAACTGAATGATTCTGAGATGTCAATATATTACAGCGTAGGGGCGTTAAGAAAGGTGGCACCGACCGTATAATAAACGTTTCTGGTATCCACATGGACCAATAACTCTGTTGATGCCTGAAAACACGTCCCCGGGAGGTGCACATGTAACTTCTAACCTTTTTGTTTCAATATGGAATGCAACATAATGTTCCTTATGAAAGTAACACAAGCACCCACCAGCAGTAACAGTGTATATGGAACATGTGGTTCCAAGCAACAAATTTTCTCTCAAGAAAGAGAGGGACACCACTATTTTACTTTTGGCCCATTTTTGCTTCTTGTAATCTTCCAAAATCCATATGTGAAGTTTATGGTTCACCAGATCAGTAACAGCTACCTTATCTTGTTTCCACATCGCGAAACCTATATTTGTCCCCTCCGTCAAAATCCCATGCGGAATTTCAATGCTACCAAAGTGTTCGGTACCCATTTCAACATAAATTATTTCAGAAAGATGAGTTTCCCTTGTAATGAATCTAAAGAGAAAAAACACTTCAAGTACCAACATACATGTTGTCTTCTCCGTCCCATCGGGGAAACTTTGGAGACTAGGAATATCCAGACTTCTCCATTCGAGATCAGTCCCGACAGTAAGAACCTTACAACCACCAACTTCTTCTGTTCCTTTCTTGCTATAGAAAATAACCAACTTGTAATCGTTCTGAATATACGAAAGCTTCATAAATTTTACAAGCCTATGTGGATGAGGAATAATGATTGTTTCCTTTGTCACGGCATTACTCAATAGATATTGTTTCGTTATTAAATTTTCCTCCAGCCGCAGTTCATCCGTTTCAACCCACAAACTATTATTGTGTCCATTATTATCGCTATTTTTCACTTTGTGTAACTTGATAATGTCGCTACGAGAGTTGTGTCCCATATGCATCTCGATAAAATTCCGGTCATGAATAGCAACACACCACGATTTGCAAACACATTTAAATCTACATAATGACTTCACGGGCAATCCACTTAAGATCTGGAGAATCACATCAAGGGGTATGTCTATGTTATTAGGTTTCCTTCCTACATTTCGAATCACCGGAAGGTTTGACATGAATTGCTCCAACACCATCTTCAAACATGAAAGACCTAGGAAACATAAATGGAAATTATTATTTTTTTAATTATATAAACTAAAATTACATGATTTTAATATAAAAGGAAAAAAATTAAGACCTCAGTGCGGTACGCGCCCCTCTCTTAACATGTTGCATCGGCCAATGACTATGAAAAGGAAAACTAAATGAAAATTACAATGTGGTTATGTGGATTATTGATGGCTTAGTTTCTGGCATTTACTTATTATCATGCTTTTTCAATTTTCATGCTGATAGATTCATACACTGTAAGACAATTTACGTTATGATCTTTCTGTTAATATTTATTCAGAAGGGATGCAAGGTTCTTAAAATTAACAACAACAACAACAAAAAAAAAAAAAAAAAAAAAAAAAAAAAAAAAACCTGGAAAGCACTCCATATATTTACTTCTTAGTCTTCTTAACTCTTTGATCGCCTTTGATTCTTATTTCATTCAAAAATATGACTCCGAATGAAATTTTCAATCACAAATATATCTCGAAATGAAAGTAGAGTGTGAGTTGGTCAAAACTACAAACATTATCCAATTTACACACGCACACAAAAAAAAAATATATATATATATATTTTTTATCCTATCACAATAAAAAAATATATTGTTTGGATAGAAGAAACTAACTCGGATTTTTTCTATAAAAAAATAAAAAACAAGCTTAGCTTTTGTTACAGGCAAATTTTATCATGGTGCAGACACAAATATGACTTGTTGATGTAGAACTAATTGAATATTACATAAATAGATGGCCCCTATTTTATATATCTTATTTACGTGTTTATCCGTATTTTAAAATTTCACCGATATATATGGTTACATAACCACCCTAAAACTATGACTTAACATTGTTTCAATATGAAATTTCATCGATATCGGTTTTTTCTTGAAGTGATAGATAGTTTTCTTTTTCTTTCTAAATGAGATAGATTTTTTTTTTTTGTTTTTTTTTTGTTTTTATATTTTATTTTAAAATTTTAAAATTGAACACCAATAAAAGAGAGTGTTTATAAATTAGATAATGTTTGTAGCTATAGATAATGTATCTTTTTATTGAGAGAAATATCTCCAAATGAAAATAAACAAAGGCGGAGTACGTATCATCATGCTCAACATGTGCTGTCATTTTTGTTTCATCAATTCATCACTCTTCATCATGGTTGTTCAATCTTTTTTTCATCTAGAACAAAGGTTGTATCATATACTTGTTGAGAAAATTAGTAGTGTAGTATCAATTTACTAATTTTTCAGAAAACAAATAACAAAAAATCATAGAAGCAGATTGCAGGCAAGATGAACACATAAGAACGAACGTTTTATTCACATAAAATTACTGCAACACATTGAACGAAAAAATGCATAAAACATAAAGTAAAAAGAAAACTTATTCGTAAACTGAGACGCGTTGAACGCTGTTCTCAAGACATTATTGCCCCGACTATTAGCACACGGATATGGCAACACGTCTCCCAAGATACAGCAGTTTTTACCTCTTCTAGTTGTTGCACTTCAATGTAAAGAGGGCGGCGAAATGATTGGACCTTTTTATCTCTTGACTTGATGAAATTTATGAATGCAGAAATTTTGTGTAGAGTTTCGGTAATGAAAGATGAATTTTCTGTCTCTTATTTCCATTCAGGATTGTTCCTTTTATAGGCATAAAATGGTAGAGTAGCAACCATTCAGTTCATGAAGTGATGCCTTGCTTCAGATTTTCGAACTGATGCTTTTGTTCCTATTCATGTTCGAACTGAACTGAACATTTTAATTTGATTCAGAAATCCCTGTTGAGTTGGCCCAAAAATATTAATACTGAGTTGAGCCAAGCCCAAGCCGACCGGACGGCGCGTGCGTGAACCAACAGGCATCTACGTCCTCCCTTCTTCACAAAATTCTCTTGCCGCTTGCAGTTTGCCTCTTAATGAAAATCTCCCACTTATATAGTGAGTATCTTTGATTTCCATTATCTGTGTGGGACAAATGGAACACACTTGCATTACAACACCGACATATATTACTCTAACTTTGGGAATTGATTTCTCATTCACCTAATATCGGAATCGAGTGATTCAAAAACCTAACATAAACTACTATCTTAATAGTTTCCAAAACTGATTTTAGCTCCCGGAAATTCATTCCGCAGCTCATCGAAATTTGGGCCTGAAGTTGACTGTTTGTCACTTACACTTAAACTCATTTCGGAGCTAAAATACCATAAAGTTCCAACAATACTTTCGGCCTGAACTCTTTGGTTTTGGATACTGCATTATGATGATCAAATCAAGGTATGTAAAACACTCATCTATCATTGACGGATTGAATTTTGAGGCCGATTAAGGGAAGACAATCATTTGAGTTTATTTAATCCGATCAAAGCTAAAAATACACCATTATATAGATAATGTCATAACAGATCGAGTAGGAACAAATGAACAACCATAACTGAATGATTCGGAGATAGATGTCAATTACAACGTAGGGACGTTAAGAAAAGGACGTACACCGACATTAAAATATACGTTTCTGCTTTCCATGTCTATCAATAACGCTGATGACGCCTGAAAAGATGTCCCCGGAAGGTGCACTTGTAACTTGTAACTTCTTTGTTTCAATATGGAATGCAACATAATGTTCCTTATGAAAGTAACACAACCACCCACCATTTACAATGTGTATGGAACATGTGGTTCCAAGCAACAAATTCTCTCTCAAGAAAGAGAGGGACACCATTATTTTACTTTCAGCCCATTTTTGTTTCTTGTAATCTTCCAAAATCCATATGTGAAGTTTATGGTTCACTAGATCGGTAACAGCTACCTTATCTTGTTTCCATTTCGCGAAACCTAAATTTGTCCCCTTTGTCAAAATCCCTTGCGGAATTTCAATTCCACCAATGTGTTCGCTGCGCATTTTAATGTAAATTATTTCAGAACGATGAGTATCCCTAGTAATGAATCTAGCTAAAGAGAAAAAAACACTTCAAGTACCAACATACACGTTGACCTCTCCATACCATGGGGAAAACTTTGAAGACTAGGAATATCCAGACTTCTCCATTCGAGATCACTAAGAACCATACAACCACCAACTTCTTCTTTTAATTTCTCGCTATACAAAAGAACTAACTTGTAACCGTTCTGAATATACGAGAGCTTCATATATTTTACAAGCATATCTTTATGACGAATAATGACTGTTTCCTTTGTCACCGTATATGAGAGCTTCGTATATTTTACAAGCATACGTGGATAGGAAATAATGATTGTTTCCTTTGTCACGGAATTACTAGGTAAATTTTCCACCAGCCGCAATTCGTCCTTTTCAACCCACACCCTATTATTGTGTTGGCTCCTTTTCTCTTTGTATAACTTGATAATGTTGCTACGGGAGTTGTGTCCCATATGCATCTCGATAAAATTCCGGTCTTGAATAGCAACACACCACGATCTGCAAACACATTTAAATGTACATAATGACTTCACGGGCAATCCGCTTAACCTTAAAGATTATAACTCAAAATAAGCGTCTTTAGAGGGAGCTTTCAGGGGAGCATTTGGAGAGGCATTCTAAATATTTGTAGGAATTTTGAGAGATGGGGAGTTGATCTTCTTTCAGTAGTGTGGCGTCTTGGTGAGGGTGTTTTGATTAGATTTTGGCATGATCCGTGGTTAGGAAATTCTAGTTTAAAGACTATGTTTCCTAGACTGTTTTCGTTAGATCTTGCTAAAGATGTCTTTGCTAAGGATAAGGGTTTGGAGAGATGGAGTTTGGGTTTGGAGTTGGGAGCCGAGGGGTAGAGAGTGTGGTGAACTATCTAATTTGCTATTGCTGCTTCACAATGTCTCCCCTTCTTCAGGTATTCTTGACAAGCCGCTTTGGAAATTCAACATTGATGGAATGTTCTCTGTTGGTGCTTTAAGAAAGATTTTGGAGTCCACCCTTTGTTTGTCATCATTGAAGGCACATGTGGTTGTATGTTTGTTAGAAATCGACTCCTACATTCTAAAGTCGATTTCTTCATATGGAGAATCAACAAGATATAATTAGCAGCCACCCCTACGGCTTCAGCATTAGAGAAGAATTCCCTAACCATGGACAGATTGATTGGCTCGGGATTGACACTAGTAAGATTCCCCCAACCTCGGTTCTGCACGTTATTCCAGAATATCTCTAAATCGTCTGCCCACATATGTTAATTTGATCAAGAGAAATATTTCAGTACCGGTGAATTCTTGTGTCTTTTGTCATCTTTTTTAGGAGTCTCAAGATCATTTATTCATGTGGTGTACTCACTCGCGGTCCTTGTGGTCGAACATTTACGCATGGTGCGGAATTAGAGGTCTTTCTGCATCCACGGCTTTGGATCTTCTGGATGAACAAGTTGATATGATTCATATATTCAAGGCAACGTCTGCGCAAAATGTGGTTTGGAATGGAATCAAATGCACGGTGTGTTGGTGTTTATGGAAAACAAGGAACAAAACATTTTCAATGTTGGTGAGTTTAATCAGAACGCCATCTTTTCCGATATTAAACAAACATCTTTCTTGTGGTTCAATGCTAGAGGAAAAAAGTTCTCCTGCAATTGGACTCAATGGCATCTGAATCCTCTGTTGAGTTGAAATGGTGGATAGCTTTAATCTCTTGTGTTCATGTTAGTTAGCGGTCTTTTGTTTTTTAGTCGCTGATGTTGTCGCTTTTCTTTTACTCGTTGTTGTTTCTGTTTTCTTTTTGCAGCTCAAAATCTTGTACTTTTTTCTCTAGCATCTTGCTAGAGACATCTAATAAAAATCTTTTTGCTGTTTAAAAAAAAAAAAACTGTAATTTATACTGTTTTTCTTGAAGAAGGTACAACACTACTAAGCATAGTGCCAAGTAGGGCTGTAAATGAGTTGTGCTACTCGTGAGCTACTCGCACTCGACTCGTAAGAGAGATCGACTTGATTCGGTTTTTTTTCGAGTTTGAGCTCGAGTCGAGCTACTCGAATAATTAACCGAGCCGAGCTCGAGTTTTAAAATCTAGTAGCTCGCGAGCTTGATTAAATAATTATTTTATTAATTAAATTTAATAAATTTATTATAAAATATTATTTTTTATATTTAAAAAAATATTATTCGAGTCGAGTATTAGACGAGTCGAGCTCGATCTTACCATATTTCATTAAAAATTAAATGAATTTTAGGAAAATGATCGAGCTCACGAGCCGAGTCGATCTATATTGAGTACTTAGCGAGTCGAGTTCGATCTTGTTTTTTTATGGCTCGATCGAGCTCGAGCCAAGTTTCGAACCCGAACACTTTTAATCGAGTCGAGCTCGAGCCCTAGAGAGTATCGACTCGACTCGTTAACACCCCTAGGTGGATTAACATTATCTGTTGGTGGATTTTGGGGTGGATTAGAGTTCTCACCCTGTCAAGAAACAACGTTTTTGTTTGCTAGCACCAAAAATCCACCACCAACAGATAATGTTAGAGTGGGAATAACACCGATGATAAAACTCCACCTATAGGTTGTGTTGCCATGTTTCTTTATGAGATTCATATATCTTTGAATAAACTTTTCAACGTTTAGAATCATTTGAATCCGAGTTAGCAAACCCATCTATTTAAATCAGTTCACATTAAGTGTAAGTGTTATTCCCATGCTACTTTCAATATGTTATTATCCAAACATAAGTACATTTATCACATATGCCAATATTCTTAAAAATAATTTAAAAAAATCACTATTATATAGATATTGTCATAACAGAGTAGCAACAAAATGAACAACTGTAGCCGAATGATTCCGAGATGTCAATTACAACGCAGGGACGTTGCGAAAGGCCACCGAGCGACCTTATGGTATACGTATCCGCTTTCCATGTGGATCAATACCGCTGTGGACGCTTGAAAACACGTCCCCCGGAGGTGCACATGTAACTTCTAACCTTTTTGTTTCAATATGGAATGCAACATAATGTTCCTTATGAAAGCAACACAACCACCCACCATTAACAGTGTGTACGGAACATGTGGTTCCAAGCAACAAATTTTCTCTCAAGAAAGAGAGGGACACCACTATTTTACTTTCAGCCCATTTTTGTTTCTTGTAATCTTCCAAAACCCATATGTGAAGTTTATGGTTCGTCAGGTCAGTAACAGCTACCTTATCTTGTTTCCATATCGCGAAACATAAATTTGTCCCCTCCGTCAAAATCATTTGCGGAATTTCAATTCTACCGAAGTGTTCGCTACCCATTTCAACGTAAATTATTTCAGAAAGACAAGTATCCCTAGTAAAGAATCTAAAGAGAAAAAACACTTCAAGTACCATTATACACATTGTCCTCTCCGTCCCATCGCAAAAACTTTGGAGACTAGGAATATCCAAACTTCTCCATTCGAGATCAGTTCCGACAGTAAGAACCTTACAACCACCAACTTCTTCTGTTCCTTTCTTGCTATAGAAAAGAACCAACTTGTAACCGTTCTGAATATACGAGAGCCTCATAAATTTTACGAGCCTATGTGGATAAGGAATAACGATTGTTTCCTTTGTCACGGCATTACTCAGTAAATATTGTTTCGTTGGTAAAATTTCCTCCAGCCGCAGTTCACCCCTTTCAACCCACAACCTATTATTGTGTCCATTATCATCGCTCTTTTTCTCTTTGTGTAACTTGATAATGTCGCTACGAGAGTTGTGTCCCATATGCATCTCGATAAAATTCCGGTCTTGAATAACAACACACCACGATTTGCAAACACATTTAAATCTACATAATGACTTCACGGGCAATCCGCTTAAGATCTGGAGAATCACATCAAGGGGTATGTCTATGTTATTAGGTTTCCTTCCTGCATTTCGAATCCCCGGAAGGTATGACATGAATTTCTCCAACACCATCTTGAAACATGAAAGACCTAGGAAACATAAATGGTATTTTATTTATTTATTATATGAACTAAAATTACATCGTTTTAATATAAAAGAAAAAAATTTAAGACCTCGATGCGGTACGCGCCCCTCTCTTAACATGTTGCATCGGGCAATGACTATGAAAAGCAAAACTAAATGAAAATAACAAGTCTAGATGTTTAAGAAAATTATAATGCGGTTTTGTGGATTATTGATCGTTTAGTTTCTGGCATTTACTTATTATCATGCTTTTTCAATTTTCATGCTCAAATTATATAGAATCACATTGTACAGCCATTATGATGATAGATTCATACACTGTAAGACAATTTACGTTACGATCTTTTCTGTTAATATTTATTCAGAAGGGATTTATTCAGAAGGGATGCAAGGTTCTTAAAATCAACAACAACAACAAACAAAAGCCCTCAAAAAAAAAAAAAAAAAAAACCTGGAAAGCCCTCCATATATTTATAACTTCTTAGTCTTCTTAACTTTTTGATCGCCTTTGATTCTTTTTTCATTCGAAAATATGACTCCGAATGAAATTTTCAATCACAAATATATCTCCGAATGAAAGTAGAGTTTGAGTTGGTCAAAACTACAAAAATAAAATAAAAAATAAAAAAAAATAGAGTTTTGTCCAGAAGGACAAAATTAGCAAAAAAATCGGGTAGAAGGAAACTGTAATTTAATAAGACAAAAGAATAATTGTAAGAATAAAAAAAAAGAATAAATGAATGTGGAATAAACAAAATATAAGAATAATTGTAAAAACACAAAGAACATTAACGTGCTAAGAATAATTTTAAAGAATAATTATGATTTTTTGTCTTTATAATCATGAAAATATTCTTTTGTCTTCCGCACTCCATTTATTAATTTTTTTGTCTCGCGCGCTTCCAAAAAAAAAAAAAAACAAACATGTTCCAGTTTACGGACGCACACAAAAAACATTTGTCTACAATATTTTACTTTTTTTTTATCCTATCACAATAAAAAAAAATATATTGTTAGCTAGAAGAAACTAACTCGGATTTTTTCTATTTTAAAAAAAAAAAAAAAAAAAAAAAAAACCTCGGTTTTTGTTACGGGCAAATTTTATCATGGTGCTGACACAAATATGACTTGTTGATGTAGGACCAATTGGATATTATATAAATAGATAGGGCCATGTTCTATATATTTTATTTACATGTTTATCCGTATTTTAAATAATACTTTTGGTACTACACATATGATATGGTGTACATGAACCACCATGAAACTGTTGTTACGTTACCACCCTAAAAGTATGGCTTAACATTGTTTCAATATGAAATTTCACCGATATATGTTTTTTTTTCTTCTTATTTTTATTCAAGTGATAGATAGTTTTTATTTTTATTTTTTTTAGAGATAGATTTTTTATTTTTAAAATTCAAAATTGAACACCAATAAAAGATAGTGTTTATATATTTGATAGTGTTTGTAGCTATAGATAATGTATCTTTTTATTGAGAGATATATCTCCAAATGAAAAGAAACAAAGGCTTTTTCAAAAAAAAAAAAAAAAAAAGAAAGAAAGAAACAAAGGCGGAGTACGCAGTGGCGAACGCATAATCTCGGGTAAGGAGGGACAGTAAAAAATTTAAAGAGATAAATAAAAAATTTAAGGGGAGCAAACAAGATACATACTACATATATTAGTAGGATTTTTTCGGATTAAGAGGAAGCAGTTGCCCCCCTTAGCTGTATGTAGATTCGCCACTGGGAGTACGTATCATCATGCTCAACATCTGTTGTCACTTTTGTTTCATCATGTGATTGTTTATGCATAAGAATAGAATCATCACTCTTTATCTTAATATTTAAATGACCTATTTGATCTTCAATCTTTTTTTCATCCGATCAAAGCTAAAAACACACTATTATATAGATAGTGTCATAATAGATCGAGTAGGAACAAAATGAACAACCATAACTGAATGATTCGAGATGTCAATTACAACGTAGGGACGTTAAGAAAAGGACGTACACCGACCTTAAATTACACGTTTCTGCTTTGCATGTCTATCAATAACGCTGATGACGCCTAAAAAGACGTCCCCAGAAGGTGCACATGTAACTTGTAACTTCTTGGGAAATTATAGAATCAGGTAACTGTAGCAACCCTTATTTCATGTCAGGTCTATGCAGACATGACGTTTTTTTAGTCCCTCGTGCCTGTTCCACGTGCCTGTGTAAATATTCAACCAGGTCACGTGGGAATTTAAATAATCCTCGTGGAAAAGTAAGTGGAGTCAAAAGTTGAATTTCCACGGGGGCACGTGGGAAATGAAGAAGCGCAGCGTGGAAAAGTGAAGCGCGGCGTGGCATTTGCACGAGCCCGTGGAATCTGAAAATCACAAACAGAGTATTCTCCTTCCTCAGTTCGTCATTCGTTTCCTCAATTAAAAAAACGCACCAGGGAGAATTATTCACCGCACATCCCACAATTGTTGAAGAATCTCACGGGGAAGGATTGCATTTCACGTGGAAGGGATTAAGGAACGGGGAAGGTGATTGGAACTGGTTTCATTTCACGGGGAAGGGAAGGAATTGCATTGAACCAAGCTTCATATCATACAACAATGGCCGTAATTCATCTTGAGGAGTACCCTCTAGTAAGCAATTTACAGTTTATTAAATGAGGAGCAACCACTGGATGAAACAGACATTTAGGCCTTCTGTGTCCGGGGTTCCGACACAACGAGCAACACCTACCGGAACCTGGGACTGTCCTGTCATTAGGCAACTTGCTGAAATAAATAAAATACAAATAAGTTTATCCATTTCACATGACACTTTATAACCAAACCAATAAAACACAAGTTTCGTATTTTACAACGAGCAATCCCATTGATTTCAAACAAAATAAAAATATATAAACTACATTTTCCTCCAACGAATGTCAATTTCATTATCGAACGATCTCATTATAATTAATCATTTCAATAGATTAAAAATCCAAATTTTATCACTACCCTAAAACTAGAAGATTTACATTTTCACCATACAAAAAATCGAAAAATTATATCTTTAATTAAAAGGTCAAACATAATCATCAATTAAAACAAATACGATATTTAAAACAAATACAATATTAAAATAATTCAAACAAAAATGTTAAATGAAATG
Organism: Gentiana macrophylla; assembly: GCA_026214975.1. Classification (NCBI taxonomy): domain Eukaryota; kingdom Viridiplantae; phylum Streptophyta; class Magnoliopsida; order Gentianales; family Gentianaceae; genus Gentiana; species Gentiana macrophylla. The sequence goes on along the minus strand of CM047816.1, from coordinate 13,400,640 downwards.
CTTACCCATTTGTTTAAAGGCGAAAGACCGGCGTAGATAGATGATATCCCGTTGGTTGATTTCTCTTTACAACACGACCCAATAATATGATGATTTTTTTTCCTGAAAGTTTTGTGGATAATTTCGACTGAAAAATATGATGATTTTGGGTGAAGAAGATGATGATTGGGTGAAATGTAGCAAAAAAACGTAGTTGGAACATTTATTAATCACTCGCTTCCATGGGCCCGTGGTAAAATTCCACGCCGCGTGCCATGTTCCACGAGGCGTAGGTTAATTTTGCCCCGGGCCATGTGGAAATTCAAGTTTTGGCCCCAGTTGATTTTCCACGTTGCGTCTTCTGAATTCGACGTGATCTGGTGGAATTTTCCACGGCCTTGTGGTAAAAGACACGGGCAACTAAAAAAAAACGTAAGGTCTGTACAGACCTGACATGAAATAAGGGTTGCTACAGTTACCTGATTCTATAATTTCTCTAACTTCTTTGTTTCAATATGGAATGCAACATAATGTTCCTTATGAAAGTAACACAACCACCCACCATTAACAATGTGTATGGAACATGTGGTTCTAAGCAACAAATTCTCTCTCGAGAAAGAGAGGGACACCACTATTTTACTTTCAGCCCATTTTTGTTTCTTGTAATTTTCAAAAACTGTGAAGTTTATGGTTCACCAGATCCGTAACAGCTACCTTATCTCGTTTCCATTTCGTGAAACCTAAATTTGTCCCCTCCGTCAAAACCTTTTGCGAAATTTCAATTCTACCAAAGTGTTCGCTACCTATTTTAATGTAAATTATTTCAGAACGATGAGTATCCCTAGTAATGAATCTAAAGAGAAAAAAACACGTCAAGTACCAACATACATGTTGTCCTCTCCGTCCCATGGGGAAAACTTTGAAGACTAGGAATATCCATACTTCTCCATTCGAGATCAGTACTCCCGACAGTAAAAACCATACAACCACCAACTTCTTCTGTTAATTTCTCGCTATACAAAAGAACCAACTTGTAACCGTTCTGAATATACGAGAGCTTCATATATTTTACAAGCACATCTGGATGAAGAATAGTGATTGTGATTGTTTCCTTTTGCTGGATATACAGAAATCTGAATCCGGATCCGATCCATAATTGGATTGTCAGATATGATTCACAGCACCGATCGAGACACTCGATCTGGCATAATGGAAGCTACGAATAAAATCGCATGCGATTTTACCACGATATGATCTACAGAAATAATTAATCTAACTATTAGAATGTTGAATATTTACCTCAACGGAGAGGAAGAAATAGTCGACCAAAAGGAGAAGCAGTAGTCTTCCGGATTGTATCTCCTAGCGACTACTGGTGAACGTCGACCTTCGCCTTAGAACCTCCTCGAATATGCACAATAAAAACCCTAGGTTTTTCTTCTCTTAATGACTAGAACGAGAAACTAATTTTTCTCTTCTTTTAATTATAAAGTGGCGCAAATTTGATGTGTCAATTGTGTTGAGAGGAACTCTCTTTATATAGGAAAATGACTAGTCAAGAGACTTATCATTTTCACACCACAATTACCTATTCCCATAAGGAAAATATATTTGCTAAAAGATAAGAAATAATTCCCAAAAAATCAATCTCTTATTTTTCCATTAATTATCCAACAAATAGATAATTAATTAATTACACATGTGACATAATATAGAAAAATTTCTTTTCCTAATTTATCCATATTTGAGGCGCCAACTTCAACATTATTTTAATAGAAAATGTCTTTTCTATTTTACATATTATTTACCAAATAAATAATATTTGCATATTCATTAAATAGACCAACTATTTAATTTATTCTTGAAGTTCCACAAAACGAGAAAACACTCGCATGTTATGAGTCAACCCGGGGACCATGGACCTATAACCAGTAGCTACAATAAATCGAATAAAGTATTTATCGAACAGAATATTTCTACTCAAAATTCCGGAATCACGCCACCATAAATCCGAAACTGAACTCTATCGATTATAGATATAGCTTATTCTCAAAACGTAGAGTCGAGTCGATAAGTGTCTATTGATATAATCATTACATATAAACTAACCAAATGTTTTTCAAGTATTTTATGTATAGTGAATAAACTTTTGAACTCGGAAGTCGTTTTCGAATAATTTCTTAAAAATTACTAAAGCAAAATGTTTGAATAATAATCAAATGTTTTGAGCTAGTGCGCATCTTTTAAATAATAAAATGATACTTGGAATTGATGGATAATACTCGCTCGCTCGTGGCACGAAAGTGTCAAAGCTCTAGTGGCTAGGGGGATTAGAATTACTACTCTAGGAGAACGGCTAGTCACCGGTCTCGGGGCCTCTTGACTCGAAGTCTTTCCGACGGTAGCTAGAGTGCTCACTCGTAAGAGTGGGGACGGTACCTTTTCCCCGTAGATTCATGCTACAGCCGGGAAAGCAAGGGCTGACGGTTGGTGTGTGGGCCCTACGGCATGGATAGGGTTGGCTGGAGCCGTGTAGGAGGTTTGCACGGTGAAGGTTGATTCTTTAACCTGGCGATCGGCCGGAGTCGTCAGACATGGTTAGTTCTCGTGGAGTGCGGTTGAAATCCAATTGGTAAATCTGGTGTTTGGGCGGTACTTGACTCATCGGTTCGGCCAAAACTGGTGCTTGTAAATGAACCTGATATGTTTTCTTAATGCTCGTGCACTTCAATACTAAAAATTGATCTTTTCCTTTGTTCAATCAATTAATAATTAAAAGACTTCCGTCGTTATTTCTAAAAGTTGATCAAGATATATATATATATATATATATATATATATATATATATATATATATATATATATATATATATATATATATGTATAGTATAACACTTGCACATGTGGCCCATACTAAACTTTCTTTTTGACGCGCTCGTTTTCTTTGTTTCTTTGTCTCTTTTGTGTGTGTGTGTGTGTGTGTTTTTTTTTTCTTTTACAAATTTATGTACAGGTTTTTGGTCAAGGAAAAAGAGGAATTGTAGGCGATGATTGATCGAGATTCGAAGATAAATGAAAATTAATGTTTTGGATGGTACCTCGATTTATTTTAAAGAGCTATTGTAATCTTATATGCTGTAATCTTTTAATGGAATTAGTTAGTGATTTATGTAAAATTGATCTGTGGTGATTTTGTAATCAAGTTTGTTATTGAAGTGTTGGTAAATTATCATGTGGATTTAGTAAATTTTTGGGATTTCCAGTATTGTTATTGAAGTCGCGGCGAGAGCTTCGCAACCCCTCCTAGAATGACTCCATTGGACCTAGGGGTCGGGAGTAGGGTATTACACGAGGTGTCACCGGTTGTCTGACCGTGTCAGAAAATAACTCCTTGAGTACTACTTTACTTTGAGGTTTGAAGTCTGTCATGTATTGATCTTCAAGAAACGTGGCATTAGTAAAGACTATCACCTTGTTGTCTTCCGGATCATAAAACAAACCCCCTCTCGTTCCTTTAGGATAGCCCACAAACGGACATACTTTCGTACGTGCTTGCAATTTGCTAGTCTTGTCTTCCAGCACATGTGCGGGACATCCCCAAATGCGAATGTGGCGTATGCTATCGCTCCGCCCCTTCCACAAGTCCAGAGGTGTCTTTTCGACAGACTTTCACGGAACCACATTCAATATGTGAACCGCTGTTTGTAAAGCATATCCCCAAAAAGAAATTGGCAGTGATGCGTAGCTCATCATTGACTTGACCATGACAATCAATGTTCTGTTTCTCCTCTCAGCAACTCCATTTTGCTGAGGTGTTATGGGTGAGGAACGCTGGGAACAAATCCCATGTTCCAAGAGATAATCAGTGAAGTCAGTATCCAAGTACTCGCCTCCTCGATCAGAACGAAGGAACTTTAATGATTTACCCAGTTGCCTTTCAGCCTTTGCCTGGAATTCCTTAAACTTACTAAAAGCTTCGGACTTCCTGTGCAAAAGATAAACATATCCATATCTCGAGTAGTCATTGATGAAAGTCATAAAATACTCGAAATCACCCCTAGCATGTACATTCATCGGACCACACAAGTCTAAATGTACTAATTCCAAAGGTTCTTTGGCTCTATGTCCCTTTGATGAGAAGGGTCGTTTAGTCATTTTTCCATCCAGGCAAGATTCACAGACTGTGAGTGTGTCAACAGATAACTCACTCAAGGGACCACCCTTTGCCAGTCTTTTGATTATTTCCAAGGAAATATGACCAAGTCTTAGATGCCAAAGGTATGTTTTATCATGGTGAGAAACTTTCTGCCTTTTAACAGATTTTTGATGTTCTACTTTAAACATTTCCGTATTAAGCAGTGGAGTTGCTATCGGTTTAATAAAATACAATCTGTTTTCCAAAATTGCATAACAAATATCACGACCATTTCTGGAAATGACAATTTAATACTATCAAAAGTAAGAGAATACGATTGTTCTTGCAACATTGAAACTGAAATTAAATTTCTACGGAAATTTGGAACTAAATAAACATGGTTTAAAACCAAGAATTTATTGCCAAAACATAAACTAACTACTCCCACTGCTCTAGCTGAAACCACTGCATTGTTGCCAACTCACATCGTCGGCGTGACTTCCTCTAGCTCTTGATATGAACTAAGGATCTGCAAAGAAGAACAAACATGGTTAGTAGCTCCAGAATCTAGTACCCAAGTTGATACATTTTCAGCTACTATGTAGGATTCCAAGACTAGTAATTCAGAATTACCCGTCTTATCCTTTGCCTTGTTGTTAAAGGCCTTTCCCTTCCTTAGCCTCTTTGAGGTTTGCTGGACAATGGCGCCTCCAATGTCCTACCTCATGGCAGTGGAAACATTTCCCCTTGGGCTTGGAAGTTGCCTGTTTAGCCTTCTTCTTCATTGGCTTTGCACGATTCTCTTCATGTTTTGGCTGTTTTGCCTGCTTTGCCTGAGGCTTATTCTTGACTCCAGAGCTCGATGCTTTAGCTTCAGCCACGTAGGCCTCAGCTTTTACTTCCCCTTCTCGGCTTCTCCCAGAGGAGATAGCTTCGAACACTTGTAGTTCATTAATCAACAGAGTCAGATCAAATTTGAGGTTGTTCATGACATAGTTACTCTTGAACTGGGGGAAATCAGGTGTAAGTGATTCTAAGATCATACTCACTTGAGTTGCATCGTCAAATCTAGAGCCATGAGTCTCAGCATCAGCAAAGTAGTTAATCATGTTGATGACGGTCAAATTGTACCCGTTATTCTATGATCTTTACCCCCGATTCTAGTTTAAAAGAGCTTTAATGTAGGGATAATAAGTCGTAATATGCCTAATTTATATATATCCCGAGTTACGATTCGTTATTCTGCATTTCGATGATTTATTGCATTATTTGGTATTACAAACTATGTTTTTGTATGATAAATACAGTGAGCGTTATGGACGGACTACGGAGAAGGAATTAAAGATCCAGGACAATACAGAGCCCAGCAGAAGATAGAAGACAAAGCCCAAAAGAAGTGAAGGCTCGGTCGACCGAGCCCAGCTATTCGATCGACCGAGTGGACTTAAAGCCCAAAGACGATCCAAAGATATTACTTAAGTCGGTTAGGGTTTAGGGAATCCGATCCTTAGTCGGTTTCTAAGTCGGTTATGAGCTCAATATAAACACATTGTCATTAGTATTATATATTCATTCAGACATTGATTTAATCATTGATAAAAAGAGCACTACAAATTGAGAGTCTTTCAGCAAGTTAGGGCTGCAACAATGTAAGCCCTTAATCTTCATGTTTTATTTTCAAGTAATTGATTCTTCCAATTATGTTCTTATCGTTTGAATTGATTAAACTTAGCTAGATGATGTGACTCTCGGCTATGACGTTAGGTGGTGATGACACCTTGTCAATGAGGATCCCATGACCTACGTCATAATCTAGATTTATTCATGACTCTATTTGATTTAATTAATGTGTATCTATGATAGTTTATATAAGTGATGTGCGAATTTCTGTTTAATCTGTTCTGTATGAGGAAACGCTAAGAGGTTGGCTCTAGGATGTAATTAGGGTTGAGTTCGTCCGGGTGACCGAACAGAGTCGTTCGGTCGACCGAGCCCTTATCCTCGGTCGACCGAGCCCTAGTTTCGTCAGTTAAGTCTGCCACGTCTTTATGGTGGGTTTGACCTAGTTGAATTTACTTTCTCGAGTAGGTATGGCTACGCCACGCTCGTCTCACGCTCGTCGATTTTTCATTAGCGTATAATTAGGAAATACCAATATAAGACGTCTAGTTTGGCTCATGAACGATCTTTCGGGACGTTCAGCAAGATTTAGATTAGTTTTGTATTAGGGAATTGTCGACACCTAGTCATACGTGAATCGTAGATTAACAAGAGACTTACCAGGTAATTGTTAATAGGGACGAGGCTTGAGCGATCGTTTAGGAAAGCACGCCTAACCATAGGAATGTTGCCTAAGCGAGGTGTACGGTTAATATCGGCATCCTTAGAATAATGATCGTGTGAGTTATATGAGATGGATACCCAAAAGGTGAAGTCACGTAACAATACCACAGTGATCTAGTAACCTAACCGGTGCTAAGTCAAGTTAAGGGGATGACTCCCGTAGCCAATTAAATATGAATACAAACCCAGATTGATGAGTTAATGAGTTAGGTTATCTTATATAAGTTGTCTTGGTCCAAACGATAACGTTGGTAATTGGAAGGTTAATTACGTGTGTGTCTTTTAGGTTTGAGTTTGTTTATTTTATTTTGTCTTTTATGTTGGTCTTAGACCGTTGTTCAATAACGAATTAGGTGAGTTAATTATTTAAACCTAGGGTCCACATTTTGATTCCCTGAGGGATCGACCTTGATTCACCATCGCTATGCTATGATGTACCTAGTGCTATTGCTAGTAATGGGTGGTCAAGTAAAATAAATTTATAACCTGATCAGACTGCAATCATGTGTTCATCACATGACCAGTTACCGACCTTTCCTCATTTTGGCATTTATGGCTAACTTGACAGCCTCATGTCTTGCTTGATCAGATGGGGCACCAAACATGGAAATAACAGAGTCCATGATTTCTCGCGCACTCTCTATGTTCTCATGCTTGGTCCTTATGATCTCCGACATGGAGGCCAGCATTATGCCACGAGCCTTATTGTCCGCCTCTACCCATCGCTTATGGTCATTGCGTATAGCTCGTGAAGCGTTCATGGGAGGAATCGGCAGACAAGCCTCAGACAGGACAAACTTAACGTTTTCGAAGATGAGCGCAACATTCATGTTACTTTTCCACTTGTTAAAGTTGTTACCGGTCAATTTTTCACTTAGCAGATTTGTTACTTGAGAAGACATTATGCTATAGAATAATAAAATGACAGAAATAAATCAAATCATAATCCACAACTAAATATGATTTTAGGAATAATAAACGTGAGGTTATGCATGTAGTTTATCCCACAATTCCAAGGATTTAATCTCACATCATACTGCCGCCGCAGGGTCGGTATCACTATAATAACGATTAAATTGAGACAATCTCTCTCTCAACAATTAACCATTAAGAATCAAACATCTTTCATTTAACATGTTGATTACATTGCTTTTTCAGTCAAGATATTTCCAAGAAAAAATATCCTTTGAGTGTGACCTACTATTTCAAATCTCAAAGTACGCCCCGAGAATGCCACCGCAGGGTCGGTCAGTGACTCGACGAGTACCCAAAATCCTATCCTTTCGGAGACCAAGCCTTGAATTTTGATAGGGGTGAAGGCCATCCGCAGGGGTCCGTAATCAAAGTGGCTTGAGGCGTCACCCTTCTCTCACGTGCTTGTGTCAATAGTAGAGTCCGAGGGGTAGGTTGTCACCTCCCCCGCTCCCACTCGTTATTTTCAAAATTAAGTAGTCTCTATTTAAGATTTTAGAATTTTCTAATAATCCAAAACAATAGATCATGAATATTTAATTTAATCTTCCCACTAGTTCATCGGTTTCAAATACCGTCTAACTAGTGTCACTATATCCACGATCCTCCAATTTTATGGATTAAAATTCTTTTTGTGTAGACACTACACAAATACAATTCACAAAGAATTTTAATTATCCTAATTTGTTACGATAAAAGTTCTGGGATTGTAGAATTTTTCGAATAAATCGAAAAACAATAAATCAAGAAAAACAATCACTAACTTGTCGCTTCCAAATACCGTCTAGTTGGTGTCCAATTTTTCATGATTTTCCAATTTTTTTCGTTTATCAAAATTCTAATTTATGTAGACACTACAAAACCCAAACCCCGAAGGATTTATGATCACAAATTAAGTTTATCATGTGAATTTTATATCCCGATAAAAAATTCGTTTCCTTTAATTAATTTAATTTATTATTAATATAAATTAATTATCGTGTTCATACATGTCTAATTAATATCAATATAAATTTTCTACATGTATGCATATGCTAGGAGTGGAATTCATGAATATGATGCATGTCATGGTTATATCACATAAATAATACAAGAAAGTAAATGCGAAAAATAAACCACTGAGATGGACTGTTGGTACCCCGTATCTAATCTATAAAACCCTAAGCATAGAATAAAAAATTAATCTACAATTTTCTTCAGCCGCTCCAGGTATTTAATTTTCGGCTCTTGTTCCTTTATCAAAAATTGCTCTAGTTGAGTTGGTTATATTCTCCTTCTTCTTTCGTCACTACCTGAGTTTGAATCCCCTTTGGTTTTTTTTTCTCTTTTTTATGTCGTTTTTATTTTCCAAGTCGTATTTTTTTTTCAAGTCGTTAAAAAAATATTCGAACCAAAAAAAAATTAAAATTCCGAACAGAAAAAAAAAATAAAAAAATTTTAGAATTTTATACGGCCAAGGGGGTTCAAACTCGGGTCTACACACAATTGAATCTGTGTCTTGACCACTATGCTGCGACTTTTACTCTTCATGTCTTCATCTGAATTTATTTAAAAAAGGGCCACTCGGCCGAATTAAATAAAACAGAAAATTAAAATTGCAAAAATAAATTACATGTCATCCTATACCCGGAAAAACGAGTTTACAATAGATATAACGGTAAACAAGTACCAAACCCATTCCATCCCGTCAACCAAAACATTCAATCGCATAAATAAAATTAAAAGATGCAATTTTTATTCTATTTCACTCCTTATTAATTAATTATGCAATCATGATCGCAATATCGCTTTAACCTAAACTCCGATACCACATGCTGGATATACAGAAACCCGAATCCGGATCCGATCTATAATTGGATTGTCAGATCTGATTCACAGCACCGATCGAGACACTCGATCTGACACAGCGGAAGCTACGAATAAAATCGCATGCGATTTTACCACGATATGATCTACATAAATAATTAATCTAACTATTAGAAGGTTGAATATTTACCTCAACGGAGAGGAAGAAATAATCGACCAAAAGGAGAAGCCGTAGTCTTCCGGATTGTATCTCCTAGCGACGACTGGTGGACGTCGATCCTCGCCGTAGAACCTCCTCGAATATAGGTTTTTCTTCTCTTAATGACTAGAACGAGAAACTAATTTTTCTCTTCTTTTAATTATAAAGTGGCGCAAATTTGATGTGTCAATTGTGTTGGGATGAACTCTCTTTATATAGGAAAATAACTAGTCAAGAGGGTTATCATTTTCACACCACAATTACCTATTCTCATAAGGAAAAGATATTTGCCAAAAGATAAGAGATAATTCCCAAAAAATCAATCTCTTATTTTTCCATTAATTATCCAGAAAATAGATAATTAATTAATTACGCATATGACATAATCTAGAAAAATTTCTTGTCCTAATTTATCAATATTTGAGGCGCCAACTTCATCCTTATTTTAATAGAAAATGTGTTTTCTATTTTACATATTGTTTACCAAATAAATAATATTTGCATATTCATTAAATAGACCAACTATTTAATTTATTCTCGAGGTTCTACAAAACGAGAAAACACTCGCGTGTTTTGAGCCGGGGACCATGGACCTATAAACAGTAGCTACAATAAATCGAATAAAATATTCATCGAACATAATATTTCTACTCAACTCATTAATTCCAGAATTACGCCACCATAAATCCGAAACTGAACTCTATCGATTATAGATATAACTTATTCTCAAAAAGTCGACTCGAGTCGATAAGTGTTCATTGATATATTCATTACATATAAACTAACCCTCCATAGACTATCCGTAATGAAGTAGGATTATTTCCGTAAATCTTATTCAATACATCTTATCCTTATTTACCATTAACCCACTAGTGATCAATTAGTCCATAATCAATACGAACTCCCAGGATCGATCAGTTTCTAGGATTAACAAATAAGAGGATTGTCTTTCTACTTCCCGCAGGAAGTAATGGATTCCATATCTGTGAGACACACACTTCTCACTCATTCCAGAATAGTGTCAACGTGAAAGTGATTCGGACCGCGCATCTTAGCAATCCTTAACGAACACATCAAACCCTATCCTGAAACAAGTATGAGTCTGTAATCACTTCAGGATTAAGGTTAATCAATATATGATCATCTTGTGATTTAATAAGATTTCTCAATCACGGAATATGATGAGAAATTCAGATTAAATCGGTCTAGTCCTATATGACTCTCATCATATATAAATGTCTCACTTAGACAACCAATGTCGACGGTCTGGATAAGACGGTCACACCATAAAGTATTATGGGCGCATTAATGGTGGTTTAATCAATAGACCCCATAATTTGATTAAGTTCACCACGGACTAATACTTCAAGTGTATCATCATAAACTTAATCTTCATGTGTGACACACACTAAGTTATGTGGCTACATATTATACGACTTGAGGTTTTCAGCAGTGTATTAAATATAAGCACAAAGCAAATAATAAGATGAAATAAAATCTGTCATTTATTAAATAAAAACAATTACATAAATTGTATTTCAGACACTACACCTAACACCTTTGTCATGATATACGAGAGCTTCGTATATTTTACAAGAGTATGTGGATAAGGAATAATTATTGTTTCCTTTTCCACGGCATTACTCGGTAAATATTGTTTCGTTGGTAAATTTTCCACCAGCCGCAATTCATCCCTTTCAACCCACAACCTATTATTGTGTTTGCTCTTTTTTTCTTTGTATAACTTGATAATGTTGCTACGGGAGTTGTATCCCATATGCATCTCGATAAAATTCCGGTCTAGAATAGCAACACACCACGATCTGCAAACACATTTAAATCTACATAATGACTTCACATGCATTCCGCTTAAGATCCGTAGAATCACATCAAGAGGTATGTCTATGTTAGTAGAGTTCCTTCCTACATTTCGAATCACTTGCTCCAACGCCATCGTGAAAGACAAAAGACCTGTCGAAGAAATTTAAATAACTCATAGGAAACATAAATGGTATTTTTCTTTTGGGGTAATGGTTATAAAGCAATAGTGGGGAAGAAAAGTTCAAAAATGATAAGTGGATTGAAAAATGTTAAAATGGTACAAAATACACCTGAAATGACGAAATTACTCATATCACATCTAAGGGTTTCAATTCCATTATAACACAAATCTATTAAAACTTTTAAATATCAAACAAATTCACTTCAAAACAAATCTCGTAAACAAAAGCAAAAACAAAAAAAAAAGTATAAGAAATGTATAATCATCCGGTGGAATGACAATTTGTCTATTTTGCCATTATATTCAATCCATTCAACTATAAATAACAATTAATACATTAATTTTGACTTTTGTTAACATTTTTTATTTTCTTTTTATGAAACCAAAACTATATCATTTTAATATAGAAGGTAAAAAAAATCTCAGAGCTCAGTGGCAGTGGGTACGCGCCCCTCCCTTTAGCATGTTGCATCGGCCAATGACTATGAAAACAAGAAGGCTACATGTTTAAGAAAATTATAATGTGCTTTTTCAATTTTCATGCTCAAATTAGAATCACCCCGTACAACGTTATGATGATAGATTCATACACCGTAAGACAATTTACGTTATCATCTTTTCAGTTAATATATGATGCAAGGTTCTTAAAATAAAATAATAATAAAAGTAATAAAAATAAAGAAAATAAAAACCTGGAAAGCACTCCATTTATTTTCTTTATTTATAACTTCTTCACTTTTTGATCAGTAGATATTCTACGCCTTTGATTCTTTTCATTCGAAAATATAACTCCGAATGAAATTTTTAATCACAAGTATATCTCCAAATAAAGTAGAGTTTGAGTTTGTCGAAACTACAAACATTATCCAATTAACAAACAAACAAAATTTGTCTACGATATTTTACTTTTTTTTTATCCTATATCACAATAAAAATAAAAATAGATTTTTGTGCTAAAAGGCATCTCATCAACTGATCAACTAAATAGGAATGGAAGGATATCGGGTTTTAATTAGGACAAAATGCTTCTTTTTTCTTTTCAAATTACCCTCGTTTTATTTCTTCATAACCAATTGTGATACATAATAAAATATTTAAAAAAAACGTTTCTTTTTTAAGGAAGCAATTAATATGTATTGTAATGGTCAATCCATTTTCCATAACTTTAGGAAAGCATTATCATTAAAAAAAAATTATAGATATTTGTCTATAAGCACTAGTTTGACTACTTAATAGGCAATCTTAATTATTTATAAGGAAACAAAATGAGTAACTAGACAAAACTATCTTTTTTTTTTTTAAAAATAAATTCTGGGAGCATTTTTTTTTTTCTGGCTTTTTTTCCTTTATCCCGGCCGCGTTTTTTTCTCTAGCCGAGTTTTTTTTTGTTTTTTTTTGTTTTCCTTTCTTTCTGGACATGATTTTTTTTTTCTTTAAATGCTAAAGAGACATCGCGGTGTCTCTGCATCGATCGCGCGCTTCTTCATGGGTATCTCTGCATCGCGTGTCTCTCGTGATCGGGGTTGTCTCAGATCGGGGTGGTCATCTGATCGCGGTGTCTCTGCAATGCGGTGTCACTTCATCGCGGTGTCTCTCATTGCGGTGTCACTTCATCATGGTGTCTCTGCATCGCGGTATCTCTGCAATGCCGTGTCACTTCATCGCTGTGTCTTTAATCACGATGTCTCTGCATTGCGGTGTCTATGCATTACGGTGTCATTTCATCATGATGTCTCTGCATCGCGGTGTCACTTCATCGTGGTATCTCTGCATCGCGGTGTCTCTGCATCGTCAGATGTTATAACATCGCGATGTCTATATATCGCGGTGTCTCTGCATCGGGGGATGGTCACTGCATCGCGGTGTCTCTGCAACTGGGGTGGTCACTGCACCGCGGTGTCTCTGCATCGGAGGTGGTCACTGCATCGAGGTGGTCAATGGATCTGGGGTGGTCAATGAATCGCAGTGTCACTTTATCGCGGCGTCTCTGTATCGCGGTGTCACTTTATCGAGGTGTCTTTGCAATGCGCGGCGTCTCAAAGATCGCGATGTCTCTCGCGATCGGGGTGGTCATCTGATCACAATGTCTCTCTGATCGGAGGTGGTCATCGCGATCGATGTGGTTAATACATCGCGGTGTCACTTCATCGAGGCGTTTCTACATTGCGGCATCAATGCATTGAGGTGGTCACCGGAAAAAAAAAACGTGCAAAAAAAAGACGTCATTAAAAAAAACGACAAGAAAAAGAAAAAAAATACTCAATAAAAAAAATACGCCCAGGGAAAAAAAGTGTTATTTGTTTATAAAGACGTGTTTTGGGACTTAATTAGACACTTAAGACACATTTAAAAGATCATTAGTTATAAAGACAAAATAACAGTTCTTTGACAAAATTAACCTCGCTTCTCTATTATCAATCTTCGTTCATCGTAGCCAAATCCCATCCGTCTTCTAGTCGTTCTCTCACCGGCGGCTATGGCTGATGCAATTTCCGTCCGGAAATTCACCTCTTCTGAGCCCTCTTTGTGCTGCTAGCTTCTTCCTTCCTGCATCTTGTTCCATGGGTAAGAAAAATAGAAGAAATCCCAATAATGGCGCTGCTCATTCTCCTGTTTCAGATGATAATTCCCCGATTCTTGTTAGTGCTGCCATGAACGATTCTTCTTTTTCTGTGAATGAAGCACCCATTGATGGAAAATCGGCTTCTCCTTTTAGAGCTCAGATTCTTCTCATTCTCTGTTTATTGGGGCTCAATCCTACTCTTCTTCAATGAGGTTGAAATCTGGAAAATTGCTTGCAACCCAGCCTTCAAAAAGAATTTATTTGGTTGTAGAAGTTGCTGCTACACCTGCTGCTGCTGCCCCTTTGAAGATTGGAAATATTTTCTTGCACCATTCAGTCTTTTTATTGTGAATACGTAAGTCTCAATTCTTTGTTCCTCCTAAGTAATAAACAGCCTGCAAACTGACTATAAATGTCTTTTTCTATTGTGAACTCTTTTCTGGAACTCTTTTTTGTTTTCAATAATTTGACAAGATTTGAAGGCCAATTGTCCTTTTTTTGAGACAGATTTGAACTTTATTGAATAGTACCTTCAGTTTTTATCTGTTTCGTGGTGTTGGATCTTTTTTCATTGGATAGACATTGTCAATATTGGGCATCCAGGATGCTGAACTTAGTATACAGGCTTCTTTTGTTTGGTTGTTTCAGCAAGGGTTTTCTCAGACCCCTAGTCTAATGGTTTCTGTGATGATACTGCTTGCCAATTACAGTGTTCATTCAATGGCAAATAATGCTGCAATAGCATACACCATGCTACCTCAGGCCTATGCTGCTACCACAGAATCTGTTTATGTTGTTGTAGATGATCAGAGCCATGTAAACCACAAGTTCAATTTATCCGAAATCAGGCCATTTTCGGTGTCTTCTTCGGATGGGAAGACTACTTCAATTGGTGGCGGAGGTGGAAAGAGTAGGACAGTAGCAAGTAGTACAGATGGTGAGGGCAGATTTGATAGAGTGTCATCATTTCAATTATTCCTGATGGAGCTTCATCTATTCAAGTAACTAATGAGGAAGAATCGGTGTCTCAGGAATTCACTAAAGAAGAGATGAGATTGTGGAAGTCAATTAAAGAAGAAGCAGCAAAAATGCAGGTTGTTTTGAGCGGTGAAGCTTTAGACCGCGAAACACAGAAGGAATTCCAATCGCCTATGCATGTAAAGAATGAAGTTGACGATTATGAAGATTACATTAGAACTGAAATGCTATATCAAATGGGGTTGGCTCAAGAGCCAAATAACTCTCTTTTACTCACCAACTATGCTCATTTTCTTTTCCGGGTAATCCATGATTATGACAGGTAAAAATCTTTTGCTTTGTCTTGTGAATGATGTATTGTTTCAGCTCTAACAATGTTATAAGCCTAAAATGAGTGACAAAGGGAAATAAGTGAATTCTCATTTTCCGTAGCACACGGTTTTTTCCGGCTAGGATTGCATTGTCACTTCATTACGGAATTGATGCATTGACATTGATGTCACTGCATTTCAATTAGAGAATTGATGGAGTGACATTTGATGTCACTGCATATGTCACTACATATACAATTTCATACAAAAATTGGTAACTTTGTAAAATAAGTGTAGGGTCATTCACATTAGGGTGCAATCGATCCGAGTCGAGTCAATACTGCCTAGGCTCGAGCTCGAATCGACTAAAAATGTTCGGGCTCGATTGAGCCATAAAAAGGCATCATCGAACTCGACTGGCTAAGTACTCGATATAGCTCGACGCGGCTCATAAGCTCGATTTCCCCTGAAATATCTTCCTAATTTTGGGACAAAAATTTTAACAAAAATATTGATGTCACTCCATAAATTGTTGATGTCATTCATATATGATTGCTGATGTCACTACATAAAATGTTGATGTCACTGCATATCCGATCGCCGATGTCACGGTAAAAATTGTTGATGTCACGCATATATGATTGCCGATGTCACTGCATAAAATGTTGCTATCACTGCATATATGATTGCCGATATCACTGCATAAAAATATGAATTAAGGTGAAATATTTATGTTGATCGTAGTTTTATATCAAAAGATATAGCCATTTGAAGTCGATTTCATGAAGAAAAGAAACCGATTTTATGAAATTAAGTCGAAAAATATCAAATGTCATCACGGTGTTGCTTCATCAAATGTCACTACATCCCGCCATCCCGGTGGTTAATGCATCACGGTGTCACTGCATCGCGGTTGTTAGTGCGTCGATGTGTCACTTCATCGCGGCGTCTCTACATCGGTGGTGGTCACTGCATCGGGATGGTCAATGCATCACGATGGTCACTGCATGACGGAGGTCAATGCATCGCGGTGGTCAATTCATTAGGGTGGGCACGGGACCGCGGTGGTGAATGCATCGGGATGATCACTGCATCGCGGCTGTCAATGCATCGCGGGTGGTCACCGCATCGCGGTGGTCAATGCATCGGGTGGTCACACCATCGCGGTGGTAAAAAAAAAAGCCAAAACACAACAGCTTTCTAAATTAAATGAAAAAAGTAAATAAACATTCAGAATATATATACCGTCCGTTCCGCAGCTTTTTTTTCCCTTCATTAAGGGTATTTGGGTCTATCTACCTATTTTTTTCCTAATAATTAAGTGTTTGTTTTGGGTGTCCTTTTTGCCTAATTAAGTTCAATATGCGTCCTTTTGAATAATTGTCCCCAAAAAAACCTGCCTTGAAAAAAAGGGAATTATGTGTCATTATAACCAAATAAGATTTCTTAGTGTCCTATTTATCTAATTGAGTCTAATATGTGTCCTTTTGGACCTTTGCCTCATTTTTTTACAACTCCCGAGCTTGATTAATTGGATTTTTTTGATAGAAGAAGTAATAGTGAATTAAACAGCAAGTTGAAGTGAACATAATGGAGCTAAGAATTTCTTCTTATGGAAACTTGGTGTGTGGTTTATATATTTCTATTGCCATTTTTGGTATCTTAATCATTTTGATTTATGTTGAGTATGTTTCAACAATGATGGAAAGTCGTGAGTTTTTTTTTTTTTTTTTGGAGCAGAAGTCATAAGCTTTTTAGGCAAGTGGAAATCATGGTTTACAATGGTAGGATTTCGACGATATCCCTTAAGCCCATATATTATTTTCATGTTTGCAAGCTTGTTGAAATGTTACTTAGAAAATGTTTCCAAGGTGTAGAGACAGCTAACAACTCAAGCTCAAAATACAAGGGTGAATTTCATTTTGAAACTATGTTAGCCATATTTTTTTTCTTTCTTTTTTTTATTTTTTATTTTTGGTAATTACGTAACAAAAGCCAAGTTGGTTCCTCTATCTAAACAATATATTATTATTTTAATTTTTATTTGGATAGGATATCAAAACAAATTCTAAAAGATAATAATGTAGACTTTTTTTTTCCTTTGTAATTGAGCTGATTAATTGGATTTTTTTGATAGAAGAAGTAATAGTGAATGAAATAGCAAGTTGAAGTGAACATAATGGAGCTAAGAATTTCTTCTTATGGAAACTTGGTGTGTGGTTTATATATTTCTTTTTCCATTTTTGGTATCTTAATCATTTTGATTTATGTTGAGTATGTTTCAACAGTGATGGAAAGTCGTGAGTTTTTTTTTCATTTTTTGGAGCAGAAGTCATGAGTTTTTTAGGCAAGTGGAAATCATGGTTTACAATGGTAGGATTTCGACGATATCCCTTAAGCTCATACATTATTTTCATGTTTGCAAGCTTGTTGAAATGTTACTCAGAAGATATTTCCAATTTGTGGAGACAGCTAACAACTTTGTAGTTGACCTTTACCTTACCAAACATCTTGATGATTCTTTGCACTTGCAAGGGTTTCAAAGGAGCAATTGATATTCAGAGAGAACGTAGAGTAAAAAATATTAGTATCAGTATCAGTAACAGTATCAGTATCAGTATTAGTAATTTGCCTTCTGCTAATGTTTAAATGGAAATCGGCAATCGGCAATCAGAGGACCAAAAGATAGGTAATCCTGATATGTATTTTGATTTCCCTTTTATTTGATGGGAAAAGCTTAAATTTGCCAAGAACACTCTGTAAACAAATAGACACAAGAGAAACGAACTGAAAATGGAAAAACATAGTCCAATCAATGTGCTAGTCTGAATTCACCATTTCATTCTTGAACTTATCACCTACTAACTGTTAAAGGAAATAAAGTTGCGCCTTTACTAGCACCAATTGGTTTTAGTATAACGGTAAGCGCTTGATCCTAACATTGTATCAGAGCCACCTCATTATTGTGCAAGTGTTGGGCCTCTTTGTTGTCCTTGAGAGTGCCCAGGCCCACACTTGAGGGGACGTGTTAAAGTATCCCACATTGGGAACTTGTGATTGTGTAACCCACCATATTAAGAGATGGACTTCCCTCACCTCACAACCTAGGTTTTGGGGATGAGGCCCCTCCTCTTATATGGGCTTGGGCCCAGATTTCTATATGGTATCAGAGTGGGAGGTCATGGTGTCAAACCCTGGGTCCCTCTGTTATATTGTGCAAGTGTTGGACCTCTTTGTCTTGTTGGCCTAGTTTGGTCTTGTCTTTGTGTGCCTACATGGCACAGCCTTGTTAGATGCCCACACTTGAGGGGGCATGTTAAAGGAAATAAAGTTGCGCCTTTACTAGCACCAATTGGTTTTAGTATAATGGTAAGAGCTTGATCCTAACACTAACATTACAGGTCCTCAATCATGAACTTATAAGTATTTACCTTTATGAAATTGATGGAAGCATTCGATAAAGTTGGCAATGCCACAGAGCCTAAAATATGCATCTCCATCAATTGACAAATGCTCATACCGTGCACTTCGATTTTTGAATATCAATTTCAAACCCATTCACAACTCAAAAATTTAATAACATTGGATTAAAGATATTCTATTCAAAAAAAAAAAGTTTTTTTTCTTTATCTTACCTATCAGTCTCTCATTTTCAGGTTATGGGCCAGTCCAGGTTTCACTCTAGGTTTGGCAATTGTCATTGTAAACAAATAGACACAAAAGAAACAAACTGAAAATGGAAAAACATAGTCCAAGCAATGTGCTTGTCTGAATTCACCATTTCATTCTTGAACTTATCACCTACTAACATTACAGGTCCTCAAGCATGAACTTATAAGTATTTACCTCTATGAAATTGATGGAAGCATTCAGTAAAGTTGGCAATGCCCTAGAGCCTAAATATGCATCTCAATATGGGGAAAAGTTCTTTGGCAGGGATAAAGGTTGCAGATGAAGATGTTTGCAAGGCGGCAGATTTTTTCTTGTGTAAGAGAGGTAATTTTCCATTCAAATATTTAGGTCTGTGGGTGGGTCAAAATATGAAGAGGCTGAAGGCTTAGGAAGGCATTATTCAAAAATGTAAGGAGAAGCTGCGTGCTTGGAAATGGTCGTATTTGTCAGAGGGTGGTAGATTGGTCCTCATTAAAGCTGTGCTAAGCGCTCTTCCGCTCATCTTCTTCTCCGTCTACAAGCCTCATGAATGTGTGTTGAAACTGTTGGAGAGTGTGAGGTCCTATTTTTTTGGGGTGGGGATGGGTCTTCAAAAAATAAAATTTATTGGGTCGATTGGAAAAAGTTGCAAGCTCCTAAAACTTTGGGGGGCATCGGGGTGGGTAGTCTTAAGTTGCAGAATCTTGCTTTGCTAGGTAAATGGTGGTGGAGATTTTTATCAGAATGAAATGCTTTGTAGAGGAAAATGATTGTGTCTATTTATGGGGTTGAGGGTGCTTGGGAGTTGAATGTTGTTCGGTTGGGAGGTGGGGGGGGTTGGAAAGGTATTGTTAGTGCTGTAGAAAGTTTAAAGAGGGTGGGGGTGGATTTGTTGGGTTCAGAAAAGTGGGAGGTGGGAGATGGTAGTAGGGTGAGGTTTTGGGAGGACGTTTGGGTAGGCAATAGCCCTTTGAGATTTGCTTTTCCTAGACTTTTTAGACTCTCGTTATCTAAAGGTGCTGTTGTTAGTAGTATAGTAAAATGGGAAGAAGGTAGGTGCTCTTTTCTTTGGGTTTGGAGTAGGAGGTTGAGGGGTTTCGAGGAAGGGGAGGTACGTGAGTTGGAGGATTTGATCAACTCTGTTTGTGGTAATGCAGGTCCAAGAGATAAACTGAAATGGAATTTATGTCCGAAGAGTATCTTCTCGGTGGCTTTTCTGCGGAAAATGATCGAGATGGATTTTTTCAAAAATTCTTTTTCGGCTAATGATCAAGTTGCAAAGTGGAATAAGATGTTACCTTCGAAAGTGAATCTTTTTCTGTGGAAAACAAGTCTCAAAAGAATTCCCACAAAACCAAACTTAATTAGTCATGGAGTGGAAATTCAGGATGCTTTTTGTCCGTTATGCTATAAATTTGAAGAATCAATTAATCATCTCTTTTATGCTTGTGATGTGTCTCTGTTGATATAGTCGCATATTCGATGTTGGTGCAAGATTGAGGGGCTAAACCCGTACTCATTCTGTGATTTTTACTTTGTGAGACCTAGGAGTGTTTCTTCGAATTTGGCATCTTGTTTATTGTCAGCTATTGTTGGTGTCACAGCTTGGGTAATCTGGTTGCATAGGAACAAAGTCATTTTTCAGTTCCACGTTTTAAATCTGGAATTGATATTCAGAGATATTCAGAGGATTTCTTTTTCTTGGTTATCAAATTACAAGGGGCTCAGGAAGCTGGAGTGGGAAGAATGGAAGTCAAACCCGTTGTTGGCAGCAATATAAATACAATGGATGTCTTTTGCTGCTTAGTGACAATAGAAATGGTGATTTAATTAGTTGTTTTTGGAAGACAAATTGCTGCATCTATCGGCAGGGAGTCTGTTGCATTAGATTTGCTTTGGGCCTCTTTTTTAGTTTGGTAATTGGGAGATTCTATTTTGGTATCATGGAAAATTTGTGTATTTTTTTAGCATCTTGCTGATTAATAAAAAATTTTGGCTGTTCAAAAAAAAAAATACAATTAAATATAGCAAATGATACTTTAGTGATATTGTATGCCTTATACGCTTGGATATGATATGATATTGTGTCCTTGAATTAAGAACTTTAAATGAGCTTATATAAGCCGGGATATGTGCCTTCAAAGTAGTCGGCTTGAATTAAGCCTTAAATGGCGACGATCTTGTTTCGACATCGATCGATATTGATATCGACGATCTTTGTTTTAGTGTAAATACTGCGATTAAATTCGGCTTTCAAATACTACGTCGAATAGGTATCAAATGAGGTCTCAAAATGAAGATAAAAAAAATGAACTTTGGTGAAACAATTTTGATGATCGGTGTTATAAATCAAAAGTTATGGTCGTTTATAAGAAAAACGCTCCGATTAATACAAATATTTTTTCGGCTTTCAAAATTTACATCGGAAGGGTATCGTATTTGGGCTCAAATTTAAGAGCAAAAAAAAAAAAAGAATTTTGGTGAAAAAATTTCGATGATTGGAGTTGTAAATTAAAAGTTACGGATGTTTAAAATAAATAAAAAAACAATCATGAAGGTCCTGAAGCAGCGGAAGTACGGAAGATATGCATATGCGCACGTCACTTCTATAAATGAGTATTTTTGTCCGTCTGGAATTTTTTTTTGGTCCTTTTTGCAAAAAAAAAAAAAAAAGGTGTCTGTCATATTTATTCATTTTGTATTTTTTTTAGTCCTTTTTACCTCAATCTCTCTTAAAAAGAAATTATCTGTCATTTAAATATCCAAAGAAAAAAATACTATCTATTGGTGAAATTTCAAATGTTTTATTATTATTATTATTATTATTATTATTATTATTATTATTATATATTTGTGAACAAAATACGTCTTATTACGGAGACTGAATAAAAAAGAAGAAATGAATATTCTCTAAACAAAATCTTATCTTCTATTTTGTCAAAGTGTGTTCGATTTTGAATTTAAAAAAATATATCTATCATTTCAAATAGAAAAAGAAAAAAAAAACTATCTATCGGTGAAATTTCAAATGTTTTTTTATTAATATATTTGTGGAAAAAATATAGATAAGGGTGAAATTTCATTTTGAAACTATGTTTAGCCTAAAAATTATTGGTAATTACGTAACAAAAGCCGAGTTGGTTACTCTAAAAAGCCGAGTAGTATTATTTTTATTTTGCTAGGATAACAAAACAAATTCTAAAAGATAATAATGTGGACTCTATTTTGTTTTTTTGTATTTAGATAATGTTTGTAGTTTTGACCAACTCAAACTCTATGTATTTTCATTTTGGAGATATATTTGTGATTGAAATTCATTCAAAGTCATATTTTCGAATGAAAAGAAATAAAGGCGGAAAGTATCTACTCATCAAAAGCTGAAGAATTTATATATCAAATTGTAAATGGAGTGGTTTCCAGGTTTCATTTTTATTTTTATTTTAATTTCTTTATCTTTTTCAGGGCAGCATCGTTTTATGTTGCGTGCTATATCTTATTGATGATAGTTGTGTATGTTATTTAGGTAGTAAAACATCGTTTTGATTAATTGATTTATTTTTATTTTTTATAGGAACATTGCATCACTTCTGAACAAACATTATTAGCATATTAACAGAAAAGATGATAACGTAAATAGTCTTAACTACAGTGTATGAATCTAACAGTAATATCTTACGGCGTGATTCTAATTTGTGCATAAAAAAAAACATGATAATTATTAGGATTTATTGTTAAAAATGACAATTTAAACATAGAAATATGTAAATTAGACAGTGTAAATTTTTTTTATAGGTAAAATGGACATGTTCTTATTTCACTGTGATTTAAATTTTTTTGTATTCAACTACAAAACTGAATATATCTTTAGATCAGATTGTCGAAATATGGTTTTTTCATCACATTTTTCTTTTTTTTTCGTCATCTTTATTTAGACATCTCATTTGATATTTTTTAAAACATTATTTTCGAGGTTGTTTTTGTAAAAAACACACAAACAGTGGAAAAGTAAAACATTCGATTTGATGTTAGTTTCACTGCAGTAAACCGTGAATTTGGGTTATGAAAAGTAGATTTGTCATTATCACCCAATTTATATTTTCATTCTTATTTTATCATTTTAAACCACTCTCCCTAATTATTATTTTCCCGAAACAAAACACTCAATAATCGACGTTTACTTAAACATCGATACTTGTTATTTTCATTTAATTTTCATAGTCCTTTGGCCGATGCAGCATGTTTAGAGAGTGACACGTATCTCATTGTGATCTGAAAAGAAAAGAAAAAAAATCGTCAAAAATGACAATTTTAACATAGAAATAAGTAAAGAAACTTTAAAAAAATTGAAAAATTCTCTTTCTTTTTCAAAATCTGACAGTGGAATATTTTTTTTTTTGGTAAAATGAGCATTTCTTTATTTTACTGTGAATGAAATTGTTTCGTATTATTGAATATATTTTTTGATCTGATTATCGAAAGATGATAATTTTTTCATCACATTCGTCATTTTTATTTATAAATCTCACGTTATTTTCGAGTTTATTTTTTTTAAAAACACATAAACAGTGGAATAGTAAAATATTGAATTTGAGGTTAGTTCCGGAATTGGGTTATGACAGTGTATTTATCCTTATCACCCAATTTATATTTTCACTTCTATTTTCCCCTCTTTTTTGTCTTTTTAAACCACCCTCCCTAATTATTATTTTCCCGAAACATTCCCGAAACAAAACACTCAATAATCTGTGTTTGCTTAAACATCGAGACTTGTTATTTTAATTTAATTTTCATAGTCCATTGGCCGATGCAGCATGTTTAGAGGGGATGAGATCACCTGTCCAATTTGTGTGTTTAATTTCGGTGTTTAAATAAAAATGACGGCGTGTGTTTCATTTTTTGGTTTTTTGTTTTTATTTAATTTTCTTTAAAAAATAAAACATACATAAAACGACGTCGGAGAGTGACACGTATCTCATTGTGATCTGAGAAAAATTTCTATTATAGTACTCCCTTGGTCATTTTCTTAGTTACATAAAAAGATAAAGTACAATTTATGCTCCCGATTGGTTATTTAATTTTTTTCGACAGGTCTTTCATATTTGAAGATGTTCTTGGAGCATTTGAAATCAAACCTTCCAATAATTCGAAATGTAAGAAGGAAGCCGTATAAAATAGACTTACCCCTGGATGTGATTCTCCATATCTTGAGCAGATTGCCTGTGAAATCATTATGTAGATTAAAATGTGTGTGCAAATCGTGGTGTGCTGCTATTCAAGACTATAGTTTTATTGTGATGCATATGGGACATAGCGAGATTATCAAGTTATACCAAGAAAAGAAAACATGTGATCAT
Source organism: Gentiana macrophylla (assembly GCA_026214975.1). Classification (NCBI taxonomy): domain Eukaryota; kingdom Viridiplantae; phylum Streptophyta; class Magnoliopsida; order Gentianales; family Gentianaceae; genus Gentiana; species Gentiana macrophylla. The sequence goes on along the minus strand of CM047816.1, from coordinate 13,376,347 downwards.
GGACACAATAGGTTGTTGTATGAAAGGGATGGATTGGTGCTGACGGAAAATTTAGTGACGAAAGAATATTTCCTCAATAACACCGTTACAAAGGAAACAATCTTCATTCCTCACCCACAAAGGCTAGTAAGATGTGTCATGGTCTCCTACATTCAGTCTACTAGCAGTTACAAGTTGGTTCATGTCTACGACAAAAAAGAAACAGAATGTTGTGGTGGTTGTAAAGTTCTTAGTGTTGGGGATGATCTGGAATGGAGAAGTCTGGATATTCCCAGTATCCAAAGTCTCCGTATTTGTGATGGGATGGAGAGGACAACATGTATGTTGGTACTTGAAGTGTTTTTCCTCTTTAGATTCTTTAGCAGAGATACTCATCTTTCTGAAATAATTTACGTTGAAATGGACAGCGAAAATTTTGGTAGCATTGAAATTCCACAAGGGATTTTGAGGAGGTGGACAAATATAGGTTTTGTGAGTTGGAAAAATAAGGTAGCCCTTGCTGATATGATGAACCATGAACTTCACATATGGGTTTTGGAAGACTACAAGAAACAAAAATGGGCTGAAAATAAAATTGCGTTGTCCCTCTCTTTCTTGAGAGACAATTTGTTTCTTGAAACCACATGCCCCGTATACACTCTTGCTAATGGGTGGTTGTGTTACTTTCATAAAGAATATTATGTCGCATTCAATATTGAAACAAATAAATTACAAGTTACATGTGTTCCTCTAGGAGACTATTTTTCAGGCTTTTTAAGACTACGTGGAAAGGAGAAATATATATTATTAGGTAGGGGATGTCTTTTCTAGCTATTCTAGTCCACGTGAAAAGGATAAACTTTCAAAGCGTTTATATTACAAAACACTTTTACATCATTGATTATAATTTAGAATCAACGATGTAAAAATATGTTATTGTTTATTATATCATGATCGTTGTGATAGTGACATCATTGTGCACGTTTAAGTATGAAAAGGAATAGATTTTACATTTTGGAATTATTCGGTTATGCTGTTCTTACTCTATTACGACACTATCTTATAGTTTTGTTATGTAGAAGTAGCATCATCAATGTGCTCGTATCCCTCATCGGATGTATTTTTGAGTAAAATCATTTCATTAATTAATATCCGCCAAACAAGCTAAAATTACATCCGATGAGGGATACGAGCCCTAAAAAAACACTTCCTACTAACTCCAACCTTTTTTTAGTTAACAAATGTGTCGGAAAATTTCCACTGCGTTTAACAAAGGAAAAAGTGAAATAAAAAAAACAAGCAAAAAAGTTGCGACAATCTTCGACAATATTTCCCAATTTCGTCTTCTGGCATCCGAACTAGACAAGAGTACATGAGATGGCGGGGAGAGGCCTCATTCCACATGTCCAACTAGTCTAAGACCTTCTCGTGCTAACAAGTGGGCATAAATATTTCCTTGCCTTTTAACAAAGGAGAAAGAGACATAAACAAAAGCTAGCAACAGATTATGACAGTCGTTTATAATGTATTCAACTGGTGAAAGATCCTCGCTATGAGATAAAAGACGGTACCTGATGGGATGGAGAGGACAACATGTTTGTTGGTACCTGAAGTGCTTTTCCACTTTAGATTCTTTAGCAGAGATACCCATCTTTCTGAAATAATTTACGTTGAAATGGATAGCGAAAATTTCTGTAGCATTGAAATTCCACAAGGGATTTTGAGGAGGTGGACAAATATAGGTTTTGTGAGTTGGGAAAAAATGGGATGAAAATAAAGTTGTGGTGTACCTCTCTTTCTTGAGAAACAATTTGTTGCTTGAAACCACATGCCCCGTATACATTCTTGCTAACGGGTGGTTGTGTTACTTCCATAAGGAATATTATGTCGCATACCATATTGAAACAAATAAATACAAGTTACATGTGCTCCTCTAGGAGACGATTATTTAGGCTTTTTTCATATCCAGTCAGGATCGACGCGAACGAAACTTAAAGAGAAATTCAAAGAATTAAACATGAATCAGTTAACACGTCAAAATAGCAGTTCCAAAACGTGTAGTTACTTAACAAATAAATACATACAAAGAAAAACACATCACACCACTTGGATAATTTATAACTCTTCTAGATTAATTAACTCCTTAATTTATTTTACGCACATAATCAAATCAATCAACAATCAACAATCATACCATATATAATTGTTGCAACCTCACTCAACAATCATTACCATATATGATATCTCAATCAAATCTTTCTTATATATAAGAAAAATCCATATTTAATTACCTCCATAAATTATGCAGTTCACGTTGGTTTATTAAACATGAGTTATATATAATTTCCTTGATGGTTTGAATTAACTACGGTTACAAAATTGCACTTGGAGTCGCAGTCACAGCGATATAAAGCTGTAATACATACCATTACCAGAGGCATTCAGAAGGCATAGACTAGAAGACTCTATGAGCCCTATAGTTTGTTTTTCTATATATGTTCTTATCAATGTTGTAGATAAAGATGGAGGTAATATCAACTATGAGATCAAGCTATTCTCGATGGTGTTTTACACGGTAATCTGAATAACAATGGATGTAGGTATGTTCCTGATTTATTTCCGCTGCGTATTTTATGATACCCTGATATTTTGGATTCTTACATGGCATAGTATTAAGGCAGGGGACTTTCCTTCGTTAGAAATCCATTCTATTATGTTATGGCACTCAACGCCAATATATTTACACTATGTGTGCTATTCAATAAAAATACCCCTCCCATTAACACTATCTCATAAACACGATCTCTGACCCGGCCAGTCACTCACGAGGGCCAAGCTGACCTATTACAAGCAATTGGCCCATTCTTTCAACATTTATCTATAAAGCTATGGAAACATATTTGAAAACACTTTAAAGATATGTATCGAATGTGATATTTGTTCTACATTTTGTGGATTACTATTACGATGGATGTGATCCGAAATTTGTCAATTACAAAAATGGTTTTTTTTTTTTTTTTCGGATACGAAATATATGTCGATAATTTTTTTTTTTTGGGGGGTTCTTCACCTAGACTTGTGGATTACAAAGATCGAATTACAATACATTGTTTAATTGTTTGAAGAGTATACATTATCTATCATAAAATTCTTTGTAGGACTTTTAGATCGGGTCTATATATAAAATAAAAACACAATAAGGAAATTTTAATTATTATTATATAGGGGGAAGGGGCTACAAGAAAAAAAAAAAATCACAAATGGGTCCGGAAGAACGCTACTACATGTTATGTGGTTAGAAAGGACAAATTCATAATAAATGGATAAAAATACCCTTTTACACATTAAACACGTAATAACACTAGATAAAATGTAATGAATGTAAAAAAAAGCAGTAATAATGTAAATTTCATAAAATGTCGTAACATCCAATGGAAAAGTAAGTAATGACCAATAAACAAGTAAGAACAACCTAAAAACAAGTAAGAATGTACCTAAAAACAAGTAGTAACAGCCCGTAAAATATAGTAACGGCCTTGTAACAACCTAAGAACAAGTAGTAACAGCCTAAAAAGAAGTAGTAACAGTCCGTAAAATATAGTAACGGCCAACAAACAAGTAGTAACAGCCCGTAAAATTACTAAAGTACGTCAAAAAAATATAGTAACGTTACAAAATTAATAGTAACAACCGTAAACCCTAAACTTTTTCAAAAAAAAAAAACACAGCCTGCTTCATAAAAACAGCCTGAACTCGAATCCCTTGAACGATTCTTGAATCATCTCCTTAAATCAAATTCTTGAATCAACAAAGAAGAACAGAGATGGAATCACAATTTCCGTCTTTCCTATCACAGTTTCTGTGTCTGCATCAGTGATGGCATGGCGTTTCTGATGCTCTAAATCGAACTCGAATCACAAGAGGTTCTCTTGACGGGAATCGCATGCCGGAAACAACAGAGGAAACGGATTGTGGGCCTCACCGGAAAGGAGCAGCCGCATAAGCCGAAATAGCAGCAGCAGCAGCAATGATGCCTGCAAAGCTTGCCAAATTCCGGCCGATGTGGATTCCGTTCGATCGACCTCCCAATCATGTAAGGGTTTTTGTCCTCAGCAGCAGCGTTGCCTTCTTTGAACGATGAAGTTGCAGATGCGGCGGCTTTCCAATTTTGTTTTTGAACGCTGAAGTTGAATATGCGGCAAGGTTGGATTAGGGTTGAAAAATACTTAAAAAGGGTATTTTAGGAAGTTTGTATAGGTTTTGTCCTTTCAAAATTTTAGTTTCCTTGAATCCTGATATTTATATTAATGTGTCATTCAAGACAAAAACCTAATTATTATAGGCTTAGTTAAAACAATTTTAAGGGGGAACACTTGAGGGGGAAACACACCCGCTCTTTTTATTATAGTAATAATCATATATATGTATATATATATATATGTGTGTGTGTGTGTGTGTGTGTGTGTGTTTGTATTTATTTTTCAAAATATGTCTAATTTTCTATGGTTCGTAGTTATTTTAATATTGTACTAATAGAGATTCTAATGCAATTGACGATATCTAGATAATCTGTAAAGTAGATTAAAATTGTCTTGGAGCCTATAAAGTAGAGAATCTGTTAAAAGACACTGATGCGAGTGCTCTTAATATGGTGGGTGATACAAAATAGCGAATACTCAATGTGGGACAACTTTAACAATAATTGTGTGGAAATTCGCGGTCGACGTAAATAATTACTGCAGATGCAAATGCTTTAAGCAGCCTAAATTTCACTCCAAAAACAATTCATGGCACACATACTTACGTCCACTTGTCGACGCAAAAAAATGGCGGGAAATGTTTAGCGTCTTCGTCGAAGCTAATAATGTCATTTGTGACAACGGCTTTGGAGGTTGAAGTTGACAGGCATTTGCGTCGAATTGTCACGCAAACACTCCACTTTTTGCATTGATACACCGTCGATGCAAATATTATGGTCGCACAAGCCTCTTTAAAAGTAAATATGTGTATTGATTTGAGGCTTTAATAATTTTTTGAACGTAAGTAAAATAAAATATACCTAAGATATACTACCAAGATGTAAAAACGTAGTCCTAAAAAGTTTGATTTTGAAGGGATCTTAGGTCGTGGTCTTATAGGCTTAGTTCGGGGGACGCCCATGGTTGTACAGATATTAATTAAGGGTAAGATGAAAAAAAATTTAGGGTTTATTGTTTAAAAAATACAATTTGAACATTGAAATATGTAAAGATCACAGTTGAATTTTTTTCGGGTAAAAAAGACATGTTTTTATTCCACTATGATAGTGAAACATTGGATTTGAATCCAATTCCACTGCAGCAAACAGTGTTTTTTTTTTTTTTTTTTTTTTTTTTTTTGGGTTCTCCACCTAGACTTGTGGATTAGAAAGATGGAATTACAATACATTGTTTAATTGTATGAAGAGTATACATTATCTATCTTAAAATTCTTTGTAAGACTTTTAGATCAGGTCTATATAAAATAAAAAAAAACACAATAAGATCAGATATATATAAAAGAAAAAGAAAAAGAAAAACAAGGTAGCAGAAGAAAGAACACCAAACATTGTGATAAAGATGAACACAAAGAAAATTGTACGTAGAAGAAACAAAATCCAATGCTTAACGCAATATTCTAAAGTACTAACACTCAGCACACAATTCAATAGTAAGTAGTAACAAGTCTGCAGAACAACACAATAGTAACAAGTCGGTAGCTAGGGCAAAAACATAAGTGCAGAATGACAAATCAGCAGTGTGTTAAAAGCCAAAAATAACAACTAGTGATTCAAGATTGATGAGCATGCGTTGTCCTCCCCGCTGCATTTCCTCCTCGACGCCGGTTTATGCTATCCTTGTACACCTTTGCTACAATTGGTCCAACTAGGCATTTGAGGAATCCAGGGATGAACAAAACTGCTAGCATCTCCATAGCTTTGTGTTCTTTGAAGTGCTGTGAACACAAGATAGCCAAGCCCTCGAAACCGTCTATAAACCCAAAGTCTTCCATGCTCCGAATTGCAAACAAAAAACATACAGCCCCAGCAAGTATCATCATCATGCCCAAAAAAGCATCGGTTTGGTTAAAATCGAATCCCAACCCCACAGTACTGAACAAAAATGACGAAGCGACGACGAACTTCGATGGGAGGTACAGAAGGTCTGAATATGCAATTATAAATTGAATAAACCACCCGAACCTTGGCTGTGGCTGTGGCTGTGGTTGTGGCTGTGGCTGTTGTTGCTGTTGTGGTGGTTGTTGTTGCTGTTGTGACGATGTGGGGTGGTTTAGTTTTTTGCGTTTTTTGTCCAGACACCTTGAAATTGCATTCAACAGCCAAATCACAAGTAACATCACAACGTACAGCGCGCCTAAGCATAGCGCCAAACCTGGTACCGAGAACTTTAATGATCTACCCCTTAAAAGGTGGTTGTTCACCCTGTCAAGAAAAAGGTGGTAGTCGTGTGTCTTTGCTAGCTTAATAAATCCAGTTAGAGAAAATCCCACAGAGGGAATCCCACCGACGATAAAGCTCCAGCGATGTAGGCAATGAACGACCCTATCCCAACATGAGCTTGGAGCTGGTGACAGGAGTAAGAGGGGACAAAAACTCATTAATTCCTTACACATACATGAGAAAATAAAACATGGCCGGGAACAGGGCTCACCTCCAAGTTGTTGTGGAGGTGCCATGTTCTCGTTATGAGGTGGGGGGTTCGGAGCAGGAACATCAACAGGTACAGTGCCTGCTGATATATAACACAACAACATAACATGATTCACATAAGCATTAAGCAAAGTCCCACAGCATGAATGAATGTCAAGTGAATGAATACATGAAAAACAAACAACTGGCTGTTTTTATTATATTATTTTTAGTTGTGTCTAATCTAATATGATCAATCCTCTGTTTGTTCCCAATATATCTATCTTTCTGTAGAGTTGCCTAATGGTGTGATCGAGACGAGACGAGTGTGCAAGCTAAGCATGTCATGCAGGAAAGTGAAGCTAGCTTTAATTAATGGTGTTGTTTGTTTAATTGTTCTAGAGTTTTCATTTGATGATCCATTGTCTGTTAGGAGGCACAACACATGATATATGAATATGGTTAACTCCCTTAGGGTAAAATTTAAACTCAAATATATGGATTTTGCAATCCTTCTTATATGACCATTAATTACTATTATATTTATATGTCAAACTCAAACTTGACAGTACATTAATTCATTGGTTAAGGGGGAGGCAAATTTCTTGCTTGGGTTAAAAGTTAAAACAGTCTTTATCCATCAACATTCAGGCTTAATTAAAGATAGTAAGTCTAAACTAACTGATTGTTTTGCATGCATTAATCACTGGCTAACCACACAAATTATTTCAATTAGCTAGCTAGGGTTTTCAGATTAGAATTCCATAGGTGTGACCATACCATGATCTATTTACTATTGGGATTTTTCAAATATATCCAGGTAACAGATAATTTCATGCTACAATTTACAACTTAGAAGGAAATATGTGATATATAGAACTATCCAAAAGTGCTATTTAAAGGCACACAACAGATAAATTTCATCATTGCCTATTATATAAAATGTACGTTTAAGAGATACTAGCCCTAGCCCTAGCCTAGCCTAGCCCTAGCCCTAGCCCTACTTAAATGCATTTATATGCACGATCACCATACCATGTGTCTAACAATACAATAGAGAAAGCATAAAGTGCATTATTTTGTAGATGTGCAGGGTACCCCCCCAAGTCATTCTATTACATCTGCCTCTCCCCAGCACTGGCAGACTTAGAGCCTTAAGGGGGGTGGGAGGGGTAAAGAGGAACAAAGTTCACATATATGGCGCGCGGATAAGTAGTGGTAGTGATCAATGGTTTCAGGGTACACATGTCATCGATCATCTGATCCAATTTAGACCCTGAATTTGCTAAAAATTGAGCCCTTTGGTTACTAATAATGTTTACATGAAAAAAACTCACTTGGACTAAAACTATTATCAGGAAAGGAAAGGAAAGCAGCATAGCCTCTTAAATGAAAATATGACTGTAGAACAATTAATTTACATGCATGGATTATTTGCAATTGGAAAGCAGGGCTCATGCTCCACAACCTTTTCCAATTAAACTCAATACATCAATACTAGGTTAATTTGTATTTGTTTGATCATATGACACTTTTGTTTGGCCACACGCATCAAAAGCAACAGATTGGTTTAGAACTTCGATATGAAATCACAAAATCAAATGAAATCACAAAATCAAACATCGCACTGAAATCACAAAACAGATTTTATGGTAATCGGATAAACAAAACACTAACTAAACCACTACAATGTGGTTAACAACAGATGTAATTTTTTTAACATATTCCAATATAAAACGGTTTACTTGCACTGGACTGAAAGCAGAAGTTACAAAGCTTTAATCTATTACTCACTTAATTCTCATAAAAATTAAACTGATACCAAGTTTTTCACCCACATTATTTACAAGAAATCCAAGATTCAGTGCAATTAAGGAAAACTGACCTGTAGATTGAACGCCATCACTAATAGGACCTCCAGAATGTGATGTGTGTTCAGGATCAGGAATGTCAATTCGTTCTTCAGGAGAACCTGAAGAAGAAGAAGAAGAAGAAGAAGAAGAAGAAAGCAGCTCAATTAATAAAGCGAACCTCTGTTCTATTGTATTTCACTTGATAGATCCAAGAAAGCATTAATCAGGACTTGTTCTTATTTTCATTGAACCAAGGAAACTGACCTGTAGCCATGTTTTCAACACCAAGAGCACCAGAGGTGTGTTGAGGATTAGGATTGTCAACTCCACGAGAACCTAAAGAAGAAGAAGAAAGCAGCTCAATGACAAGGGATTTTTTCTGGAATGACAAAGGTCCCCAATGACAAAGAGTCCATTTTATACTCAAACAAGAAGAAGAAGAAGAAGAAGAAGAAGAAGAAGAAGAAGAAGAAGAAGAAGATGGAGGAGGAAACTTTTACAGATCGACTAACAACATTTTACATATACAGGAATAAACAAGAAGAAAACAAGATATTAAGAAAGAACAAGAAGAAGAAAAACCTGAAGCCGCTTGAATAGCCATTTGTATTTCTTCTGAAGCAGGTTGATCAGTAGCCATTTGTAATTCTTCTGAAGCCTGAGTAGCTCTGCGCTTCAGTTGTAGGGATGGTATAAACTGATAACCGTCAGGCTGCATGCTTTTATATCGTTTCGTTTTTCTGTTATGTTTTTTCTTTTCTTTTTTTTCTTTCTTTCTTTTTCTTTTTTTTTTATTTTTAATTTTAAGAATGACACAATATTGTACAAAGCACATTTTAGCACCATTGATTAATATATGAGATTTATTGAACCATATGAGTCTCATAAAAATCATTAGCTTAAAAACGAGTTTTGTATATTTTGTTGTGTCATAAACATTTCCCTAATAAATAATACATTGTATCGTGAGAGACAGAGAGGTTTATATAATTAAATTTTATGTAATTATTATGACACAACGAGTACCACAACGTGTATCTACACCGTTGATTATGATGAATGTAATAATGATCAATGAGTTTACATTAAAAACTAACGGTGTATATACACGTTGTGGCACTCGTTGTGTCACAACGATTGTGTCCGTATCTTTACTCTTAAATTTCCCTAATGTGACATTTTATGCATTAATCGAGTTCATTCACATCCCATACATATTAGCATTGTGCATAAAGAAAATTATATACTCCATATGTCTTAAAATATAAGTGATTCCATCACTTTGTATTTGTTTCACAATATAAGTCATTCTGCGTTATCAATGAAATATTTATTATTTTTATATCTATCTTACCCCTTAATTTATTATCAAAATCAACAAGTTTTCATTACTTAACCACTATTACATAAATGATAGTCAATGAGTATTTTAGACATTTAACATTCAAATTTAGGATATTCAACAATTTTCTTAATACATGTAAAAACATTTGAGATGATTTATATTTTGGGACGGAGAATGTGTTAAATAAAAAGGACAAATATTCGAACAACTTGCACTACGGTCAGGAGAAATCAGGAGCCTCGTCAGCACACCGATAGTTTCAAACAATATTAATAAGTTTTGAAAAAATTCTGGTTTCCCTCTAAAATATTGTTTGCAATGTTTGAAATCTTTATCGATAGGAGCAGATTGGTTAAACTGTTCGGATCTTGCGATATATGGGAGTGTTTTTTCCATTACATAACGCAAAATATATAGTCGTGTTTTTTTTTGTTTTTTGCAATATACATGTACAGTAGTGTTTTTTCCGGATCTAATGGAACAGGAAAAACACACTACTATACGTTTTTCTGATTGCAAAAAAAAAAAAAAAAAAAACCTTCATAATTATTGCTTCTTGCACAGGATCCCACGTCCGCCCCTGATTGGATTCTTTTGAGAGAAATCCAATTACTAAAACTAAAGATTTTGGTGATGTATTTTAGTTGTGTCGTGGAGACTACCTACGTACCATTGTAGTGCAAGAGATCAAGACAAATAACGTAGTTCTGATTGTGAGCACAAGGGTCCTTTTATACAAAGATGTCCAGCCCGGGGATCTGATTGTGGGACCTGTGTTTGAGGTCTGGTGTGATGTCATCGTGGGACGTGTTTAGTCATGGATTTGAGATAGTCACAAGGAACCAATCGTGGAATCATGCCCAGTAATGATGTATAACTCCCTTTGGAGGTTAGAGACGGCCTATTCTGCTAAGGAGTGAGCTTTTTGGCCTGGTTGACTGATTAACACTTGAGATGAAATCAGCTAAACACCGAGAGCGACCCGAATGAGCTCGGCTTCTGTGAGCTAAGGACCTAAATGTGGGCTTATGTTGAGCTGGCTCATTGACCATAGTAATCAATATAACATAACTTCAAGTCATACGCATGTCAAAAGCCCCCCAGAAATCTGTTGTGTTGGAGGTTGTTAAAGATAAGGAAATAAAGTATCACATTACTTCCACCAATCGGTTTTAATACAACGGTAAGCGCTTGATCTTAACATGGTATCAGAGCCAGAGGTCACGAGATCAAACCCTGGTTGGAACAATATTTAAAAAAAAAATATTGTGCAAGTGTTGGGAAAGATTGCCCACACTTGAGGGGGGTATTGGGACAGATTGCCCACACTCTTGGAAAAAAAAAATTGTGCAAGTGTTGGCAGATTGTCAACACTTGAGGGGGGGGGGGGGTGTGTTGGGACAGATTGCCCACACTCTTAATGTATAAGAAATAAAATAGCTTCTTTACTAGCACCAATTGGTTGTAGTAGAATGGTAATCTCTTGATCCTGAAATGCTATCAAAGCCAGAGGTCATGAGATCGAACCCTGGTGTGAAAAACATTTTCCCCCATTTATATTGTCAAGTGTTGGGCTGGCCTAGTTGGTCTTTGTGAGCCTAGTTGGCTCAGGCTTGTTGTGTGCCTAGTTGGCATAGCCTTTATATGAGCCCCACACTTGAGGGGGCGTTTTAAAGATAAGCAAAATAAAGTAGCACATTTATTTCCACCAATTGATAGGATTGACAGCTTGTTGTATTTCGAATTTCAAACACTGCGCTTATCTCGAAGCGTCTTTTCAGATTACTAAGGACCTTGTTTGTTTCGTTGATTATTTTTAACGGGACAACATTTTCCATTACCCTTCTGATGATCCCTCGTCTATGATAGTTTTATTCATAAATTTTCCGTTTCCCCTTTAATTGCGTTTGAAAATCTGATACGTATCCCGAAAAATCTTCCTTAAAGAAGGCATTTAATATGATTGGTATCTTCATGATGCTATTTCAAAGAGTCACTATCTGAGGGGACTCTTAATCTCTTCCTCTCTCTTTCAAGGCTATTAAAGAGAGCTTTGTAGTGGCAATATCTCCACAAAAACTTTCTTATATCTTGAGTGACATATATAACTTTGTCAATTTGCTATTTCCCTTTTCTTCCTTAAACTCTTCAATTTGGTGATGAGTTATTCTTCTGTAAGCATTCGAGGGATGCAGGTGCATTCACCTTCCTATATCTGGCCGCCGTGGAACTTGAGGGTGATTAACCGTGTTAACGACCCGGGACTGGCTCGACGGTGGGTTCAGGGGAGTGTACTTCCCATGGATGGTCGCTTTACCGCCAACCTGACTAATTCTAAACTGGCCGACCGAGTATCGGGATATATATGGCATCGGTGAGTTACCTTGCATTCATTATTATTCTGACACAAATGCTTCTTATGCTGATTTTCTCTATTTCTCATCGATCGTGATCTTTTTCCGTTTTTGAACTTTCTCTTTGCAAAGGGAGACCAGTCGGTGCCTTGCCGAGGCTCCTGGCCAAGGAGGTTAAAGCCCTTCAGCACTGCTATGCTGAAGGCCATTTGGGAAAGCCTGGCCTTTTGGGCACCGCTATGCTGAAGGACTTCTCGATAAGAAGCATGTTGTGATTCGATTTGAATTTTTCGCTGATTATGTGCGTTTCTTCTCTAAACCTATCTGCAATGTGTTTGGAAAATCAATGAGAGTCCTAAAGTGGATTCCGGATTTTCATTTCGATGGAGAACCCTCAATTGTTACAATTTGGCTATGTTTTCATAGGTTTCCACTTCATCTGGTAAATCAAGACTTCATCTTCTCTTTGGTTTCTTCATTTAGCAGACCCTTACAAATTGATACAGCCACTGAGCATCTTCGTAGACCCTCAGTTGCATGTATACAGGTTGAATTCGACCTTCTTGAAACGCTGCCCCCTCAGGTGTCGATTCATTATGAATCTGGGAGGGGTTTTTGGCAACAAATTCTGATAGAAGATCGACTACTGGCATACTGTAGATTTTGTTGACACATAAGGCATGAAGAATATTCTTGTACAGTTAAATATTTTTATTATTTTTTTATAGTCATTCATTCCTTGAAAGTATCATCCACTACAAAAAAAATGGACCTTTATAGCAGGTCCTTGTTGACCTACGTGGGTATCGAACCTGTAAGTCGAGTGGTCCCGTCGAGTGGCAAACGAACGAATCTGTAAGTCGAACCTTCCCGTTGAGTGGCAAACGAATGAACCTTACAGTTGAACAGTTGAGTGGTCTGCCTTTTGTATCTACTTGTTCGGTTAATTCAATAGCTTTTCGAAATGAAACCCTATTTTTTAATTGTTCAGCTAGAAATTCTGCAAAAAATAGTGGGGTTTCCACAAGGTTTTGAAATTGTGACAAAACAATTCGTCGCGAAAAGTGCACTTTTCCGTGAGTACATTATTCCGCATCATGTTGTTCGTTGCATATGTGGCGACGCTAAAGGGTTCTGTTGAGACAGATTCTATATTCTTCACCAAATCATTCCTTGAAAAATAATAATGGGAGGTTCTATCGGTACACCCCTAATTACTTTCGGCATCCTATTGCTTCCGAGACTACAAAAAATTACTTCGGCACCTGGTGATTTTTTATAAAGTGAACGTCGGTGTCACTGGCGTTCCTTATTGAACACCAACGCCAGTGTCACTGACGTTGGTGCTCAACAAGGAACACCAGTGGTACCGACGTTCCCTTTAGAAAAGTGTTACATTTTAGAAAACGTCAGTCTACGACTTTCCACTGGTGTTCCTTGTTAACACCAGCGTCAGTGTGGTGTTCAACAAGGAACACAAGTGGCACCGACCTTTTTTTCACCTGAAAAAATAATCAAAAAATAGGTGTCAATAGTAAAAAGAGATGTGCCAATAAAACCACCTAATAATAATGATATTAATAGGCGACTTCTATCACCACCACGTTTTTGCTTTTTGACATCACACTTACTGGCGGTACTCTTCAAATTACTTATGGCACCACAGGAATATTTTTATTATTTTTTTTTACTTCAAACACCACAAAACACATAATACAATTGCTTACTACACTACAATTTTAAAAAAAAACTATCAAGTCCATGACTTTACAAATCCAATAAATAAACTCATCAACACTCTCTTTCATCAAACACCACCCGCAGCCATCTCCACCACCCTCACACACCATCACCACCACCCATCTCCACCATCCTAACACTTCTAACCACCACATTTCTTCCACTTCCACATCTTGAAGCCATTTTCTTGTTCCACCTGAAAGTCTGAAACCACCTTCTTCTTCTTCTTCCACAACCTGAAACCTTCCCTTTAATCTCCACCGCCACCACCGCCGCTGCCCCAGCCCAGCCCAAACACCACCCCACTCCTTAGATCTGAAAAAACGATCTCCACCGCCATCTCCTTCCCCTTCCCCTTTTGTAAAACCCACCTCTCTTTCTCGTCAAATTTTAAGGAAAAAAAAAATCCACCGACCACTTTTTCAGGCCTCACCATTAACACCGATATTTTTTTCCAAACCACCAAATCGCCATTTTTTAGATCTGGATGTTATATATATATATATATATATATATATATATATATATATATATATATATATATATATATATAATTGGGAGGGCGCCGGGATTTGCAACAGGGAGGGGAGGGGAGGTGGGGCTGCAATTTGCAGCGGGGAAGGGGAGGTAGGGCGATTTCCATCGGGGAAGGGAGGTTGGGCTACGATTTGCAACAGGGAAGGGGAGGTGGGGAGATTTCCAACGGGGAAGGGGTGGTGGGGAGATTTCTGGCGGGAAAGGAGGAAGGAGTGGTAGGATGAGGAATTAGAGTTTTTTTTAAATGAGAGAAAACAGTATTTAAATAAATGTTAAGGACAAAATTACAATAAGTTGAAATTTTATTATTTTGTGGTGCCAAAATAGCAATTTTGTGGTGTGTTGAAGTATAAAAAAAAAGGTACCGATAGAAACTGCATATTAATAATACTAATAATCTATAGATAACCTATAAAATTAATATTATTATTATTATTTCATTAATTTAATGAAATTAATAATATTAATAATGATATTAATCTATAGATAACCTATAAAATTTAATATACACACAATAAATTTTTAAGCATACAAAAATTTAACATTCACTCAGAAAAATTCAAAATAAAAATCAAATACTATCCCATATATTTTTTGCTCTATCTAAAAAATTAGACAATATTCCCCAATATGACACAACTCAACCACCAGGTCTAAACATATGACAAACCAAAAAGTATCTTCATAGATGCAAAATGAATGTCATTTACATTACTCAGAGTGATTTAAAATCTTGAAAAAAAAAAAATAAATGAATTTGTAGCCACCACATGTACTATCTTCCCATCGCATATCTTAATATGCATTTATTTATTGTCATTAATCAACGTCCACGACACCTTAATGCTTACAGCTTTAAACAGAACACTGAAATTTTTATCTTTCAAAACCTAGAAATTGATATTAAAATAAAACGAAATTGAAAAATGTACCTGCATTTTGGAGTAATCGCCATTCTGTGTTCTGCTGCCCCAAACCAAAAAACAAAGCGTGTGTCTCTTATCTTTTGGGTCTGAATCAAGGGCGATCATCCATATTCTGCTCACCCGAACCAGAAAACGAAGTTAAATTCAGTATTGTACACAAGCAACAATTAAAACAGATTATTATAACAGGAAAAACACTAGTATGCCCAATATGCAATCTACAACATTTTATAACTTAGTTGTTCAGATGTTATCATCGAAAACTTTGTAAAAAACAGAGACAAAACAAAATAATAAATTTGTCAGCAAAACATGCACCAACATAGTATAGTGAGCTGATGCATATCAGACTCTAAAGCATGCAACTAAAACTGATATAAGACATAAATCAGCATGCAGACTTGAACTTTAAAGCAGAGCACTTAGACAAGACTTTAAACAAAGCTCGAGTTAGCAAAAATTTAAAGGCAAGACTTAGGCAAGCAGGCCCCCCCTGATCATATACATATTACAAGACGATTCTCAAAGGGACAGGAAGAGGAACATGCTAGCACTAGCATTCTAATGGGAATAGCTTTCAATAGGAAAAGATGAAACTGAAACACAGAGCAAAGCTCTGAATATTTGATTACAATCAAAAATGCAAAAAACTGAATCCATGGCTAAATTCCCCTACCTTTATTCTCTACTCCAGTACTGGTCTAACAGAAAGCTAAGAAAAGACAAAAACGGTACAAATGTTAATATTGGCTAAAAGATTATTCTGGGACCACCAGGCCACGTGTCACAGGATGTCCCTACATCATTCCTTCCCCCCCTGGACTTCTGGAAGTTGACCTTCTTCGATTTGACCACTGGTTTCTCCATCATCAATGGGGTAATAGGCTGACAGATCTGATACATTAAAGGTTGGAGACACCTTCCAATCTGTAGGAATGTCCGGTACATATGCATTGTCATTAATCTTGGACTTAACAGCATAGGGTCCTACTTTCCTTGGATGAAGTTTGTTGTTGACACCAGCAGGGAACCTTTCCTTTCTGAGATGTATCATTACCAGGTCCCCAGGTTCAAAAATATGTTTCCTCCTCTTTTTGTCTGCTGTTGCCTTATAGTTGTTGTTGGCAGCCTCCAAATGTTCTCTGACCTCAGTGTGCAGCTTGTGTATGGCTTCCGCAAGTGCTCTGGCAGGCTTGCTTTTCACAGTAGGTAGAGGTGCTAGATCCGTGATCATATTAGGTACCTTAGTATAGACTATGGCAAAAGGTGACAATCCAGTGGATCTATTAACCATGGCATTATAAGCAAACTCCACTTGAGCAAGGGCCTGATCCCACTGTTTGGGCTTGTCTGCTGCCACACACCTAAGCATATTGCCTAAAGTCCTATTGACCACCTCCGTTTGTCCATCTGTTTGGGGGTGGTAGGCACTACTGAACTGTAGTTGAGTCTGAAACCTCTTCCATAGTTCCCTCCAGAAATGAGCAATAAACTTGACATCTCTATATGAGGTAATAGTCTTTGGTATCCCATGGAGCCTGACTATCTCCTTAAAGAACAAGAGAGCAACTTTACTAGCATCCAGAACCTTCTTGCAAGGTAGAAAATGAGCCATTTAAGAGAAACATGTCCACGACCACACATATGGAGTCACACTGTCTAGCAGTCTTTGGCAGCCCCATTACAAAGTCCATTGATAAATCTTCCCAAATAGACTGGGTACAGGTAATGGTGTGTACAACCCAGTGTTTTGTTTATTTCCCTTGGCAGTTTGACAAGTACCACACCTTTTGATATAAGTGCTTACATCCCTTCTCAATTGTGGCCAGTAAAATCTCTCAGATAATAGTGCCAGAGTTTTGTCCCTTCCTGTATGTGCAGCCCTCCCCCCTTCATGTAATTCTTTGATCAAGTGATCCCTAAGGGATGTTCTTGGAATAAACAAGTGGTCGTCTCTGAAAAGATATCCTTGAAGCAAATGGTAGTGTTCTACAAATTCCTTGTCCTTACAGTGTTGCCAAACCTCCCCAAAATCAGGATCCCCCTCATACTCTTCAGGAATAGCCTTGAAGCTGATCAATTCATGTTGCATAATGGTCAGAAAACTCTGCTTCCTACTCAAAGCATCAGCCACGGTATTCAATTTTCCCGCTTTATGAGTCACTACAAAAGAAAACTTCTGAAGATACAGGAACCACCTGGCATGCATTCTGTTTATATGCTTCTGGGTATTGATGAATTGTAATGTCCTATGATCACTGTTGAGAACAAATTCCTGATATACAAGTAGTGTTCCCACTGTTGCAATGCTCTGACTATAGCATAAAACTCCTGCTCATAGGTCGTCCACTTGGATCTTGCAGGGGATAACTTTTCACTAAAGAAGGCTATGGGTCTCCCTTCTTGTGATAGCACTGCTCCTATTCCTTGTGCTAAGGCATCGGTATCCACTTGGAACAACTTTTCAAAGTCGGGCAAGGCTAAAACTGGAGCTGTGGTAAGTCTGTATTTTAGTTCTTCGAAACTCCTGGTCTGAGTTGGCCCCCAATTGAAATTCCCCTTCTTCAAACAATCTGTGAGGGGTGTAGCTACCCAGCTAAATCCCCTTATAAACTTCCTGTAGAAAGAAGCCAGACCTAAGAAACTCCTAAGACTGGTGATATTGGTTGGTTCAGGCCAATCCCTAATGGCCTCTATCTTCCTTGGATCTGTGTGTATTCCACCAGCACTTATGATAAATCCCAAAAACAGAAGTTGTGGCACAGCAAAGAGGCACTTCTTAATATTCAAGAATAACTTGTTCTCCCTTAAAGCTCTAAAAACCATTTCTAGATGCTCAACATGCTGTTCCAGGTTAGGACTGAACACCAAAATATCATCAAAATATACGATGACAAACTTGTTAAGGAAAGGTTTTAATAGCTCGTGCATAAGTCTCATGAAGGTACTTGGAGCATTGCACATCCCAAAAGGCATCACCAACCACTCATATAGCCCCTCTTGTGTTTTGAAGCTTGTTTTCCACTCATCCCCAGGTCTGATCCTTATCTGATGGTACCCACTTGTTAGATCAATTTTTGGGAATATCTTAGCCCCAATGAAGTGATCCATCAAGTCATCTGTCCTTGGCATTGGAAACCTATATTTGACTGTGATCTTGTTAATGGCCCTGCTATCTACACACATCCTCCATTGCCCTTCCTTTTTTGGTACTAGCAGAGCAGGTACAACACAAGGGCTGTTGCTAGGCCTGATCACCCCCTTGTTCAAGAGTTCATCCACCATGTCATGTAGTATCTTGTGTTCTTTGGGACAAAGCCTGTAGTATGGAAGGTTTGGCAATGAAGCCCCTGGTACTAGGTCAATGTTGTGCTGGATACTCCTTAGAGGGGGTAATCCAGTGGGCAGTTCTGTAAGGTACAGATCTTTGTAGGTCTCCAACAGGTGCCTTACCTTAATGTCCACAGCGGTTCCATCTTGGTCTCTTGTTACTTCTCTTACAAACAGCCCAAATAGTTCCGAAGTGTCCTCTATCTCAGATTGAAACTCCTTTCCAGTAGTTATCAATAATTGTGGATTATTCTTTGGTGTTTCCTCCTTGCTGACTTCCTGTTGGTTCATGGGTACTAGGATCACTCTCTTGCCCATCCAATTGAAGGAGTATGTATTATCCTTGCCCCTGTGGGTGACATCTCTCTCAAATTGCCAAGGCCTGCCTAACAAGAGGTGACAGGCATCCATGTCCACCACATCACAGTTAACTTCATCCACATAAGTCTTGCCAATGAAGAATTTCACCTTACACACCTCTGTTACCTTACTTTCTGGACCCTTCCTTATCCACCCCATCTTGTAAGGGTGTGAGTGAGGAGTGGTACTCAAGCCTAAGGCTTTGACTGCAGCTTTGGACACCAGATTTTCACTTGACCCACTGTCTATGATGATGTTACAGACCTTACCGCTTATAGTGCACCTGGTTCAGAATAGATTGTGTTTCTGGCTTAGGCTGGGTTCTGCAAGCAACAACCTTCCACAATACATATCAACATATCACCTTCATCCCTCTCCAGTTCCTCTTCTTCCTCACCCTCCTTCTCAGTTGAGTCCCCAGAATCTTCTCCTTGTTTATCTGTCAACGTGACTTGTTTTCTGTTTGGACACTCATTGGACAAGTGCCCAGGTTGCCTACACCTGTAGCACTTCATTCCCCTGTTCTTAGCATAAGGATCATCAGCCTTGTTACTCTTCTGTTTGTTCTGTTCTTGGTTCTCTGTGGGTTTTGGTTGAAGGGAGCTCCCAGTATTTGGGGTGAAAAGCTTTCTGCTGTAAGTGGCCTTACTATTCGTCCTCTGAACCTGTTTTTCCACCGTGTATGCTAGCTTAACTGCTTCATTTAAACTCCAGATAGGTGTCAATTCTAATCGGTCTCGATACTCATCCCTCAATCCCCCAATATATCGAACTACTTGAACATCTTCTTCTTCTGGGGTGTTATGCCTTGCTCCCAATTTATAGAACTCCTCGGTGTACTCTTTGACTGACCTCCCATTTTGTGTACAATTATAAAAGTCCAAGATTGTTTGCTTCAGGTAATTAGCAGGTAAGAACCTACTGATCAATAATTGCTTCATTTTAGACCAAACCTGTATTTTGCTCTTCCCCTTCAAAACTCGGTTGTTTTGTAGCTGTTTCCACCAGGCCCTAGCTCCTCCTTTCAGTTTGTAGGATACCACTTTGCATCTGATAGACTCGGGAGGTTTCATTCCTTCAAAGTAATCTTCAACGGAGTCAATCCAATCTAAAAAATCCTCTCATTCAGGTTTCCATCAAAGTTCGTAATTTCCAGCTTGAGTCTGAAGTTTTGTGACACTGGGTAGAAGTTATTCCTGGTTAGGGTCCTCGGTCCCTCGCTTTTCTCCTCTCTAAACTGATTCCATCCTGACATTTCAACTTCTGTATCTGTCTCGTCTTCCCTGTCATCCGGTGGCCGGCCGAGGCTGTCTCTTAACGGATGAATCTGGCTTGGCTCTCCCATTTTTTCCTTACCTTTGCTGGTTTCTACTCCTTTCGCTGGTATATGGGCCACTCCACTCTCACCCACCGGAGTTCTAGGCCAGTCCTGATCCACCGGTTGATGGTTCTTCTTTACTGTGCTCAGATCTAGCTTAATCTCAGCAACAGCGGTTCTGATCTCTTTCATGAATGTTTCCACGAATTCCTTCAAGGACTTCAGATCTCGATCTACGTCGGAGATCCGGCTGGCTACTGCGTCATTGTTTGCCATCGACGATCCAAGGAGAAACCTTGTCTCTGATACCAAATAATGGGAATAGCTTTCAATAGGAAAAGATGAAACTGAAACACAGAGCAAAGCTCTGAATATTTGATTACAATCAAAAATGCAAAAACTGAATCCATGGCTAAATTCCCCTACCTTTATTCTCTACTCCAGTACTGGTCTAACAGAAAGCTAAGAAAAGACAAAAACGGTACAAATGTTAATATTGGCTAAAAGATTATTCTGGGACCACCAGGCCACGTGTCACAGGATGTCCCTACATCACATTCCTTACACTGTAATCATATTGAATAAAGAGATCCTCCAAAGCTTTCATAAGTCTATGAGACATGTAACCGGTGCCAGCGGTTTTAAGTTTTAACCTGTAGTAATTAAGGAATTTTATGAATCATGGCATTCTGTCAGATGTCTAAGAATTAAATGAAACTGGAAGTCTGGAATTTGTGTCCAAACCAGTTTAATAATCCAAATTATTTATTGTTTATATTGCTAACTGATGCAAACAAACCATGATTGATATTCAAGAAACTTAATCGAAAGACTAAGGGCTCATGAGAAACAGATTTAACTTGAGAAAAAATTTCTATAGCATACAAAAGTTTCCAGAACACATACAAATTACAATACACTGAAATTCACAGAACAGAGTAAGAAAGCAAGCCAATGACGATTCACTATATATAATTCCGGTCCAAGAATCAACAAGTCTACGATTTGAAAAGGATATTGAAGGATGTGAGTTAAGTACTTTGTTGTAAGAGGAATGGTATACAAAATAGTCAGCATCTGTAATCCAAAATCACTTAAAAGTCCAAGTATTGAAACAGTCAGATATTTACCCAAATGTAATGTATGCTTGAATAAATTCTTTGATTGTTGTCTTCAGCTTTCAGGAGAAGCACAATGCAGTTGGTGTGGCTAAATGTTTCTAACAAGTTAGAGTCTCTTCCAGAATCGTAACTATTTGAAAGGAAAAAGACAGGCATATCATGATAGGCAAGAAAAAAAAAACTTACAAGAATCAAACTTTTCAGTTTCTTTTTTTTTTTTTTGAGGGAAAACTTTTCAGTTTCAATAAACAAAAAAGCTAAAGATCATCTTCCTAGGTAAATATTTACGTTAAATTCGGATAGTGAGCCTCAAATGTCTGTGGCAGTCTCTCCGTAAAATGCAGGAATCTGGAAATGATAGGAAAAAACAAACCAAAAGGATACATGCTCAGCAAGAGATTACACATTTTCATGGCAAAAAAATGGGAGCAGTGTTCTAAAAATCGCTAGGCGAAGTCGGTACGCTATTGGGGCGCCTAGGCGGTTTTAGGGTTTTAAGGGGTTTTAGGGTTTTAGGTGCCTTACACTAACTGAGTACAAGTCTCTTGAGATCCAACATTCAGAGTAATACAGTTTGGGGGAAAACTCTAAAGTGTAATATCTTTACTATGGATGACTTGATCCGAAGAATTCTAGTTTACTTTGGGTCGCCTAGAAGGGCCTAGGAGCGCCTAGAAGTAGGGGTGAACAAAAAAACCGGAAACCAAACCAACCGGCTGAACCAAACCGGTCCGAACCGAAAATGCGTAAACCATGGTTTTTTGGTTGGTTTTTGTATTGTAAGAAACCAAACCGCTGTTCAAAAAAAAAAAAAAAACCAAACCGTGAAAAACAATTTGGTTTTGGTTTTCTAAGATAAAAACCGGACCAAACCGGAACCGGATATATATATGTGTGTGTGTGAATATCGACCTTATTAATTAATAGGGCATTTATTTGCATCACACCAATCCACTCGTATACCACTCTACCTGTGTACTACAGTAAAACCGACTTTTTGTCAGTACATTGTGAGAACTGATCACCACAGTGAACCGACTTTTCATTAGTCCCCCTCAATTATCACCACATGTAAATAACTAATATATCAGTCCATGATCTATTAATACTTCAATCAACTACCGGACACACGAAGTTTGATGCCCATCCAATAGGACCTATGACAAGATGAAATAAAACAGTTTACATAGTTTTATATGATAATCTTAATTGGAAAATATGATAATATAATGTTGTGTACACACATATATAAAAGGATGGATAATGAGAATCTTGTACGATTGTCGTATTAATAATTACATGAATTCGCTGAACTGTGATAATACCCTTTCAGTGAATTATTTGTCGAAAAAAGAGGACAAAAAACCGGAAAAAACCGTAACCAAGTTGATCCAAACCGGACCGGATAAAATGGTTTTACCTAGCTATGGTTCGGTTTTGGTTTGTAAATTTTATAACCGTAAAAAATGGTTTGGTTTTAAAAGTGGTTAAAAACCGGAAAACCGGACCATGTGCACCCCTACCTAGAAGGGCCCAGGAACGCCCAGAAAATCACCCAGCACCCAGGTCGCCCAGATGAGATCGCCTAGAGCCAAGTCGAGACGCCCGGGGGTCGCCCAGGGCCTAGGCTGCGCCTAGGCGATCGCCTAGGTCGTTTTTTAGAACACTTATGGGAGACAGTAAGGTTTACTCATCAAAGCTTCAATAGAATAGACAGGAAATATACAGAAATACGCACAAATTACACAGCAAAGTTGTCTTTCCACTTCCTGATGGTCCCGTTAATGCAAAAACTTCACCTTGCATGGTACATATAGACAACAGATACTAAGCTTCATTACCTGATTTGAGATTCTGTAGTATGACTGAACCTGACATCATTACCTAAAAGTTCCAGATTTTGCTATAGTCCCCAAGTTCTTGATTAAATCTTCCTTTGTCATTCCTATCCCTCCATCGCGTATAGAGAGGATTTTCTTTTCTTTGTCTAATTCAGCAACAAAGAAACAAAATAGAGAAGCGAAAATCTGATATATTAAGTAATCTTGTTGTTCAAAGAGAGACCTTTAAAAGTAAATGGAATAAGAAGCCATTTAACTTTAATGTTCTGTTGAAAAGGGTAGATGAAGAGTGTCGCTTACGTTATTTCGATGTCCTTGATAAGCTCGACCGAAGGGAGGAAACTCCCGGGAATGTACCTTTTTGTTTCCCAAATTACAGCTGAGAAGGGCATACCACAAAATATCAAGTGGACCGGGTAATGCCAATAACGGGAGATCTAAAAACCATGAACAAAAACGGGCCTTCAAAAATAATAGCCCTTCAAACAATCCTGAAAAAAATATAATGTAACACAATGAAAAAATAGCAGCAAAGAACTTCCACAAGGGGTCACGTGGCCATTCAAATGCAATAACATTGAATATCTTTAAGCAGGCATAAAATAAATATATGATTGTACACTCCTTAAAGAGCCACAAGTAAAATGCTAAATAAACTTCCTAAAAGATTCATGCTAAATAAACATATGATTGTACACTCCTGCAAATTTATTTATCTGCAGCGGGGAGTGTACAAAATAAGTGGCCCAAGTGTGATAAAATTCACAAATAGTAGCAATCTAAATAAAACTCATAAAAGGTGCAATTTAAAACAAAGCCATGGTTGTAAAACTCCAAAAAGGTCAAAAGAACATACAGCCATGTTGTATGTCCATCTTGTGCTCTTTCAGGACAATTCACGGGTAAGAAAACTGGCTCATAGAAAGGAAGGATGATGCTATTTAGATTTACCCCCTATTTATATAAGAGCCTTTCTCTACGGCTAGAACTCTGTTTCCACTCTTCTTTTTCAACAACAATAAAGAACTTCATGATTCCCTGCAAAATTTAAAAGATAATATGCAGGTCAAAGGAGTAAATGGAGGGGGGATGAAAGACGAAAACCAAAAGGTCAGCAACATTATAATGAAAACAAAAATGCACATAAAAAATACTTGCAACAAGAGTAAACTCATCACATTTAACTAGGATACGGACCAGGTCTGTCATGAATTTGCTAGTTATCTCTATATTTCAATGGAAGTGTGGCAGAAATAAGAATAACCTGAATGACAGAAAATTATATCATCTTCTCAGCAGGAAACATGCATGGAAATGTCGTGGCCGTGCCTCCTGACGTTCCTGGCTCATGCAACCACCACATTATATCTGCCGTCAAAATAGAACCCTACATTATATAGAAAGTCATATGAGCATTCTGCCATTCACATCTCCATCAAAGTGAAACAGAATGACAGTAGAATTCTCTGAAAGAAACTGAATTTCACGATGTAGGACTACAGATAAATATATATCATAAGCCAAATAGTGCAAATCACACTCAAGTCTCGCTGTGTAGGATCTTTCATTATACCTTTGAACAATTTTATACGCTGCTTCATGCCAACTGGCATTGCCAGCAAGTTTTGAGAGCTGGATTTATGGACCTGTGCAAAAACAAATCCACCATTTATACGAGTCACACCAACTTAGCAGTAATATGTACAATGACATTTATGAATTGTTATACGGATTAGTCATTCACTAAAGATTTCAACTGGAACTAGTTTGAACAAATAGATTTTTTTAGCTTATTAGAGTTCAATACCAGCCAAATAGGAATGAGGGACATGACAGTTAAAGATCTAAAAACAGACCTTAGCAACGCTGCTTGATCACTGCTCTGCACGTCCCCTGCAACCCAATTCCCATTCGAAAGAATGCAATTGAGCATTTTTATACCATCTACGGAAAAGGAATCAGGAAATAAATCACACACACACACACACACACACACACACATATATACCATTCTGTCTTTCCACAAGTACTTGGTGCTAAAAGATTTTTATAGATAAATTGGTGCTGGTAAACAGTCTCAAACCTAGGCTTCTAGCTCACTGTTATAGATCAATTGCAAGTTGATTTTCACAACTACTGAAATAAGTTTTCATGCTATTATAGCACCATCAACAAGTTTCTGTGAGCTCAAATGGAACAAAAATGAAAATAAAAAATGATTTTGTATGTTATGTAACATGCATAAAGATGCACGAAAACAAGTAGATCAGAACAAAAAAACATGAGATGAACTAAAAAAAATAAGCTTACATGGCAAAAAGGAATGTGGGATTCCTCTTCCTAGAATTTCTCATCAATTTCAATATTACCATCAGGCCTTATTCTCATTCCAAAACACTGCTCTGAGCTGCTATAGTGCTATTATTAACTAAACTCTCAAAAGTGCTGCTGTCCACTGCATTCAACCTAGCAGAGCGTAAATGTTTTAGAACAATTACCTGGAAAAGCTTCGAATAAACCTTTCAAAATACTAATTACTCTAAAATTTCTAAAACAATATCGACTATTGCAATTTTGAGAGAAACAAACCAGATTGTTCTCCTAATAATACAAAATCAGGGGAAAAAAAATCTTTCTTAAGAAGAAGATGATACATCACCCGATGAAGAAAACCATGTGGTTTGGCAGGCTCGATTCCGATAATTTGCCAAGGACGTTCCAAAATCGAGATTTTATTTCTCCTCCAACTTCGCTCTTACACATCTTTTGTGTTCCAGAATCTTCGCAATCTGAATCGACCGATTCTCTGTCACGAAATGGGATATAAATGTAATAAATAGAGGATAAAATCCCCAGAAATTGCAGAAATGGTGAGGAAGATAGGAAGAAATTGGGGATGAAGGAGACAGAATTTTATTGGGAAAATGCTATGTAAGTGTAGTGGATGATGTTGTGGATGATCTGTCCACAGATTGGAAAAGAAATATTTTTTTTTTGTGGGTCCAGACTAAATGTGTGGTGTGGATGATGTTGTGGATGATGTTGTGGAGGTAGTTGTAGTGGATGTAGCACTACCGATTTTATTGAGGATGAGAAACACATTACAATTCAATCGTTAAGCCATTACATCCAATTCCTTTTCCCTATAACACCTGCCTTTCATCTAACAAACTTCCAACGACTTGCAAAACAGATTGCAGCAGCAAATAACAGATTCATAGGAGTACGTAAATGAGCCAAGTGATTCGATTCGATCCGAGATATTATTCGAAAAGCTGATTCGGGCTCGTTTTCGTGGGTTGAACTTGAGCGAACCTTACAAATTAGATATTCGGTGGTCGAGCCGAACATGTTCGAACATGTTCGGCTCGGATATCATAAATTCATACGATTCGAGCGAACATGTTTTTTAAAACCGAGCGAACATGTTCGATTTTTTAAAACCCGATTCGAGCCGAACATGTTCGAACGGTTCGACATGTTCGAGCCGAACCGAGCCGAGCTTTTTTCCCCAAATACCAGACCGAACCCGAGCCGAATAATGAAAATATAAGGCTCGGCCATTTCGAGCCGAGCCGAGCCTTAGGTTCGAACACACCGAGCCGAGCCGAACCCTGCCAGGGTTCGGTAGGGTTCGGCTCGTTTACAGGCCTAACAGTTACTACAGTGGTATAAAAGTAAAAGAAGCTAATAAATATAATTTATTTAAATAATTAACGGCTAATTACGTGACATATCTCCCCTCCTCAGCTTTGACTTGTCCTCAAGGCAATGGAAACTCAGGGAATGAAGTTCTGATGTATTCTGCATCTTCCCAAGTAGCCAATTCTGTGTCTAAATTTACCCACTTCATCCTCCACTGGACTACAGGTGCATTGTTCCTCTTGATAGTTCTGATCTCAAGGATTTGCTCAGGGTATACAATCAACTGGCCATCAGCAGTATGAATAGGCAATGAGTCTGCCACTCTTGTATTGATACCCTTGTACTTTTTCAACATGGATACATGAAACACTGGGTGAATCTGAGAACCAGGGGGTAACTGTAGCCTGTATGCAACCTGGTTGATCTTCTCTATAATTCTGTAAGGTCCAAAGTACCTTGCTGCCAGTTTAGCATTCCTTCTTAGAGCCACTGTTTGCTGCCTATAATGTTGTAATTTCATAAAGACTAAATCCCCTACTGCATAAGACTTGTCCTTCCTATGTGCATCTACAAAATACTTCATCTTGCCTTGTGCATAAGACAATTGATCTCGCAGCTCTTTGGCTATTATTTGTTTGTCCTTCAAGAATTCCTCCACATTAGGGAATTGTTGGGTTGCAAAACTTCCTAGAGGTATAGCCTGAGGCTTGTAGCCATATAGGGCCTCAAAAGGAGACATATTGAGAGATGTGTGATAGTTATTGTTGTACCAGAATTCTGCCATTGTCAACCATTTATTCCACTGTTTAGGTCTCAAGAAACACATGCACCTTAGGTAAAGCCCAACACATTGATTTACCCTCTCAGTTTGTCCATCATATTGGGGGTGATTGATGACGCTTAAAATAGTCTATCATACGGCATCAATATTCTATCCATTATGAGCTAAAAATAGTTGTTTCGACCTATAAATATGTCGGGTTCGTGAGTCGAGAAATCTGCACTTAGCGTTTATTTTCCCTATTTCGATATTATTTCGTGCGTTATTTGATTATTTTCAGGATACAAAATGTTGGACTGAGCATCATGGACGAATCTGGAGTGGACTGAACGAAAGGATTGGGCCTAAGGTATTCCAGAACCTTCCAAGCTAAGTCGGTAGAAGAAAAAAGACAAAAATACCCCCGGTAAACCGGGAAATGCCGCCGAGTTACCAAGGGTCCAGAATCTTCCGAAACGTATTTTCTTGGACAAGGGGTAGATCTAGGTGTTTCTAAGTCGGTTTATGTAGCTATAAATAAGAGGCTTCGCCTCAGAATTCAGTGTAACAGTCTAGTGCACAACTTTCGAGACAAGTATTATGCAATAAAAGTTCTTTGTTCTTTATTTATTTATTTTATGAGTTCTGGTCGGAGAGACGACGGAGTCGCCGCCTAGGGAGAGTTCCGAGGGATATCTAAGCTCATCTTCGAGGGTATGATTTTCTGTCTTTTCCAAGAAGTAGATTTATCGTTGTTCTACTTGACTAGTATGCGTTAATTGTTTATTTAGTTTAATTATGTAGTAGTTAGTTTATTTTACCCCATGTGTTATGAATCTGATTAGTTGGTGAAGAAATCAGGAAATAGTGGTTGTGTTCTTCAGATCTACGACGGTCTATATCGCTAGATCTGAATACCTAGTAAATTACTAGTTCATGATAATCGGCGTCATCTACGTTAATCGACAGGTTTAATTCACAGTAGGTTAGATCTGGTCAATCTGCTTATTGTATTCGTAAATTAACACGAAGAACTTGCAAGGTGAAGTGTTAGTTACGACATAGTCCGATGGACCCTAGGAACGTGCTGATCAGTGTCGACAGCTGTCTAGGCGGGTTTGAGGTATGGGTTAGCGCTCGATATCGACAGCTCTAGTTCTTTATGCATATGGGCTATTACGGACCAATTAAGGATGGTAGTTTGCATATAGATTGTCTACTACAAGTGTCGGAGTAGATAGGGTTAGGAGTTGTACCCGTAGCAGAACAATAAATTAAAATTCACCAATGGGGAGGACTATTGCATGTGTGGGGGTAATGACTAGTTACTCATAATTGAACTAATACATTAGAAACTCTGGTTGCTTAGTTGAACTTGCATAATATTGCTAGTTAATTGTTACCAATTTTACTACTGTCTATATTTAGTTGGTCGTAGACCGTTATTTGTGACAAGCTCAATCTTGATAATTAGACGTTCTTACAAGTCTCTGTGGGATCGACCTTGACTTGCCAGTACTCTACTACGATAGACCTAGTCCTATTGCTAGTAAGTGCTTTGCACGCGATCAAGATTTTCTGGCGCCGTTGTCGGACTTGTGTCAAGAATACTTTTTATTTAAGATTGAGTGTTTGTATATATTTGGGTCTGTTTAATCGAGTCGGTTTTATAGTCTGTGAATACTAGAGTCGTATAGAGTCAGTTCAGTTAAAATCTGGAAGGAAAAAAAAAGGTACGTCCAGTTTACCGAGGGTCCCAGATTCAACAGAATCGTTTTTGTCAGTTCAGCGTCGAGTCAGTAGTCAGAGTCTATATTTTTTAGTCTGCCAGGTGAGTGTAACAGCCGCCCAGGCAAGTCACTAACTTTTTTATTTTCTTTTTGTGTCTTGTAGTACGCTACACGAAGTTCAGTAGCCAAACTCGAAAGATTCATACCTGAGATTGAAAATTTTGCTAGACAGAAGAGAAAGGAAGCTCGAGAGAGTACTGTTAGGCTGGCGGACGACGTGAGTTTGCACGAAGGACATCACAGTGAGAGGGAAGAAGAGATTCCAGCTTTGGAAGAAAACACAATGGCGCAGAATGGACAAAACGGTATCAATGGACAAAACGGTACAGGAGTTTTTGTGCAAGTGGATAGGAGAACTCTACAGATTTATGCAATGCCGATGATTGAGCAGTTTGTGCCAGCAATTGTTCAGCCTGAGGATGCGGCTGAGATCTTCCATCCAAAACCAAATGTGATAAAAATGGTAACTAATTACACTACCTTTCATGGAGTAATGAATGAAGATCCTAGAGTACATGTCACCAACTTTCTGGAGATAGTCAACACAGTCAAGCCAGCAGGAGTGCCTGAAGATAATATTAAGCTGAAGTTGTTTCCATTCACTCTGAAGGACAAAGCGAAGATATGGTTATTGTCTCTAGCACCAAGATCGATCCAAACTTGGACCGATCTGCTGCAGAAATTTATGAACAAGTACTGCCCAGTTGGGAAGTCACTACAGATGAGACAAGACATAATGAATTTCAAGCAGAAACCCACTAAAACGTTCGAAGAAGCATGGGAAAGATACAAGGAAGCACAAAAGGAGATGCCCTCATCATGATATGACTTTGCCCATACGAATGCATAGTTTCTATCACGGATTGCGGTCAAGTGAGCAGATGCGAGTAGATGCATCGAGAAACAGATGCTTTGCGTTGCTATCACCTGAAGAAGCCGGAGCAAATAGCACTGACAAGCCAGTGGGGAACACATCAAATTGAGACTACCAAGGTAGCTGAAGGCGTATTTGGAGAAGATACTTCTCAAAAGATCTTATACCAGTTAATGGCAATGAATGAGAAGATAGATGGCATGCAAGATCGCATCGCCAAGGTTGAGAAAAGTCAAGACATCGAAGCAGCCAACACTAAAGACGTGAACTATATAGGGAGGCAAGGAAATCCCTATAGGGGCGGATATCGCCTAGGTTCTCACGACCACCCTGGCTTTCGATTAAGTGATCCTAATGGTGGAGAGAGACCGAGACAAACCAGTGGATTCATGCCTCAATTTAACAAGTCAAGTGGTTGGGAAGCAGCCATGGATAAAATGAGCTCAACTGTGACCGACACGGTCAATCAACTTACCAAATCCATGACTGAGCTGAATACAAACTTCACCACATATTGTCAGAAGAATGATACAAGACTGACCAATCAAGAAGCCTTAGTGAAGAATCTGTCGCACCAAGTGGGGCAGATCGCAGAACAAGTGTCAGCCCGTCCTCTAGGAGGATTGCCAAGTAACACTGAGAAGAATCCGAAGGACGTGAATGCAATCATGACTAGAAGCGGAAAGGAAATGCCTGAACCAGTTATATCAACTATCCAAGAAGAATAAAAAAGAAGTCAGAAGCAGAACGCAGCAGAATCTGGAGAAAAAGAGGGGCCGGTAACCCGGGACACTACTCCGGTAAACCGGGAGTCTAAAAGTTCAAAGAAAGAAAAGCAGAGCAAGCAGCGATCGGCGCAGTAAGTCTTCACGAATCAGAACTATTAATCCTGCTACTTTACCCCATCCTCCTAGGAAATATAAGCCGAATAATGATGATGCTTATTATAAAAAGTTCATCGAGATGTTTAAGAAGTTGCAAGTGAATATACCTTTGGTAGAAGCTCTGGACGGAATGCCAGAGTACGCTAAATTCTTGAAAGAAGCGATATCTACCAAAAGGAAATTGTTAGACCTTGAGACTATATGCCTTAACGAGGAATGATCGGCAGTTTTGCAACGCAAATTGCCTCCTAAATGTAAATCCTGGGAGCTTCCTCATACCATGCACAATTGGAGGAGTATGCCTAAATAAAGCATTGTGTGATCTTGGATCCAGTGTCAATCTAATGCCACTCTCCATCTTTCATAAGTTAGGCATGAAGGAGTTGAGCAAAACATCTATTACCCTTCAATTGGCAGATAGGTCTATGAAGCAACCTTGTGGAATGGTGGAGGATGTTATGGTGAAAGTTGACAAGTTCGTATTCCCCGTAGACTTTGTAGTGCTGGACATGAAAGTTAACCATGAAGTTCCACTAATCTTAGGAAGACATTTCCTAGCTACAAGTAAGACATTGATATATGTTCATAAGGGTGAACTAATTCTGAGGGTGAATGAGGACAAAGTAGTGTTTAATGTGATGAATTCAATGAAGTATGCACCAGATGAAGGAGAAGCATGCTACATGCTAGATGCCATAGACGAGCTTGTTCTGGAACTATATCAGCAAGTGGAATTAGACCCTGAAGTAGCAGAGACTTTGCTTCTAAAGAAAGAAGAAATTTATGAGGAAACCTGGCCTGGTGTAGCGAAGGTCAAGTGCTAGAAGTAGAGCCTATATCTTCTGTGGATTTAGGAGGAACCATTCATAGACCTTCGTGGCACAAGTTCTTTGAGTTGCAATTGACTGGTAAGTTATTAAGATCATCATTAGAGGAGCCACCAAAGAATTTAACGTTGAAGCCTTTGCCATCTCACCTGAAGTACGTATACTTGCAAGATGATACTCTTCCCCTCATAATTTCATCGTTACTATCAGCTTTAGAGGAAGAGAAACTTTTAAGAGTATTGAGAAAGCATAAGGGAGCATTCGGGTGGACCATTGTAGATATAAGAGGAATAAGCCCATCGGTGTGCATGCACAAGATCTCTGTAGATCCCGAGAAGAAAGTGGTAGTGCAACCCCAAAGGAGACTGAAGTCGCAATTGAAAGATGTTGTTAAGGAGGAGATTATAAAGGCTGGAAATGGGAATCGATCATTTTCCCAATTGCAGACAGTGAATGGGTGAGCCCGATTCATGTGGTGCCCAAGAAAGGAGGATTCATTGTCCAACCTAATGAGTTTGATGAGTTAATCCCTGTGAGACTAATTACTGGACATCGAGTTTGTATTGATTTCAGGAAATTGAATGATGCAACTCGTAAAGATCATTTTCTCTTACCATTCATTGATCAGATGTTAGAAAGATTAAGCGGTCATGCATTTTATTTTTTCTTAGATGGATATTCTGGTTACTACCAGATCCATATAGCCCCTGAGGACCGAGAGAAGACCACTTTCATATGTCCCTATAGAACTTTCGCGTACAATCGCATGACTTTTGGACTTTGTAATGCACCAACAACATTCCAAAGGTGTATGATGTCATTATTTGCGAACATGGTGGAAGATTTTCTGGAGATTTTCATGGATGATTTTTCTGTATTTGGAGATATCTTTGACAAATGCTTGGACAATTTGAGTAAAGTGCTAAAAAGATGTGAAGAGACCAACCTTGTACTTAACTGGGAAAAATGTCATTTCATGGTCACAGAAGGAATAGTGTTGGGTAATAAGATTTCGAGGAAAGGAATGGAAGTTGACAAGGCAAAGATAGAGGTGATAGAGAAGTTACCCCCTCCAACGAACTTAAAGACGCTGCAAGCCTTCCTTGGCCACGCAGGATTCTATAGGAGGTTCATTAAGGACTTCTCTAAAGTCTCCAAACCTTTAACGGAATTACTTGCAAAGGATGTGCCTTTCTTATTTGGAGAAGAGTGCAAGCAAGCATTCAACACATTAAAGCAGATGCTTACAACCGCCCAATCCTGGTAGCACCAGATTGGAACAAACCTTTGAGATTATGTGTGATGCAAGCGACATGGAAATTGGAGCAGCCCTGGGACAAAGCGAGGATAAAATCTTTAAGCCTATGTATTACGCCAGTCGTACCCTTAACAGTGCCCAGAGGAATTATGCGACTATAGAGAAGGAACTCTTAGCTGTCATATTTGCATTTGACAAGTTTCAACCATACCTGATAGGATTGAAAGTCATTGTATTCACTGACCACGCAGCTTTGAAATACCTTTTAACCAAGCAAGACTCCAAGCCAAGATTGTTGAGATGGATTCTACTCTTACAAGAGTTTGATGTCGAAATAAAAGACAAAAAGGGATCTGAGAACCAGGTGGCTGATCACCTGTCGAGATTATCTTTGCTAGAAGAGGAGCAACCGACTGAGATCAGGGAGAGCTTTCCCGATGAACAACTTTTTTCCATCTCAGTGGTCGCCCGAATAGAATCTTAGACCCGACAACACACATCAAGAGTGGGCAAGGTATACCCTTGGTTTTCCAACATTGTCAATTATCTAGCAGGAAGGTACCTACTACCTACCACCAGAATTCACAAATACAGATAAGAAGAAGTTCTTTACAGATTTGAAGCATTACAATTGGTACAATCCCTACCTATACAAGCTATGACCTGATACCAATCTTAGGATATGCGTCCATGATGATGAGATTCCAAGTATTTTGCACCTATGTCATTCTAGAGAAACTGGAGGTCATTATGGGCCAGACAAGATAGCCGTAAAAGTACTGCAGTGCGGATTCTATTGGCCACCAATTTATAAGTATGCTTACGAGTTTACGAGAGCCTGTCGAATGACTGGTAATATTTTTAAGAGGAATGAGATGCCACTACAGAGTATCTTAGAAATGGAGTTATTCGATGTTTGGGGAATTGATTTTGTTGGGCCTTTCACATCGTCAGAATCAAATCGTTACATCCTGGTAGCAGTCGATTATGTTTCCAAATAGGTGGAAGCAGTAGCTTCACCTACTAATGATGCCAGGGTTGTCCTGAGATTTCTAAAGAAGAAATTTTGACGAGGTTTGGAGTGCCCAGAGCCATAATTAGTGACGGAGGGAGTCATTTCTGTAATAGGTTGTTTGAGAAATTGATGTTGAGATATGGGGTTAGATATAAGATTGCAGCAGCATATCACCCCCAGACAAGTGGACAAGTAGAGGTCACGAATAGAGAGATTAAGAGGATCTTGGAGAAGACTGTGAATCCCACGAGGAAAGATTGATCTTTGAAATTAGATGACGCTCTTTGGGCGTACAAAACCGCTTACAGGACCACGATTGGGATGTCACTGTATATGATAGTTTTTGGGAAAGCATGTCATTTACCGGTAGAACTCGATCACCGAGCGCTATGGGCTACGAGGTTTCTAAACATGGATGAAAGTTTAGCCGGTGAAAAGAGGATGCTAGAGTTGAATAGATTGGAGGAGTTTAGACTTCAAGCATACGAAAATGCAAGGATTTACAGGGAAAGAACGAAACGCCTGTACGATAAGAGGACTTAAGAGCGGTGCTCACATAAAAAGAAACAAACGAGGACTTAAGAGCGGTGCTCAGTCCCCGAGTCCGCCCGGGCCGATTAAGGTCCCATGTTGTGTAACCAAGTCTGAAGGCTAAATGATCGTGTGTATGCACAGGTAAGTTAAGATTGTGTGGTTAATACAACTTGATTCTCCTCGTGAACGCACTATCACGACTGATTCATCACGCGACACATTGATTCATGATAAGTAGTGATTAATGGGGAGCTTATAGATTGTGGCCTGATGTATGTTTCTGCCGGAAGTCTTGATTGAATATGTGGTAGTTGATGGAGATTGTTCTTGGAGGTACATTCCGCCTTGATACTCTGCTTGCGAACGAGCAGAAGGCTAGTAGGGGGTAGTTGATGACGCTTAAAATAGTCTATCCTACGTCATCAACATTCTATCCATTATGAGCTAAAATTAGTTGTTTCGACCTATAAATATGAACCATTTGAGTTGAATATCATATGTCAGGTTCGTGAGTCAAGAAATCTGCACTTTGCGTTTATTTTCCCTATTTCGATAATATTTCGTGCATTATTTGATTATTTTCAGGATACGAAATGTTGGGCTGAACATCATGGACGAATCTGGAGTGGACTGAACGAAAGGATTGGGCCTAGGGTATTCCAGAACCTTCCAAGCTAAGTCGGTAGAAGAAAAAAGACAAAAATACCCCTGGTAAAACGGGAAGTGCCGCCTAGTTACCAAGGGTCCAGAATCTTCCGAAACGTATTTTCTTGGACAAGGGGTAGATCTAGGTGTTTCTAAGTCGGTTTATGTAGCTATAAATAAGAGGGTTCGCCTCAGAATTCAGTGTAACTGTCTAGTGCACAACTTTCTAGACAAGTATTATGCAATAAAATTTCTTTGTTCTTTATTTTATTTATTTTATGAGTTCTGGTCGGAGAGACTACGGAGTCGCCGCCTACGGAGAGATCCGAGGGAGATCTACGCTCATTTTCAAGGGTATGATTTTCTATCTTTTCCAAGATGTAGATCTGTCGTTGTTCTACTTGACTAGTATGTGTTAATTGTTTATTTAGTTTAATTATGTAGTAGTTAGTTTATTTTACCCTATGTGTTATAGATCTGATTCGTAGGTGAAGAAATCATGAAATAGTGGTTACGTTCTTCAGATCTGCGACTGTCTATATCACTAGATCTGAATACCTAGTAAATTACCAGTTCATGATAATCGGCGCCAGCTACGTTGATCGACATGTTTAATTCACAGTAGGTTAGATATGGCCAATCTACTTATTGTATTTGTAAATTAGCACGAAGAACTTGCAAGGTGAAGTGTTAGTTAGGACATAGTCCGATGGACCCCTGAACGCGTCTTGATCAAGATGTCGGCAATTATGCCAGGCGGGTTTGCAGTATGGGTTAGTGCTCGATATCGACAGCTCTAGTTCTTTATGCGTATGAGCTATTACGGACCAATTAAGGAGGGTAGCTTGCGTATAGATTGTCTACTTCCAGTGTCGGAGTAGATAGGGTTAGGAGTTGTACACATAGCTGAACAATGAATTAAAATTCACCAATAGGGAGGACTATTGCATGTGTGTGGGGAATAACTAGTTACTCATAATTGAACTAATACATTAGAAACTCTGGTTGCTTAGTTGAACTTGCATAATCTTGCTAGTTAAGTGTTACCAATTTTACTACTGTCTATATTTAGTTGGTCGTAGACCGTTATTTGTGACAAGCTCAATCTTGATAATTAGACGTTCTTACGAGTCTCTGTGGGATCGACCTTGACTCGCCAGTACTCTACTACGATAGACCTAGTCCTATTGCTAGTAAGTACTTTGCACACGATCAGTGATAAGCTGATGACATAGAAAGTTGCACCCCTGATAGTTTCATCAATTGCTTCCATAAGTTGCTGGTGAAGATTTTGCCTCTATCTGATACAATGTCTTGTGGAAGCCCATGATACTTATAGACATTTAGAAGAACATATATGCTATATCTTCTGCTGTATAATGAGTTGGTAGAGCCACAAGGTTCCCATATTTAGTCAGCCTGTCTACAACAACAAGTATGGCAGTCTTACCCTCAGAATTAGGAAGCCCTTATACAAAATCCATGCTAATACCTTGCCAAGCCTGACTAGGGAACTGGGGTAGTTGAAGCAGGCCATGGTAAGGCTCATGTGAGTCCTTACATTGCTGGCAAGTAAGGCAGTCATTAATCAATTTTTGAATGTCCACTTTGAGACCTGGCCAGTAGAACATATTGTTGATCCTCCTGTAACAAGCATTGATCCCAGAATGGCCCCCAATAGGCCCCATGTGGAGTTGATGCAATATCTGTTGTCTCAGATTTCCATTGCTCCCAACATAAATCTTTCCTTTGAACCTCAAGATCCCCTGTTGCAGTATAAAATCTGGGAAGGACTTTCAATCAATCATTAATGCATAGATTTTATTAGAGGCCCATTGATCCCCATTGTAACTGTCCTTAATTTGTCCTATCCAAACCCGTGTAACAAGTGCCCACAATATGTGGCTGCCTAGAAAGGGCATCTGCCACCACATTGTCTCTCCCCTTCTTGTATTCAATCACAAAATCCATTCCTAAAAGCTTGGACACCCCTTTTTGTTGAAGGGAAGTAGTAGCCTTTTAATCCAACAAGTATTTCAGGCTCTGTTGGTCTGTTTTGATCACAAAGCTTCTTCTTTGTAGATAATGCTTCCACTTGGTTACTGCCATAATAACCCCAAGCAATTCTGTCTCATAAATAGGCAACCCCAACTCCTTTGTATTGAAGGCCTTACTTAGGTATGCTATTGGTTTCCCTTGCTGTTGTAAGACAACCCCAATTCCCCTGCTACCTGCATCTGTCTCCACACAAAAAGGGGGGAGAAATCTGGCAGGTTTAGTATAGGGGACTTGCATAGCTTCCCCTTAAGCTCCTCAAAAGCTACCTAAGCATCATCATTCCAACTAAATCCATCCTTTTTGAGCAACTCATTAAATGGCCTTGCTATACCACCATACCCTTGTATAAACCTTCTATAAAAACCAGTCAATCCTAGGAACCCTCTTAGTTCTGTCACATTACATGGTATAGGCCAATTCTGGACAGCTCTAATCTTATCTTCTTCAGCTTGGACCTCTCCATTTTTTATCACATGGCCAAGGTACCCAACTCTATTTTGAGCAAATGAGCACTTACCAGGTTTTGCAAAGAACTTATTATGTTGTAGCAAGTTTAAAACCACCCTAAGATGTTGAATGTGAGATTGTAGATCTGGACTGTAGACCAATATGTCATCAAAGAAAACTAACACAAACCTCCTCAAGTATGGCTGTAATAAGTTGTTAATGGCCTTCTAGAAGGTGGCAGGGGCATTAGTCAAACCAAAGGGCATGACTCTGAATTCATAATGTCCACTGTGTGTAACAAAAGCAGTCTTATGGATGTCCACATCTTTCATTATAATCTGATGAAACCCTGATCTCAGATCCAATTTGGTGAACCATTTGGCCTTTCCTAGTTTATCCAGGAGATCATCAATGATAGGTATGGGGTGTCTATCCTTCACTGTTAACTCATTCAATTTTCTGTTAGTCCACACACATTCTCCATGTTCCATATTTTTTTCTCACCAATAACATTGGTGATGCAAAAGGACTATTGTTGTCCTGTATGATCCCTTGCCGCATTATATTTCCAATCAACTGCTCTACCTTCCCTTTTTGGTGGTGAGGGTACCTGTAAGGTCTTAATTTGAAGGGCTCTACTCCGTCCTTTAACCTGATCCCATGTTCAAGCTGCCTGCTAGGGGTAATTCTGATGGTTCCTCAAAAACATCATGAAACTCTTGTATCAGTTGCTGAATCTCTCCAGGGATGTTGGTACTCCCAGTTGGTTCAAAAACCTCCATGTTGCTTATGCACCCAAACAGACCATAAGCTCCTTTTTTGAAGTGCTTATTGAAATTGCTACAACTAATCAATCTCAGTTGAGCCTCCTCAGTAGCCCCTTCAACACAATTTCACTTCCCTCCTTCTTAAAGGACATCTGTAACTGTTCAAAATCCAAATTCATTGGTCCATGCTTCTTCATCCAATCCACCCCAGCACCATATCACATTCTCCCAATTTAATCAATCTTACATCATGCTAAAACCTATAATCCTGCATAGTCCATGGTAGATTGGGACATAACATATCACTAACCATTTTAGTGCCATCTGTTATGGTAACAAACATTGGCTTTGTTGCCTCTATAATTCATTTAAGTTCCTTAGCTACTGAAATGTCTAGAAAAGTATGTGAGCTCCTGTTGTCTATCAGAATATTAATTGGCCTTCTTTTCAGCACTCCTTGTATTTTGACAGTACCAGAGTTCAATTACCCTGACATGGAGTTGAAAGACAAATTAGAACTCTCCATAGACTCCTCAACTGTCATCCTTGCCAAAGAAGGGTCAGGTTCATTTACAATTTCCCCATACTCTCCCACATCATCTGCTAATAGGAAATGTATCTGTTGATTCTTACATTTGTGGCCTGGATAATACTTCTCATCACATCTAAAACACAACCCCTTGGCCTTCTTTTCTTGGAGCTGGGTAAGGGTAATCAACTTCTGTGTAGCATTGTGGGGGACTTCTTTGGCCTTATATGTTTGCTTACTGGGAAAATGTGAGAATCTGGAACTGACCATCCCTGTTTGAGTTGGGACAGCCCTATTACCCCCTTTTGACTTAGTGACAAAATGGCCAACCATGGATTCATGAGCTCTAGCTATCTGTAATGCCTTCTCCAATGATGCTGGCTCATGGATCTTGACCATCCCTCTAATCTCCTCTGTTAGCCCACCAACAAAACAGTCAGTATAGAACCTCTCAGTCAGATCTGGATTCTGTTGGGCCACATACTGTTAGGTGTGATGCCCGAAAGACAATTTTTTGTAATTGTTTTATTTAATAAATGAAATGATATTATTATTCATATTTATTATTCTCATACTCATCGATGTGACAATAGTATTTACACTGCAGAAAACCCTAAGTATATCGTTTATGTAATCACTTAACTCAGTGTATGGTATATACACGGGAGGATTGAGTTAGTGAAGATGTACTTAAAATACAATTAGCCCGTAGTGAAGTTAATCGAGAGTATCGGGTCTCCCCTTTAACGTGCTATTAATGCGCCCAGAACACAATATGTGTGATTGTCTTATCCGGACTTTCGGTTAAGAGAACCTAGTGGGACATTTATATATGATAGATATATCATATAGGGCTGGACCGATTTGATTAGAGTTCACGATATAATTCCGTAATCGAGAAGTCTTATCGAATCAATGGATGATCATATTTATGGATATATCTTAATCTCGAGGTGATCACGATCCAACCGCTTGAATCGTATGAAGTTTGACTTGACGGTTAAGGATTACACCGAGTCGTGGTCCGAATTACCCCATCTTGGCATTGTTTGGATTGAGTGAGTAGTCCGTGTTATCACAGATACGGAATCCATTCCTTCCATTTATGGAAGTAGATAGACGATTCCACTTATTTGTTAATCCTAGAAAGCGATCGATCGCGAGTTCATATTACATCGATTAGCTACCGGTGAGTTATATGAATTAATTGATCACTAGGGGT
Source organism: Gentiana macrophylla (assembly GCA_026214975.1). Taxonomy (NCBI): domain Eukaryota; kingdom Viridiplantae; phylum Streptophyta; class Magnoliopsida; order Gentianales; family Gentianaceae; genus Gentiana; species Gentiana macrophylla. The sequence continues at coordinate 13,335,721 of CM047816.1, read as the reverse complement.
TAATGGTAAATAATGATAAGAGGTTCTAAAAAGGGTTAATGGTAACTTCCCGATTTAGAATGAGCGATCTATGGAGGATTAATCCATATGTAATGATTATATCAATGGACGCTTATTATTATTCTCGTGAGGAGATAAATATAATCTTTTAATCGGAGGAGTGCGATCACGGGATTATGGTGGCATATTCACGTGATTGATTTATCGAATATAATTATTACATTCGTAAGATAATTATTTATTTGATTTATCGGAGCCACGATTATTAGTCCATGGTCCCCGACGTGCCTCTAATATAGCATAGCTATTCTCGGACGTCGAATCCTAATAATATTAATTTAGTTCTTGTTGGACTTTATTAAAACGATATGTGAATTAATTGTTTAGTGGACTATTAAATTAGTTGGGCTAAATAATTAAATATGTGGAAAAGACATTTTCCATAATCTTGGCCCAATTATTGTGTAATGGCAAAATTGATATTGACTAGGTCAATATTAGTGAATTTTCGCCCCAAGCCTTATTTTTGGAACAAGAAATTGTTTTCTTGTGTATTAATAAGACATGTGCATAAAATATTTATTGGATAAATATTTATGGAAAGAAATAAAGATAAATATTATTCTAGATTTGTTCTAGAATATTATGGGATTATCTTTTATTTAATAGGATTATTATAATTGATTTTGTATTAATTATTAAATCCTTGAAGGTTAAGTTTTACTCTCCTATATAAAGAGAGTTCTCCCAAGCCTCAGAACACAACACATAATTCGACTTCTCCTTTAGAGAGAAGAAGTGTAAAATTCGGCCAAGGGTGAGTTGAGGGAAAATCTTGGAGACGAGGATTTCCTTCCACCGGGAGTTGCTTGGAGGGAAGGATTCGAGACGAGGATTTCCTTCCACCGGGAGTTGCTTGGATCACACGTACGGAAGATCGTGGTGCTCTTCACACCTTCGTTCGTTCTTTCTATTGCGGTTCTCCAACTTGGATTTTGAGATCCAAGAGGTATGTTCTACAACCCCCTTGTAGAGTAGATTTAGTTATTTTATTACGTGTATTTCATAGATCTAGATCCTTAAATCGCTTCCGTTGCGGATGATATTACTAACACATACATCATTAACTCTTCAAACTTTCTTTGGTACTCTTCCACTGTCCCCACTTGCTTCAGGTCACGAAATTCCCCTACCAGATCACTTAATATATGTAGTGAAAACCTCCTGCATAACGATGTACTAAACTCTTCCCATGTAACAAGAGGGTGGCGTAATCTCCAACCTCCATACAATAGATCAGCAGTTCCACGAAGATAAATGACTGCAATACTAATTCGTTGGCACCATTCAATTTGGTTAATGGTGAAGAATTCCTCACATTTCCGAATCCATTCCTTAGGTCCATTTCCATCAAATGTTGGCAAATATAACTTAGGAAGTTTGTGGGAATGTTCTTTTCGATTCTGCGCTAATCCAGTAGCTTCAATATTTACTGGATTTGCAGATCCTCCGGCATGTAAATTAGGAGTGGGTAGTAATGGTGGACTTACCGGATCACTCTGAGGATTAGACTTCCTAATATCTTCTGAAATAGTAGCCATCATCTTCATCATATCTTCAAAACGACTGGACAGATTATCATGTTTATTCGTTAGCTCCAGCTGCCCGTTCTTCGCCTCCAGTTGACCGGCTTTCAGTTCTTCTATAGCTCGAGCGTGTTGCTTCAACAGATCGTCCACTGCCTTGGCTCTGGTATTGTCGACCATAACTCCAAAGTCTGGAGGAACGGTGGCTCTGATACCAAATGTCACGAAATGGGATATAAATATAATACATAGAGGATAAAATCCCCAGAAATTGCATAAATGGTGAGGAAGATAAGAAGAAATTGGGGATAAAAGAGACAGAATTTTATTGAGGATGAGAAACAAATTAAAATCCAATCGATAAGCCATTACATCCAATTCCTTCTCCGTATAACACCTGTCTTTCCTCTAACAAACTTCCAACAACTTGCAAAACAGAAAGCAACCCAATTGTAGTAGCAAACAACGGTTACTACAGGGGTATAAAAGTAAAAGAAGCTAATAAATATAACTTATTTAAATAATTAACGGCTAATTACGTGACATTCTCTCAAGTCTAGTAAGATTCCTCCTTTGCTGGAGGAAGAGGATGCGCTAAAACTGCAAATCCCCAAACCAAATCAATACAAAATGGTCCTAGACAGTTTAAACTAAGTGATCGTAAACCCTACCCATCGGTACGCGTAGACCCTTCCCGACATCATTCCTCCACCTCCACTAGAAAATCGGGAAAACGCAACTGGAAAAATGGGGAGACGAGGGGGCAGCGTTTTGATTTAGGTTTTTGGAGGTTTTTTAATTGTTTTTTTAGGCTTTCCATGTGCTTGTCACGATAACTATGACATTGTAGTGTAATCGAGCTGATCCGAGCCGATAATTTTTAGGGCTTGACTTATCGAAAAAAACTGGTGCTCAAAATTCGTTTTGAGTTCAATGGAGCCAAGCAAACAAGATGGAACTTGACTTGTCAAATAATCGATATCACTCGGTTTGTAAGCTCGGTCGTTTATTTTATAAAATATTATAAGATTGAGCTCGACTCGTCTAATAATTAATTATTTTAATTAAAAAAGTGTCGTCACTAAAGTTTTATATTAAAATTTGTCACATAGAAATATATTTTTTGTGACAACCATTCAGATCTTTGGTAACAATATCAAGATTTTGTAACTATTCAATAGAATTTTTAGTGACAAACATGTTTTTGTCATGAGAAGCTGCCTTTTTGTGACAAATTTATTACTGTCAAAAAAAAAAATATTTTTGTAGTGGCATCATACGTTACTTCTTTAGCTTTTTGCAATAAAAAGTCTTTGATTGTAATTTGTTTGAAGCTTTGCTTTCTTGCATTGTGGATTTAGAGGATTCTCCGGTTGTTGAACGGATTAGACATTGGAAAGTGGTTGTTCAAGCCACTTCGCCAAAGATATCAATTTTATTTGTTTGTTATTTCATTCAAACCATTAATGTTTTTGTTAATCTCGCGATGGTAGCTAGGTTAAGTAATTTGCTAATCAAACTTTGTGAAGATTAATTTTATTCAATCCCAATGCATGTTTGAATCTACCCAAATTCGTTTAAAGCAAAAGCATGAATTGAAATGATGATTGACATCTTGTATTTCAAATTTCAAACACATCTCGAAGGGTCTTTTCAGGTTACTAAAGATCCTATTTGTTTCGTTGATTATCTTTAACGGAAAAACATTTTCCATTACACAGTTGATGATCTTCGTCTATGATTGTTTTATTCTTGAATTTTCTGTTTCCCCTTTAATTGCATTTTAAAATCTTATCGAATCCCGAAAAATCCTCCTTAAAGAAGGCGTTTTAATCTGAAAGGTCTCTTTGTAATGCTATTTCAAAGAGTCACTCTCTGAGTGGATTCTTAGTCTCTTCCTCTCTCTTTCGGGGATATAAAATAGAGCTTTGTGGTGGCAAAATCTGCACAAAAACTTTCTTCTATCTTGAGTGACATATGTAACTTTGTCAATTTTCCATTCCCTTTTCTTCCTTAAACTCTTCAATTTGATGACGAGTTATTCTTCTGTAAACATTTGAGGGATGCAGGTGCATTCACCTTCCTTTATCTGCCCGCCGTGGAACTTGAGGGTGATCAACCGTGTTAACGATCCAGGAATTGCTCGACGGTGCATTAGATTGTGTGAATTACTATCTGGTACAATTATATCAAGTAGGGAATATCATAACAGAGAGGGTACATGTGTCAATCTATACACAAGACACATGTCACACTATTACAAGGCAACATACATAAGTTATTTATCACTAACAGCCCCTCTCAAACTCAAGGGGGTGGAGACCACATTGATTTTGTGTTGAAACTCTTCAAACTTGGATCCCGAGGTAGGCTTAGTGAAGACATCATGATGTAGAAGATCTACAATAAAGGGGTAAAACCACGAGCTAATCCAAGCTCAAAGAAAATATCATTCTCAAAGAGAATATGATTCAATATCAAGATTACATAATGTCCTCAACATAGAAAACTTAAGCTATTTATAGGCTACAAAGCCCATTTAAGACTAACACAATACTTAAAAAGCCCATTTGGCTATTAACTAATTAAAACATAATTAAATACTATTATCTAGCTTGGATGTGCTACATCATCTCCATCTCTCCTCCTCAAAAGCTCGTCCACGAGCGAACTCATAAAGATCCACATCGAGGCCTCGCAAGCACTATCAAGATCCATTGGTGGATCAAGTCCATTCACCACCTTATGGAACAATTTCAAAGTCTCCATAAATCGACCATTCTTGAATAAAATGTTCAAACATGATGAGATTGTAACAACACATCGCTTAGTCATGACAAACATATATGAGTTGTTCTCATCATTCCAACCTCCCATGGATTAACTCGTCCACGAGTGGCGAGGCATAGCAAGAAGTATCAAATTTGTGTGTGTATCAGATTGGAAAGAATTCGTTTTGAAAGACGTCTTTGCTTGATCAAGGTCCCCGGTATCATCAAAGTTGATCCTTCTTCTCCCTTCAGGCCCAAAACACATCAAAAAGGAATTCGCCATGTAAACTTCCTGTGATATAATGGTTGGAACTAACATATTCCCAAATCCTACCCCCAAAGACCCATTATGAGCTGTAACATCCAAAAATGGTGAGCATTGAAATATATGCAATTTAATGATGGTTGAAATAGGCTTCCAAGTTGTAGAAGAGTTGGCAATCCCGCCCGGATCGAAGGATATGATAACATGGAACATCAGTTCCAAATTCAAAGGACGCAGGCCATCCGTAGCTAACATTTGATCAGCACCATATAAACCGACGAAGCTCCTTGAAATAATAAAATTTGGCTCCATTGACATATTTCTGCTAAATTGATAAACTTCCTGTATATGTCCAAACGCAGAATTCTTCTCAGGAGTAGCCCTATGTTCCACGAGCAAATCAATACCACAAGAAACAAAATGGGAGTGAATTAACTCCCTCCGATATCCACAACAAACATAAGCAGCCATTGATGAGATCCTCTTCATTTTAGAACTCCAAACACACTGAATGTGTAATGCTCGGGCATTTTTCACATGTTCAACTAAAATTCCATTCCTCAAGACCGTGCCTTGCGCTTTTACAAGACATAAGATTATACCGGGATCAAATATGAACACTTCCACTTCAATATAAGTCCTAAGAAAGAAGGCCACGCCGTATTTAATTAGTAACATTGTTTTCTGGACTCCGTGCAAGGCAAAACGGGAAGTGTATTCAGATTTTTTCAAAAGACGCACCATATTAACAATGAAATCATGATTCTCTGGAATTGTATACAACTTAGAAACAACACACAATGACCTCTCTGTTGAACCATTAATATGCGCATCAAGTAGTTTGGATGTTAACCAATTCTTCAACTTATGGTTGATGTAGCCGTGGAGTTCATAACTCTTCTGAACCCATGACTCATCTTCAGCTCCTTTTGGATACACTTGAGTTGAACAAGATCCATCATCCACTACATTTGAAGCTAAATTCTGGAATTTGTGTTGCCCGTCAATGGGAAGGTTCCTCAGCTTCCACGACTCCGACATTGACGTTGTTAGATCTCCAAGTATAATGAACCTCAAATATGTTTCATACTTGGGAAACACACAATCAAGCGTATCTATTCTACTATAAACACCTCCAGGATCAAAGTTTAGCATCAACATCTCATCAACAAGGGAAGCAACATCATCGGTTTGCATTTGAGGTTCTTCACCCTTCGTACTGTGAATTGTGGCAATGGAACCTAAGTCGTTCCTAATCCTTGGAATGTTGGGGCTGCAGCATATTATAAAGGCATTAGCCCACGATTTGGGAATCATTGTCTTCCAATTGGATGTATTACCATGCAGTACATGTGTAGGAGAATCATATTTTAGCGGGCGGTCCGACTTCGGCACATCCGTAAGAATGAATGAGGCACTGCTTGCTTGAGGACCACCATTTAGAGTCTCAATTATATTTGTAACCACAAGCCCAGACCCTATTTTCTCTTCATGTTCTCTCAGTTCATCCGTTTGGGCATGCACATCATTAGAAAGTATAGTTGTTGAAGTGATCAAGGCATTAAACGAATTCAAATGCAACTCTGCTGCTAATGGTTGGTTAAGATCAACATTCTCATAATTTTCCATAATGGTAACATGCATCGGAAAATCCTCACTTTTGGACCTTTCACAAGCATCAAAATGAATAATATCGTTCAAGCATATATTATCTGTTTTATCATTAGGCTTACCACCCATTTCTTCCTCTTCTTTCAGCTTGTTCACTTGGTTGAGGACTCTCGTCGAACAGTTAATGGGCGTGATGCTCTGATCTGCCATTTCCTTCTCCTGGTCTTCAATTACTTGGTTACCACTGTCAACTTGAGGTACGCATTTCGTCAAACAGGTTGGGGGCGAAATTATGGGGTTTAAACTCTTGCCTTCCTCCAACTCTCTGTTGCTCGGTAATTCCGTCGAACATGTAGCGGGCATAAATCTTTTAAGCAATAATCGTTTCATAGCTGGCCATGAAGAAATTAAATTCTTACCCTCCGAAAATCTATCGTTCTGCACTATCTTCCACCAATAATATGCAGCCCCCTTCATTTTATACCAAACAATTTTGCACTTTACATGTTCTGGTGGATTGATTTCTTCAAAGAAGTCTTCGATTCTTTGCAATCCAACTCATGAGATCTTCTGTGTGCCAAAATCCATCAAAAAGAGGGAGATTTTTCTTGAATTTGACTATTAATCCACCATATTTATGATAAAACCCATGAAAAGGGTCTTCCACCTCCTTGCAGTTGTGGAATCCGTAGTCAAATTCATCAAAGCTGGAAGTAAAACCATTCTGCTGCACTTGTTGTTCACCAAAATTGCGATTCCGGTAGTGAAACCCATCGCTGACGTCAACTGCAGGTACACGAGGAACAACTCGCCGAACTTGGTTGTAGTCACGCAAAGGGTGGTGTCTCAGCCCCGTCACAACTCGATCAGTTTCTGCCCCCAAAGAAACAGTCTTTTGATTAAGCCGTGATGGAGTATCCCATAGGATCTTCGAATCCCGAACTACGTCGCGAATCCGGCTATCTTCCCAGCTCATTTTAGTCATCGACGAGCAAAGGGAAAAACCTATGCTCTGCTACCAAATGATGTAGAAGATCTACAATAAAGGGGTAAAACCACGAGCTAATCCAAGCTCAAAGAAAATATCATTCTCAAAGAGAATATGATTCAATATCAAGATTACATAATGTCCTCAACATAGAAAACTTAAGCTATTTATAGGCTACAAAGCCCATTTAAGACTAACACAATACTTAAAAAGCCCATTTGGCTATTAACTAATTAAAACATAATTAAATACTATTATCTAGCTTGGATGTGCTACATCACATCAGCTATTTGATTAGCAGAAGGAACATACTGAACCTGCAATTTCCCTTTGAGAACTTGGTCTCTAACAAAGTGAACATCAATCTTTATATGCTTCGTTTTGGTATGAAAAACTGGATTATAGGCTAGAGATTGGACTCCAATATTATCACACCAAGTTGTGGGTTTGGTGAGAAAGGGCAGCTTGAGTTCTTGTAATAAAGATCTAATCCACTGCATTTCTGCGGCTAAGTGAGCCAATGCCCGATACTCAGACTCTGTACTGCTACGAGAAACAACCTGTTGTTTTTTTGGAAGACTAGGAAACCAAAGAACCATCAATATAGACACAATACCCTGCCACAGACTTCCTTTCAATTGTATCACAACCCTAATCAGCATCAGAAAAACCAATAAGAGTCAATGAAGAATGTGGACTGAAATTCAAAATGTAATGTAAGGCCCCTTTAACATAACGAAGCAAACGCTTAAGAGCTTGCCAGTGATTAACAGTGGGGGATTGCATGAATTGGCTAAAGGCATTGACAGCAAAAGAAATATTTGGCCTAGTGTAAGTCAGATACTGAAGTGCTCCAAGTATACTTCTGTAAAGAGAAAGGGTTGTGCATTAGTTCACTTATGGTCTTGTATAGTTTTGTCCCAACTGAGATTGGAGTAGGCACATGTTTGAGGTTGATGAGGCCAATCCTATCCAGAACTTGGACTGCATGCATGTGTTGAGACAAGTATAATCCAGTATCATCTCTGAATGCTTGAATCCCTAAAAGTGACTCAACTGTCCCATGTCTTTCAAAGCAAACCTGGTGTTGAGCAAATTGATGAACTTCTGGATGAAGTTGGAGTTGCTCCCTGTCAACAATATGTCATCTACATACACTAAAGCATACAAAATAGTGGTATTAGTGCTGAAAACAAACATGAATGAATCTGATTTGGCCTGAGTGTACCCCCGGTGAAGCAGCTAAGTTCTGAGTTCCTCAAACCAGGCTCTTGGGGCCTGTTTAAGACTATAGAGTGCCTTTATCAAGTGACAAACATGGTGTGGGTGTTCCTTGTGATGTGATCCGTGATCGAATCAGATCTGAAATTGCCAAAGGACCGACTGAAGGCACCAATAAAACGAGCACCGCGACCCCTAGCTAACTCGTAACTAAGAACCTTGGTATGACCTCAACCCTTAGATAACCCGTATCTAAGAACCTTGGTATACGAACGCCACAAGGTCTGCTCAGAACCTTTTGATAAGTTCCGTTTGGAATCCACCAAACCACGGTGTTGGAATCCACCAAGCACCAACGTGAGAAAACTCACCAAAGCTTAAAGCTTCAAATAAAATATATATCTCAAAATTTGTCCGTTGATTACAATGACTCTTAATGCCTTTATATAGGCTACAGACTCCAAGACTAATTGCTAATTTAGCAATGTGGGACAAAATAACTATAAATAAAAACAATAACAAAAATAAAATACTATCTAACCAATGTGGGATAATAAAAGTTAACTAAAAATAAATAAAAGACTCCAAATAAATTTGACAAGTTTCTTCTCGATGGGAATCACATTATTCCCTCCCGGCTCCGAAAGGATTCGTCCTCGAATCAAAAGGATGTCGTAAAATGCACCATCAAGGACAAAACAGGTCGAACCAACAACGAATATCAATGATATGCCCGGATCAAATACAAGGCGGACATGCCTCTTCAAATCAGTATATCTTCGAGATGTTGATGCATACATCACCAAGGAAACCAATGAGTAGTAATCTTGCAGGTGCTCAATGCAAATAATGCTCTCCGGAGCAGCAACATAGGCATAGGGATTAGAAGCCGGAATAACTGCACAATACACCGCAAAAGGATCAATGAAGGTGTGCTTCGGTTTGCCATCAATGTCAATTGGGACAAGAACATCCATAGGCAATATATTGGTTGGATTGGGTATATCAGATGGCCCAGTTGGCTCCTCATGCAGATGATCTTCATGTACCTGCAACGAAGACGAAATAGAACTCGAACAAGTGGTCGGTGAAGTAGGACCATCTGTCTCATCTGCCTCGATTTTCTCCACCACTAATGTGATATCCTCGTTCTGCGTCACAACATCACACTCCATTTCATTCTCTAGCTCCACCACACCTCCACTCTCGCCGTTTTTCAATTCGGGCTCAATATTTTCTGCTTCCACCAAGTTCACATCAGGAATCGCACCCCTATCTATTTCCATGGCCTTAGAATCCCCTATTTGATAATCACATTGTTTCATAGGGGGTAGGGATTCCAATACATGCTTCTTGCCACCAAAAGAAAAAGAATAGCGAGTCCGGGACGCATTATGACGTACATTATGCAAAGACAACCATGATCTCCCAAATATCAAATGTACATCACTCAGTGGCACCACATCACATGAGACAACAGCTTTATAACTTCCAATGGACACTGGAACCCGTGCATACCGTGTAACTTTAACCCGATGGTTTTCCACAACAATGTAGTAGGGCTGATAAAGTCTTTCCGTCCGCAAGTTTAAATCCTTAACCACATCTTTACTAATTAAATTTTCCTCTTCATCGTGATCAATGCACAGCTCATATTCATAATCTCCAATAAAACATTATGTGTAAAATAAGTTGTTACCTTGACTACTACGTCTTTCTTTTAACATGTTATGAAGTTGAGCCTTCATATCCTCCATCATATCATCAAAACATCGCTCAATTTCCAAATTCCGATTCATCAAATCATTCAAATTCCTAAAATAGGCATCAATAGGACACTCCTTTGACATTTTCACGATGGAAATTTACCAAGAAGTAGCACGTGACAAGTATCCAGAATGTCCAATCAAAATTATTCGTAAGATTTTTTTTTTTTTTTTTGGAATTTTCTTTTTGAGAGGCGTACGAGAATCAAGGATGTGATAAAAATCACATCTAAAATGTGAAAGTCTCGTCCAAAAGGTAGGCTGATTTTTTTTTTTTTTTAACTATGGCCGACTAACATAAAAATAAATAAATTAATTAAAAGTAGGTCAAGAAAGGCGGCTGCTGCAAATTGCATAAGGGTTTTTTTTTTTTTTTTTTAGACCAATCAACAAAAGAATCAAATAGCTAGGGAAAAAAAGTGCTCCAAGTCGGTGGCAAAGGGATCAATAATCGCAGGATTTTTTTTTTCTTTTTTTAACAGATGCAAGAAACGAAGGCTGGAATCAAATATGTATATATATATTTTTTTCCACTTGAGAATGAAAAATGCAGGAACATAGTAGGAAAGGAAAAAAAAAATAAAAGAAAAGGGATATTTGGATACCGTCAGTGACTATCTCTGATACCAAATGATGTGATCCGTGATCGAATCAGATCCGAAATTGCCGAAGGACCGACTGAAGGCACCAATAAAAAGAGCACCGCGACCCCTAGCTAACTCGTAACTAAGAACCTTGGTATGACCTCAACCCTTAGATAACCCGTATCTAAGAACCTTGGTATACGAACGCCACAAGGTTTGCTCAGAACCTTGATAAGTTCCGTTTGGAATCCACCAAACCACGGTGTTGGAATCCACCAAGCACCAACGTGAGAAAACTCACCAAAGCTTAAAGCTTCAAATAAAGTATATATCTCAAAATTTGTCCGTTGATTACAATGACTCTTAATGCCTTTATATAGGCTACAGACTCCAAGACTAATTGCTAATTTAGCAATGTGGGACAAAATAACTATAAATAAAAACAATAACAAAAATAAAATACTATCTAACCAATGTGGGATAATAAAAGTTAACTAAAAATAAATAAAAGACTCCAAATAAATTTGACAAGTTTCTTCTCGATGGGAATCACATCACCTTGGAAACAAACCCCTCTAGTTGTGGCACGAAAACAGACTCATACAAAGTGCCATTCAAGAAATTATTAATGTCTATTTGATTAATAACCCAGTTTTTAGCTACAGATATAGATAGGACTACCCTTATGGTAAAAGATCTATTGACTGGACTGAAAGTCTCATTGTAGTCCAGTCCTGGAGTCTGAAGAAAACCTTTTGCCATAAGCCTGGCTTTGTACTTCTGGACAGTGCCATCACAGTTTAACTTGACCTTGAACACCCACTTATTGCCAACTAATCTTTGACTAGGGCAATCAGGGACTAAGTCCCCGGTATAGTTCCTCGTAAGGGCATCATATTTCTCTCTTATGGACTTGCACCACTCTGGATCAGCAAGGGCATCTGAAGCCTTGGTGGGCTCTTTTGGATAAGGTGAACCTGTATGACTAGCCACAAAAGAGAATGTTTTAGGTTTAAAGATGCAAGATTTGGACCTAGTTTTCATTGGGTGAGCTGGAATAGCAAGGACAAGTTGAGTCTGTGGAACATGAGAAGGACTAGGAAAGGCCTCATGTGGTGGACTGTCTGGTGAAGTTGGAGGTGTAGGAGCTGGAGTAGGGATAGGAGAACCAGGTGAAGGCATAGAAGATGAGTGAGAACCAGAAGCTGGAGAAGAAGGAAGGATATACCAGAGGTAGAAGCATGATGGAAAAAATGGTATTAGGAAGAATAGGAATAGAGTGTGTGGATAAAGGACTTAGCACAGCAGTAGAGGATGAACATGGTGATGATGTAGAGACAGGAGAAGTTGGTATAGATTTATGTGGAAAGAAAGTTTCATCAAAGACCATATTACTGGAAATATAGATGCTGCAAGAAGAAGATAGACACATAGAAACTTTATGATTTGGGCTTTGCCCCAGATAGGTACATCATTCAGTATGAAATTGTAACTTATGGTTGTGACAGGGCCTAAGATGAGGGTAACAAGCACAACCAAACACTCTTAGGCTAAGGTAATCAGGTTGTTTATGATAGAGAGCCTCAAATGGAGAGATATGATGTAGGACAGGGTAGGAAGCATGTTGATAAGTCTAATAGCTTGGTGGAAAGCATGCCACCAGTAGGTAAGAGGTAAGGAATCCTGAGCCAAGAGTGTAAGCCCTATCTCAACTATGTGCCTATGTTTTCTTTCTGCTTTACCATTCTGAGGATGTTCATAAGGACAAGCATATCTAGTTTGAATACCACTTTCTTGCAGAAATGGTATGAAGGACCTGAACTCCCCTCCTCAGTCCACCGTAGGTCGGTCAAGGCGCAACGGAGTTGGGTCAGCGCAGTTCGGACCATAACGGCATCGGGGGCTCGACGCAGGTCGGACTGAGCTATCCCCGGTTATTAGCAGTTTAGCACACCTGCATGATATAAAAGATAATTATGGGAAGATCCTTTAGTCATTAAACGTCCTCTATATAAACGATCCCAAGAACTACGAAGAGACTTGATTTCTGGCATATACACATGAGACGTAGGAAACTTGGAATTCATATCTCAGGCTCAGTCACACAAACACCATCCCCGTTTCTTATCTCGATCATGAGTAGTTGTCATTAGGGTTTATTTTGTCCCTGATTTATCATCAGAAGATTTTCAGTATCATCATATACTATAATGATACCGGAATATCGTCGGATAATTTTATCAGGTAATTAGACTCAGGAGAGGATGCGCCCTTTGGGTTAGGGGCACTCGCCTTCCTCGAATCTGGAGGAAACCATGCTATTATATATGTTATGTTTTTTCGTACCCATGAAATTTATATTCACCATTATCATCTATAATAATCATTAATTTGACATAAAACTATTATCATGTATAAAATTAACACATAGTTATTATCATACGGATGATTTTAAGCAAATATTAAACACATAGTTAATTTGACCTCGGCCATTGCTTGCTCAAATGCTCCATTCCCTACTCGGTTAGGAGAAAAATTCCGGAAAGCAAAGCATGGACTGATCTCAAGCTCCGGAGTTTTATTGATATTCTTGACTACCTTTTGACAATGGAGAATGATCAAGCCTATTCTAGAATTTGCTGCCTCTTTTGGATAATTTAGAAAGCACGTTGTGATTGGATCATTGAGGGGAAGGGAGCTAATATTGGCTTTCTCATTTTACACGCCTTTTCCATTGCTGATGATTACCGGGAAGCTTGGAATCTTACGAGCCCACCAAACCACAAAGCCGTTTGGAATGAGACTTGGGTCCCCCCACAACCCGGCTGTTTCAAAATAAATGTTAATGCTTCGATTCGGAACAACTCCTGCTTCATTGGTGGCATAATCCGAAATTCCCACGGTCATATCCTGCATTCTTATTCTTTTTACCTTGGCTCGGCTATAGAAGCTTTGTTTGGTGAGGCTTTCGCTTTCTACCACGGCGTTGCTTTTGCGCTGAACTTTGGTTTTCACAAGATTATTGTTGAAGGCGATTGTCTGAACATTGTGCAGAAGCTCAATAAAGCGGATGATGATTTATTGGTTGCAGGCAATATCGTGTCCTCTTGCAAATCTCTAGTGCCCATGTTCGATCATGTAGCTTTTTCGTATGTTAAGCGCAACGGGAATATCCCCACGCACTTGCTCGCTTCATTAGGGTCCCTCTCTCCGCCCCTAGTTGAATGGGGATCCTCCCCCCATCAATTGTTTTGAACACTTGTGCTTTGGACTTATTGAAATAAAATCTTCTGTTCACTCAAAAAAATTAATAAGTTAGAAAAGCCGGTTTCCCTTCAAAATATTGTTTGCAATGTTTGATATCTTTATCGATAGGAGCAGAATGGTTAAACTGTTTGGATATTGCGATATATGGTAATGTTTTTTCCATTATATAGCGCAAAAATATATAGTCGTGTTTTTTTGTTTGCAATATACATGTACAATAGTGTTTTTTCCAGATCTAATGGGACAGAAAAAACACTACTCTACGTTTTTTCTGATTGCAAGAAAAAACCTAAAATTATCACCCCCTGCACAGGATCCTGCATCCGCCCATAATTGGACTCTTTTGAGAGAAATCCAATTGCTGAAACTAAATATTTTGGTGATGTATTTTAGTTGTGTCGTTGAGACTGCCTACGTAGCATTGTATGGCAAGAGATAGAGACAAATAAAGTAGTACTGATTGTGAGCACGAGTGTCCTTTTATATAAAGATGTCCAGCCTGGGGAGCTAGAACACGAATCCCGTGATTGTAGGACCTGTGTTTGAGGTCCGGTGTGATGCCATCGTGGGGCGTGTTTAGTCATGGATTTGAGATCCATGTGGGTTTTATTTGAACACTTATATCCGTATTGTTTTGCCAAGTAAGTAGTGTGGTGATTTAGTGTGATAATATTAGTGTGATTTTACGTTCCGATTGTAATTTGTTTGAAGCTTTGCTTTCTTGCATTGTGGATTTAAAGGATTCTCCGGTTGTTGAACGGATTAGACATTGGAAAGTGGTTGTTCAAGCCACTTCGCCAACGGTATCAAATTTATTTGTTTGTTATTTCGTTCAAACCATGAATGTGTTTGATAATCTTGCTATGGTAGGTTAAGTAATTAGCTAATCAAACTATGTGAAGATTAATTTCACTCAATCCAAATGCATGTTTGAATCTACCCAAATTCGTCTAAAGCAAAAGCAGGAAGTTGAAATTTAACCATGCCGGGGTTGCGGTGGTCTTACCGCAAACCATGTACACCGAACGTTCGAGTTTATGCTGGTTATGTATTAATTAATTCTGATAATTTGGTTTAATAAATCTTGCATGAAAATTGTTCACTTTTATGCATGTACATGTTTTCGTAATTTATTTCGATGGAACACTGATAGAAGAAATTGGAAATAAATAATTAGGCTTTCTAAAATCACAATCTATGATCCATAATAATGGTTAATGTAGTGTCGGCCTCGTGCTCAAATTAATAATGGTTAATGGGTCCCCAAAACATACGGGATGAGATCACCTGTCTAAGTTGTGTGTCTAATTTCAGTGTCTAAGTAAAAACTACGTCGTTTCATGTGTATTTGATTTTTATGTTTTGTTTTTTCTTATTTCTTTGAAAAATCAAATACTACGTAAACGCGGCGTAGCTTTTACTTTAGATAATCCAAATTAGACACACAACTTAGACAGGTGATCTCGTCCCAAAACATACGCCCCGTTTGGTTTCGGGTTGGATTGTGGTTGAATGGATTCAAGAAAGAGAAAGTAAAATAAAATAGTGAAATAATGATTATAAAGTTGAAATGTTGTGTTAAAATTTATGTAGTTGAAGAAATGATTGATAAGAGAAATTTTAATAAAATATTATATTGAAAAATTAATGGTTAAATAGTGTAGTAATGAATAAAGTGAATTGATTAATATTATTTTATTTGTTGATGTTGAATGATTGATGAGAGAATTTAAAATAAAATAATAGAATTAATAAAATAATAATAAATAAGATAGTTGAGTGAATAAAATATTGGGTTTGATCAAATGCATCCAAATGAATAAAATAGGTCCTCACACACGACCCTTTTGAGACGTGTACATAAGAAAGTTGAGGCGTGTACATGTGTGTGACATATATACATGACTTTTGTATACCTAAATGTTATGACAGGACCGTCAGAGATAAAAATGGATTGCAATAATCAAAAATAAAACGAGAAAGCATAAATCATAAAAGAAACAATAACACATGATTTAACGTGGTTTCCGGCAATGTGCCGACTAGTCTACAAGCATAAATGAGGAGATTATATTATCACTGGAGATTTTACAGATTCTGCAATTGCTCCCACTAATTTGCTGCAAGTGTACAAGGTTACAACATATGCATATTTATAGTCACCAAACCCTAGACCTAGCCGCCATAACTAAATACTAGCAGATTGACTAAAATACCCCAGATGTGAACTCAGCTCAGCTGACTCCACCAGACGTAACCTGCTCACAAGGACGGAGCCAGAAATTTTTGTTCGGGTGGGCTGAGATTTTTTTTTCGAAGTTAATTATATGACTTAATTTTCTAAAAAAAAGAATAAAATTTATTTATATTTTATGATGTATTTTTTTTTTACTTCCTGCACCACACTACAAACGTTGATTCCAATATCAATTCATCGGATCTATGTTAATCACAAGTGACATTTCCGTAGCCATAACGTGAGTGTCGTCATTGACGCTGTATTTTAAACGCCGGGTACCACTCACGTTAAATTCATTAAAAATAAGGCAACTTCTATTTCAAGCACCACGTTTTAACTTCACTTGACACCCTTATATACTTCAGATACTCTTAAAATTACTGTTAGCACTACCATAGTATTTTATTATTTTTGTACAACACAACGTCTGTGTCACTAAAGTTTATTTTCGGTACGGGCGTCACTGACTGTAACATCCCGATTTTTCGGAAAGGGTAATTTAGTAATTGGGTTTAATCACTACGACCTAATTATTATTTGTTCCTTTATTTAATTAAAAAGAGATTTAGTTATTGTTTTGGGAATTAGTTATAAGGAATAAAGGAGATTTAATTATTAAGAAGGATTTTAATTAAATCTATAAAAGGAAAATAAATCCCTTAATTTTCCCCATAACTCAATTCACGCATATTCTGAAAAAAGAGATGGAACGGCGCTACACAGATGAAAACCAACGCACAAGATGCCAGAAAAAGGGAGAACGTAATCTTCAACCGTGTGGCCAATCCGTTCATCGTTTCAAGATGCCACATGAGAGAAAAGTGATCACCGCGACGAGACGCAATTTTGGAAAATAACATTTCTCAATTTCGTAAGTTTTCAGTTTAGCCATAGTTTTTAGTAATCGTTGAGTTCGATTCTTCAAAAATTCGTATCTTTTAATCCGTAGATCTGTTTTTCAGCCATGAGTAGTCGAAACGATCGTCTTGGAGTGTAGATTAATCTAAAAATAGTTTCGCAGCAGTTAATCCAGATAATCTGCAGTTTTACAGACTTTTTCAGTTTCGGTTTTTGCCAGAAAATAGGATTTTAGGGTTCCTTGTTGATCAAATAGGTTTTGTGGTTGAGGATCAACAATTGTTGCAGTTGCTTGGTGTTTTCCTGTCGGTTTTGCAGGCATTTAAGGTAAGAGGCTCTTCCTAACGAATAATTTTGGCTTTACAATGTTTAGGTTGAGTGTTAGTTGTAGCAATGAATCATGTTTTATGTTGTAGCTAAAATGTTGGATGCTACGTGATGGTTAGTTATGTTTAAATCAGGTTTTTACTGCTGTTTCTTTGTGATAGCTGATGTTAAACATGTTTGATTTGGGTTAGAAATCATTAAATTGCAGAAAATCATGTTTAGGGCTTTTCAGGTGCAATGCGCACGCATTCAGCCCAGTTTTCGGTAAATGTTGTTTTAACCTACGAGTCCAGTTTAAATGTTATTTCTTGATCTAATAATACTAAATGAAAATGAACAAGCCTCGATTGAGTTTCTGATGCGTTTGGTTCCGGCACCGGACGTACTCTTAAAGGGAGTTGAAGTCCGAGACCGTCGGAAATGCATGAAAGGGCTTGTGCTTTGATGAATTAGTATTCATCAATGTCTGTGTAATTGCTAGGCCTCGTTTATGTCTAGTGGTCTAGGAAGAGAGTAGTATGTGTGAGGGAGATTATTTGAAAACACTTAGGCGGCTAGTTAACTATTTAATAAATACGTACTTGCTTAGTAAAAGGTTAAACATCATGAGAGCTTGGATAGGCACAATACAATATCGGCAATGTGAGGTTTGGCGGATAAAGTGGTGATGATCCTTTGCCGGATTCTAGACCCGCCAAATAAAGTAGTGATCATTCCGCCGGACAAACTCACGAACGAGATAGACATTCACCGGTCGCTCTGCAGGGTTGGCGGACAAAGTGGAATGACTGCCTCGGGACCGCTAGTGGATTTATCTCTATAGGGTTGCGTCTATTGTCTTAGTGCATATCTCACTAAGTGTAGTGCCCTCGCAAACATGCTGTAACAAAGATAAGTTAAGTTAGAAACGTTTAGTCATGACATGTTGATGGACATGAAGTGAACCCTAGATTGAGTCGGTCTCATAATGGTAATTTAATAATCATAATAATAACCTTTCGTTGTATAACTTAGTTATCCATTAGCTTCTCACTTTTACTAAGTACCTTGTACTTACCTCAAATGCATGTTTTCTATGTGTTTGGGGGTGAGAAGACGAACATGTTGATAATGTTTATGAGGAGGAGTTCGATGACGACGTTTGAGGACGCCTCATTGAAGACTTATCATTTATTTATTTCGTTAATCATTTTTTTACTACATTCTTTTGATACTTATGGTCTTTCGAGACTTGTAGTACCTTTACGTTTCTTTTTGAGAATATCGTACGTTTCTTTTGGATTTTTCGTAATTTCTTTTGGATGTAATAAAGTTACATTTCCATCTTTAGATTGTATTCTATTCTTGGACCATTGTAGAAATTTTTATTACCCGAGTCTTTTGCTTCCGTTTGCTTTATTTTGATACGACGACGTAGAGGTTTGCGTATAATATTAGATTTATTTAATGCTATACGCGCCGAACGTTTCTCTTCTGGATAAGGGCTCGGAATCCGGGAGCGGGGCGTTACAGTTGGTATCAGAGCGAAGTGTCCTTTATGTTCTATGCTTCTCTTCCTCTAAGATAAAATTCGTATGACTAAGAATCCTTAAACCGTGGTTAGGTTGCATTAGGACCAAGTGAAGAGTCATCTTAGACGAAGGTTAAGTCGGGTTCTCAAGTTTTGTTCCTTCTAGGATCCTTAGTAGAAACTCTCTCTTGTTCTGAAGTTTCCAAACCATAACCGGTCACATAGGCCTAAGTGTAACCCTTTTAAGTAAAGCTTTGGGATAGGAGTCTTATGCCTACATCTTAAAGTCGAGGTCCTCTTGGTTGATTTCCTTTTTCTTTATTTTTCCTTATTGAAATCTCTCCACCTTCTCGACACACGAATATCTAAGTTTACTTTTATCTTGGCCTAACTTTGTAGAGAATGATATTTGATTCGACTTTACAAGTCCTCCACTTTCTCTTTTCACCATCGCTTGGTCTGAGTTTATCAAAATTCTTAGACCTTTGCTTTGCTTGAGATGGATTCTACATGAACTCCATGTGTAATTTTATTCCTTCCAAGTACTCTTCAGTCGTTTCAACTCATAGTGTTAAAGGTCTCCTACTTTGGCACATAGTTTCCATCATCCTCGTGTTTGGATTTATCCAACATGAGTGAATGCTTGTGTTCCCATGTTTTCCCTTTAACATAAGACTGTCTTTCCCTACTCCAAAAATTCTGCAAATTTTCAGCACAGTAGATTGCTGTCTTATCTACAATTTCACTTTTTACATAAACTCAATAATTGTGATGAATTGTCCAGAAAGTTCATGTTTATGCCGGACACTCTGTCCAGAAAATCTGCAACAGCACCTTCACTTCCTCTTCTATTTTGAACAGGTTAAACACCCTCAAATGACCTGAATTTTTGATATGTTGCAGACGAAACTTTTATCTACAATTTTACTTTTAGAATTAAGTTCAGATTTGTTAAGGGTGATTTTATACGTTTTATAAGGATATATTTTATATCAATTTCCCCCATATGTGGATGTTTCTCATAGAAATCGAGCTTTATATTGAAATATTGAGTAAATGATGTTTTTAATAGTTAAATCTCAAAACGTAACGAATTATGTGCTTAAATGATGATTTTATGTTATTTTGGAATTATGTTACGCATTGGTATGTTTTTCCTATTGTTGTAGATACTCATTGATGATGGAAGAGAGGATTTTAGAGAGCCAAATTCGTGATTGGAAAGGATCAATCAAGATTTATGGAAGAATAAAAGATTTAAGGAAAGAAATCAAGTTGATTGATCTAGTTGGACGAGCGTCCAAGGCCCGTCCAGAGTGGACGGGCGTCCATCAAATCAAACGAGCGTCCAGGAAGAGAAAAGTTGAACAGAGAGTTTGGACGCTGTATAAACGAACGTCTGAAGCAGTCCAAAGCATTTAGACGGGCGTCCACAATTCCGGACGGGCGTCCGCGGCCGACTTAGGCAAAACCGACTTACTTTTCTATATATAGCAGCTGCGCCCCAACCCTAAATCATCTCAAATTCTTCACACATCAAAAAGACAGCAGCAGCCGCTCTTCTAGAGTTTCAAGGCCGGTCACCCGAGCCTTGTGCTCGGGTGACCCGGGTTAGATTAGGATGCTTTTTCTTTTCTTTTGTTGATTCATGGAGATCATCCATTGTATAAACTATGTGAGTTTATCTTTTTAATTCATTCGATCCCTGTTTTATTTTTATGAGCTTTGGTTCGTTTTGTATCTTCCTATGCTTATGTGCTCTGCAATCAATATCGGAAGATGAATTGTTATTGATGTTTACCGTATGATGGAAATCGGTGTAAACCTTAGATCACCATAGGAAAGATTAGACTTTTAACCTTGACATAACGGAAGTTGATAGGTTAGATTTCTAGGTTATTAGATTGAGAAATCTTGCACCTTGTTTTGAGAGCGTTAATCTCTATAAATCGGAAGATGATGAGATTGATAGACGGATTACTTACGGAAGTAGGAATTCATACCTTTGATAGGTGAAACCACAATATCGAATTAAAATCATGAATGAACTTGGATTGAAATCACTTGGTTTGTATGATGTTTGATCCCATGTATCCTTAGTTTAGGTTTTTGTTATTTGTTCTAGTTTAGATTTAGTTTACTTGTTCTATGAGTTTATTTGTTAGTTCTTCGTTTATTTGTTTTCGTTAGTAACAATTGAGAGGATTAATTAGATTAGATTCAACATCCCTTTTCCCTGAGGATCGATACCCGTACTTATCCAACTTTACTAGCAACTACCCGGTATTCGGCCGGTTAGGAGGTAGTTTTGCATGGTAGTATAGGTTTATAAATTTTCTTTTGTTTTAATGATGCAAAATCTCCCCAACAAAAGTGGCGCCGTTGCCGGGGAATAGGTGTCATGTTGAATCTAGTTAAGCTAGTTCTCGATTTTGTTACGTTTCGTTTTTCGTTTTCAATAAAAGTAGCGTTTAACAAATCGAGAGTTTTTATTTTTGCCGTGTTTCGATAACTGTTGGGTTAAGAATGTGCAAAAGTTTTTACTCGATTTGTGAAACGTGAACTATATGTTTGTTTGTATCTAGTCTAAACCTCTCGTGCTTTAATTTGATGTGGTTTGCTCTGTGATATTTGATGTATGATCTTTTAAGAAATTAGGGTTTCTTTTGTGTTTCTGCGTTTTCTATGCAAATTGATTTGTTGGACGAGCGTTCAAGTAAGTGAACGCCCGGCCGCCCAACAACATGAGTAAACGAGCGCTGGTTTGTTGGACGCTCGTCCGTTCCAAAACGATCGGCTCGCATTCGTTTTCAAGAACCAGACGGGCGCCCATATATCTAAACACCCGTCCGGCTGCATAAGTTTTAAACGCCCGTTTGAATTAGTGAACATGATCCAGGTTCCATTTCTTCTCAATTTGATTTTTAATGCTTTATTTGATATGGATACTTTAATTTGAGCTTCGTGGCTAATTGTTTTTACGTAGATGATCCGAACTTGCATGTTTACACCTTTCCATCTATGAATCCATGTTGAATAATTGATTAATTTTTTTACATGATTCATCTATGCAAGTTATAGTCACCATCGGTTCTCGTATGCTATAACCGGTCTTCGTGTCAATTAGTAGCTAATGTCGGTTTCCGTATACTATATACCGTGATGAATCTTTTAAGCTTTGAGACTTATGTGCTTCCTTGTTGTTTTGTAACTCATATGGGTAGCTATCGCCGGTTTTCCGTATGCTACGCCCGATCCATATGAGTTATATCATTTAGAATAGCTAACTTGTTGGTTTTCCATAATGCTATCACTTTTTACGAGTCTTAAAGCGCGTCTACACTGCATGTAATGAACAGTACTGTCGGTTATCGTAACCTGTCATTATTTGGTAGACGTTTATTATATACATGTCATGTTGCTAATAAGTGGGCTAGTTTTCTTTCTTTTATTTTCTTTTATTTTTGCATATCACTTAGATGCATATCATTTAGTTGCATGTCATCTAGTCGCATTGTTTTTCTATTTTTCTTTTATTTTTCTTGAGGGTAGTTACTGTCGGCTTGCCGTACGCTACCATTTTATCATGTAGATTGCATTGCAATATATTTTCATATAGTTGCACCTAGCCCTGCTATTTTGTAATGTTCCATGTATATATTCCATCTTTACATGAGCTTAATCTGAAAAATCTCTTTGACTTCTGTTCCATGTGTTTTACATGTACAATCCTGCTATGTTGTAGTATCCTTAATCTCTATCCTTATTTCTGTTTGCACATGTGGTCTATATTATTCTACAAGCTTCTGTGGCTTATTTGACGCTTAGGTGTCCTGTACTTTTCCTGTTTGGTGATTTTTCCATCTGAGCAATTATACCATGTGCTTATATCATTATTGTTGCTTGTTATATTTCCCCCGTGTCCCCAAGATACTGCCATGTTTTTCAAGTGGTGCAGGCACATTTTTAGTTGTTTTTGTCGAAGCTACCTTTGGGAGTTGAAGCTGGGAAGGACTCCATATGATATCACCATTGTTGTCTTCTTCAGCCTATCTTCATATCACTACAATCAGCTAAGTTCTTTTATCTTTTCTTTAATTCTGCACAACATGAGGACATGTTGTAATCTAAGTGTGGGGGAGGGAAATGGTTTTATGTATCTACATTCATTTGCCATACTATTATATTTCTATGAAAAAGTGCTAAATTTTAAAATTTTTGCTTCGTCCCAAGTGAGCAAAGACATATCTTTACTTGAGTTGTATATCATTGGTGCATTGTTTTGCATATTTAGTAAATTTAGATTTCTCACCCGACACTATTTTTCACGTGCCATAGTAAATGATGAGCTATATTTTAAAGCTATGCCCATTTGATTAGAGATTTTTGATGATTATCGCATGATTCTTTGCTTCCATACGAATTTTGAAAATTTTAATAGTTTGTATTTAGAGTTAAAGTATGACATACTGTGAATATCTGAAGGTTTGAATGTGATAAATGACACGTAACTATTGCGCTTTTGAAATGAAGTGAATAAGTGAAGTTGTTTTAAATTATAAATGTGTGTGTCGAAAGCTGGTCGATGATTTGAGTGCGATAGGGTATACCACGTATGTCCTATTCCACTATGATGACCAAAAGCTCACGACAGTTAGAAAGAGCTGCCTTATGATTGGAGTAGGTAGGGGATTAGCGGGAAATGTCCTATTCTGCTATGAGGGCAATAGCTCATTCTGATGTGTGTTTAAGTGAAATAATTAAATCAACTTATGAGAATAGTGATATGAATTAAACGAAAGACTTAGTTATCGTCGATCTTATCCCCAGTATAAACTGAAAGATATGTTGTAGGGACTATCCTCTAAGTATGTCGGAAATATTTTAAATGCTCCCTATTATTTTTTTTTCGGGGTTTGTATGTTTTGTGAGGTGCATGTTATAATCGTTTTTATATTTCTGATTTAAATGGGATGTTGGCTAGTTTTGCTTGAATCAATTTCAAGTGTGGATTTAGTGGAAATTTATTATGGCTATGCACACACTCACATGGGTGAACCTCTAAACTACTTGAATATGTTTTATATTTGCATAAGTGTTTATTTGTCTCGAGTGATGATTATGTTTTGTCTTGCTCGGGACGAGCAAGGTTTAAGTGTGGGGGAGTTGTTAAGGGTGATTTTATACGTTTTATAAGGATATATTTTATATCAATTTCCCCCATATGTGGATGTTTCTCATAGAAATCGAGCTTTATATTGAAATATTGAGTAAATGATGTTTTTAATAGTTAAATCTCAAAACGTAACGAATTATGTGCTTAAATGATGATTTTATGTTATTTTGGAATTATGTTACGCATTGGTATGTTTTTCCTATTGTTGTAGATACTCATTGATGATGGAAGAGAGGATTTTAGAGAGCCAAATTCGTGATTGGAAAGGATCAATCAAG
The DNA here is from genome assembly GCA_026214975.1 of Gentiana macrophylla. NCBI lineage: Eukaryota > Viridiplantae > Streptophyta > Magnoliopsida > Gentianales > Gentianaceae > Gentiana > Gentiana macrophylla. The sequence continues at coordinate 13,311,274 of CM047816.1, read as the reverse complement.
ATTTATGGAAGAATAAAAGATTTAAGGAAAGAAATCAAGTTGATTGATCTAGTTGGACGAGCGTCCAAGGCCCGTCCAGAGTGGACGGGCGTCCATCAAATCAAGCAGCGTCCAGGAAGAGAAAAGTTGAGCAGAGAGTTTGGGACATTTGTATAAAGCGAACGTCTGAAGCGAAATCAAAGCATTTAGGCGGGCGCCCACAATTCCGGACGGGCGTCCGCGGCCGACTTAGGCAAAACCGACTTACTTTTCTATATATAGCAGCTGCGCCCCAACCCTAAATCATCTCAAATTCTTCACACATCAAAAAGACAGCAGCAGCCGCTCTTCTAGAGTTTCAAGGCCGGTCACCCGAGCCTTGTGCTCGGGTGACCCGGGTTAGATTAGGATGCTTTTTCTTTTCTTTTGTTGATTCATGGAGATCATCCATTGTATAAACTATGTGAGTTTATCTTTTTAATTCATTCGATCCCTGTTTTATTTTTATGAGCTTTGGTTCGTTTTGTATCTTCCTATGCTTATGTGCTATGCAATCAATATCGGAAGATGAATTGTTATTGATGTTTACCGTATGATGGAAATCGGTGTAAACCTTAGATCACCATAGGAAAGATTAGACTTTTAACCTTGACATAACGGATGTTGATAGGTTAGATTTCTAGGTTATTAGATTGAGAAATCTTGCACCTTGTTTTGAGAGCGTTAATCTCTATAGATCGGAAGATGATGAGATTGATAGACGGATTACTTACGGAAGTAGGAATTCATACCTTTGATAGGTGAAACCACAATATCAAATTAAAATCATGAATGAACTTGGATTGAAATCACTTGGTTTGTATGATGTTTGATCCCATGTATCCTTAGTTTAGGTTTTTATTATTTGTTCTAGTTTAGATTTAGTTTACTTGTTCTATGAGTTTATTTGTTAGTTCTTCGTTTATTTGTTTTCGTTAGTAACAATTGAGAGGATTAATTAGATTAGATTCAACATCCCTTTTCCCTGAGGATCGATACCCGTACTTATCCAACTTTACTAGCAACTACCCAGTATTCGGCCGGTTAGGAGGTAGTTTTGCATGGTAGTATAGGTTTATAAATTTTCTTTTGTTTTAATGATGCAAAATCTCCCCAACAAGATTCTTTTTCTTTTGATCTCGATTTGTAATTCAACTCAGTGTTTATGAATCTGGAAATTCTGACAGCTTGTGCAATGGTCAGAAATAACTGTTTTTGACTGACCTTCTCCCATTCAAAAATTCCAATATTTTTATATCACCTGGAAAACTCTAGTATATAAATCTTTTCTCTTTGGATCGTGCTCAATATCCTCTTCGTTTGTTCTGTACAAATTGATAATTTCAGATCCGGAGTAAATATCATACACATCAACCAAAAAGGAATTTTCACCTTTTTGACTTAGAGTTTGGGCTAAGAGGGTAGTAAGTTATGATTGTCCTGTTTTGGAGTTCCTCGAAGTTTGATCTCCTTCTGAGTTAAACCTTTTAGTAAGATGATTGTAAAGCTAATGTTATAGTTTCTTTTGTAGTTTTAAACAAGAACCAAGATTCTATCCTCTAGCATGCCATGTTTGATGTTCAGACCCTTTTCGTGCCCTTTTGTAATTATACTTTTCTGGTAACTTGTTTCTCATGTAATCCCTCACTTGAGATTTTTTTTAACTCGACAAATCCTCTCCGCTTGTTGTCATGAATCACCTCAGAAACAAATTCTCTTCAAAATTCTACATTGTTGCACTCCCATCATTCATTTCAAACTCAAATTTGACTAAGCCTTCTGATGTCAGAACATTTTTCTTGCTTGTGTTCATTCTCAGCTCCCCTCCTAAGGATAGTGTCGATGTTGTAACTATTTCACCTAATGCTGAATGTTCTTTTAAGGTATGCATATCTTCTTTTGCCGGTCAAATTTTTAAGCCGACCACGACATTCCTTTTCAATTACTCACCCTTAACATTCTAGCAACGAATGCCAAACCAGTTTCAAGCAGAAGGTAGACTTTTTCAAGATGGCTTCCGAACCTGACTAGCCAATCGACTTTTGAGTTCCTAAACTACTGATCTCCAATTCAGATTAATGTACCTTGTACCATTCAATCTTAAATCTCTTTCAGGCCATTTAGAGCCATGAACCGCCATATACACATTTTTGACTTTTCACCTTCTGTTATGGCGTTCTATCACAATTTTTTCATACTAGTTGAAAGTCCATTTTATTTTAACCTTTGCATTCCCACATGAGGAATAACCTTGAGCATTTATTCCTTGGCAATGTACTATTCCTCTGTGTAGTGCAACCTTGAACCTTTTATTTGAACCGTCAATGATCGTTTAAACTTCCTTTGAACGTTCGAATTAACTCTTTGAAATCAAATCTTATTCGACAATTCTTAAGTATCGTTTCCTCTTCACTTAAAATCTTGGTTGACGCTTAATTATTCAAACTTTTGATATTCCCTTACAATTTCTTGAGGGAAATTTCTACTTCTTTTAAATCTTGAAATAACCTCTCTTTGACTACTGCAAACTTTGAATTTTCGTGGCAAGTTTCGTTTTCATTCTGAGACCTTTTGGTGTGCTCATTTTATTTCCATGGATCCTTCATGATGAGACCCTTGCTCTCCCTCCGATTCAAAATTGTCTAGTATTTTTGTGCTCGACATTGCACCTTTACCTTGATTTCTGCTGTGATGTTTCCTCTATGACACTAATGTGAACTGAAGATTTTCCTAGTTCGCCAACATCCATTTTTTTAACCAAGTGTTTAACAATCAAGGTCACCTTCCTAATGTTCTTAAGCTCGGTGTGCTCTTTCCATACATTGAGAATATGTTCAAGTCCATCAGGTGATGTTTCCTTTAACGTCTCCACTTTCTAAAGTTTTATATGAAAGCCTATTACCATCCTTTCAAGTTGCCTCTGAAGTCTTTGTAGACCACCGTATCTTGCAGAATTTCACTCTCTCAAAAGAACCTCATCTGCAAGGTGTTCTTTTGTCTTCCTTCTGGTGGCTATCTTTTGTATTGTGATACAAGTGCCTCATTCTTCAGTTTTGGAACCAACCTCAATTTTTTTTCCAACACGGAAGCATCTTGTTTTGCTTATAACCTAAGCAACCTTTCTTATTTCAAGTGCGTTGTACCCTTCCTTGGCTTACCTAGTTGACATACCACCCTGGTACCAAAATTGTCACTTTTCAATTTTATTTATTCTCCAAGCTAACTCTTTTTGTCACAAGAATTGGATCTGACCGTCAGATAGAAAGGATGGCAGATGCATGTTCTCATTCCCCAAGAAGTCTCAGAAGTTCTACAACTGGGATCCTTGCAGTTCGTCAGCAAGTTCGTGGTGCCATGATGGAAGTTGGGATCGAAAGAAGTCAAAGGTGCCAGAAGTGTGGTTTCGGTTGGGAAGATTCAGCTTTCCGGGTATAGGTCAGCAGGAGCAAGCAAAGAGTGTTGAACCGATGATTGCAAGATTCGAGCCAGTTGATGAGTATGTGAAGGAATAAGACAAAGATCCAGTTGTCTCTAGATACAAGTGAGTGGTTGGAGCCCAACCAGCCATTGGTCACGAGTTAGATGAAGATGGCAACCGTTGGCCTCGGAATCAGCTTTGGGGTTTCGAATGCGGAAGATTGGGAAGGACAATGAAGAATGAAAAACCTCGAGATGGCAATTGCAGTTCATCTCGGAGCGACCAAGATGTACAAGAGTTGGAACAGTACTGCTAAGGATCTTTCATGAAGATAGAGATAGAAGAACATGAGTTTATGGGATGAAGTGGAGCGGCGGCAGAATACGAGGCCAAAGTTGATACATCAGGACGACATGAAGATTGAAGTAGATCATCGCCACCTCGAGATAGCTCAAGACAGGTGCAAGAGATGGAAGAAGGAGAAGAAGGTTGTAAGAGCTAGAAGACGAAACGCTTCGCAAAGTCCAGAGTTCAAGCACCTCTCGGTTACATTCGAGTTTCGAGGACGAAACTCCTCTTAAGGGGGAAGGAATGAACATCCCGAATTTTCGGAAAGGGTAAAATAGTAATTGGGTTTAATCACTATGACCTAATTATTATTTGTTCCTTTATTTAATTAAAAAGGGATTTAATTATTGTTTTGGGAATTAGTTATAAGGAATAAAGGGGATTTAATTATTAATAAGGATTTTAATTAAATCTATAAAAGGAAAATAAATCCCTTAATTTTCCCCATAACTCAATTCACGCATATTCTGACAAAAGAGATGGAACGGCGCTACACAGATGAAAAGCAACGCAGAAGATGCCAGAAAAAGGGAGAACGTAATCTTCAACCGTGTGGCCAATCCGTTCATCGTTTCAAGATGCCACAGGAGAGAAAAGTGATCACCACGACGAGACACAACTTTGGATAATAACATCTCTCAATTTCGTAAGTTTTCAGTTTAGCCATAGTTTTTGGTAATCGTTGAGTTCGATTCTTCAAAAATTCGTATCTTTTAATCCGTAGCTCTGTTTTTCAGCCATGAGTAGTCGAAACGATCGTCTTGGAGTGTAGATTAATCTAAAAATAGTTTCGCAGCAGTTAATCCAGGTAATCTGCATTTTTACAGACTTTCAGTTTCGGTTTTTGCCAGAAAATAGGATTTTAGGGTTCCTTGTTGATCAAATAAGTTTTGTGGTTGAGGATCAACAATTGTTGCAGTTGCTTGGTGTTTTGCTGTCGGTTTTGCCGGCATTTAAGGAAAGAGACTCTTCCTAACGAATAATTTTGGCTTTACAATGTTTAGGTTGAGTGTTAGTTGTAGCAATGAATCATGTTTTATGTTGTAGTTAAAATGTTGGATGCTACGTGATGGTTAGTTATGTTTAAATCAAGTTTTTACTGTTGTTTCTTTGTGATAGCTGATGTTAAACATGTTTGATTTGGGTTAGAAATCGTTAAGTTGCAGAAAATCATGTTTAGGGCTTTTCAGGTGCAATGTGCACTCATTCAGCCCAGTTTTGGGTAAATGTTGTTTTAACCTACGAGTCCAGTTTAAATGTTATTTCTTGATCTAATAATACTAAATGAAAATGAACAAGCCTCGATTGAGTTTCTGATGCGTTTGGTTCCGGCACCGGACGTACTCTTAAAGGGAGTTGAAGTCCGAGACCGTCGGAAATGCATGAAAGGGCTTGTGCTTTGATGAATTAGTATTCATCAATGTCTGTGTAATTGCTAGGCCTCGTTTATGTCTAGTGGTCTAGGAAGAGATTAGTATGTGTGAGGGAGATTATTTGAAAACACTTAGGCGGCTAGTTAACTATTTAATAAATACGTACTTGCTTAGTAAAAGGTTAAACATCATGAGAGCTTGGATAGGCACAGTACAATATCGGCAATGTGTGGTTTGGCCAGATAAAGTGGTGATGATCCCTGCCGGATTCTAGACCCGCCAGGTAAAGTAGTGATCATTCCGCCGGACAAACTCACGAACGAGATAGACATTCACCGGTCAGCTCTCTAGGGTTGGCCAGACAAAGTGGAATGACTGTATCGGGACCGCTAGAGATTTATCTCTATAGGGTTGCGTCTTTTGTCTTAGTGCATATCTCACTAAGTGTAGTGCCCTCGCAAACATGCTGTAACAAAGATAAGTTAAGTTAGAAACGTTTAGTCATGACATGTTGATGGACATGAAGTGAACCCTAGATTGAGTCGGTCTCATAATGGTAATTTAATAATCATAATAATAACCTTTCGTTGTATAACTTAGTTATCCATTAGCTTCTCACTTTTACTAAGTACCTTGTACTTATCTCAAATGCATGTTTTGTATGTGTTTGGGGGTGAGAAGACGAATAGGTTGATCATGTTTACGAGGAGGAGTTCGATGACGATGTTTGAGGACGCCTCATTGAAGACTTATCATTTATTTATTTCTTTATTCATTTTTTTACTACATTCTTTTGATACTTTTGGTCTTTCGAGACTTGTAGTACCTTTACGTTTCTTTTGAGAATATCATACGTTTCTTTTGGATTTTTCGTAATTTCTTTTGGATGTAATAAAGTTACATTTCCATCTTTAGATTGTATTCTATTCTTGGACCATTGGAGAAATTTTTATTACCCGAGTCTTTTGCTTCTGTTTGTTTTATTTTGATACGACGACGTAGAGACTTGCGTATAATATTTGATTTATTTAATGCTATACGCGCCGAACGTTTCTCTTCCGGATAAGGGCTCGGTATCCGGGAGCGGGGCGTTACAGTTGGTATCAGAGCGAAGTGTCCTTTCTGTTCTAACATCTCGACGAGACGCGACTTTGGAAAATAACATCTCTCAATTTCGTAAGTTTTCAGTTTAGCCATAGTTTTTGTGAAGAGAGTTTGAGAATGTGATACACACAAGAGTAAACTTCAACTTAGTTTATTCATTGATATGAGAGGTGTATAAATAGATACAATTGAGAGAGAGACTAGCTAGCTAGCTTGGGCGGCCACTTGAGTATGTAGATGTGGGCGGCAAGCATGCAAAAAGTAAAAGTAAAAGCTATGTCTATGACATAAAGTAAACTAGAGTTTGACATATTAATTGTTTATATGTATCACAATTAATATGTCTTTTACAAATAAATAAAGTGTACAAATAATATAATACACGAAATAGAGAGCTCATTGAACATGTTACTCAAGAGAGGCATAAGAGCACCTCACGAGGCTCAAGACTGAGTAATATTTCCACACCCCCTCAAAGCCGGTTTGTATATGTTAATGCAGCCAAGTTTGCTACTTAGTCTCTTTGAACATAAGAGGTGGAATAGCCTTGGTAAGGATATCGGCATTACGATCTCTTGAGGAACATCTTGGAGTTGAATAATCTTGGCATCAATCTTCTCCTTCAAAAATGTCTGTCAATGTCCACATGTTTTGTTTTGTCATGATGGACTGGATCCTCGCCATGCATAGTCTTTGAGTTATTATCACAAAGCAGAGTGTGATAGGTTCTTTGAAGAGGTCTTTGAAGTTCGATGAAGTACTCTTTTGAGCCAAAGAGCTTCACAAATGCCTAAGACAAGTGCCCTGAGTTCACCTTCAAAGATCGCTTCTGAACCACGAGAGGTTGTTTCTTGCTCCTCCAAGTAACAAGATTGCCCCATACATAGGAACAGTAGCCTGTGGTCGACCTTCTATCTATGTGGCATCCAGCCCAATCAGCATCAGTGTAGACCTTGATGGATCTATCAGCAGACTTGGTGAATGAAGAATGCAGGTTCTTAGATCTAAACGAATTAGATCTATGCGCAGCGGATGGATCACGACTTATACATCACAACACATAATTAAAGGACTTAAACTACTACAAGGGGGTTAAGATCATGTTACCAATAGTAGGAAGAGAAGCCAAGATCTTCCGATGTGTTCTCCAAACGGCGGTTGGTGGACACCCTTCTTGATACTCAAGCCTCCTTGATATGCAACACTCAAGAAAAACTTAGAGTTTTTCTTCTACAAAACCCTAGATGAGAAAACTAATTATTTCTCTCCTTTTAGTGGTGGTAGTCGAAATTCACACTTGTGAATTACCCTTGGAATAACTCTCCTTTTATAGGAGAGTAAATCCTTGGCCTCCAAGTTTTAATTAATTAAATAAATAATTAATTAAACAAAATAAAAATATATTTTCCTTAATGACTAATTGTGACATGTATTGACCAATAGGAAATCAAATAACAAGTCATCCAACCAATCATATAACAAGAATATCTTTTATTTTCCACATCACAAAAAATAATTCTTGTGATAATTAATAAAGGAGGAGGCGCCACTTTTAGGTTAATTAAGCCCACATAAAATGTCTTTTATGTGTATTATATTATTTAGCCCAACTAAATAATATCCATGCATATCAATTAATTAGCCCAACCAATTAATTATCACTGAGGCCCAAGTAACAAGATTATTAGTCCGAATTACAGAAGCCACATCGGGGACCATGGACCTATAATCAGTAGCTCCAATAATTAATTTTTCATCGAACAGAACAAGCACATTAATTATTAATTCCGGGATTACGCCACCATAAACCCAAATCGAACTCTACCGATTATAGATATATACTTATACTCAACCCATAGAGTGAATAAGCGTCCATTGATATAATCACTACATACGGATTAACCCTCCATAGATCATCCATTACGAGTGGGAAGTCTCCGTGAACCCGACTCGAGAATATCTTATCCTTATTTACCATTAACCCACGATGATCAATTAGCACACATATCGACTAGTAGCTAATTAGTCAAATGTGAACTCCGGGATCGATCACTTTCTTAGGGCTAACAAACAAGGGATTTGTCTCTACTACTTCCCGAGGAAGGAATGGATTCCATGTCTGTGAAAAGCAGAACTACTCACTCATCCGGAGATAGTGCCAATGAGAAGTGGCTTGGAACACATATTAAAGTGAACCGTAACTAACACATCAAACACTACCCGGGACAAAGCGGCACCTGTGATCACCTCAGATTAAGGTTGATCCATATATGATCATCTAATGATTTAATAAGATTCCTCGATTACGGAATTATACCGAGAAATTCAGATTAAATCGGTCGATCTATATGAATGCCATCATATATAAATGCCCCACGTAGGTACCCTCTCACCGGCAGTCCGGATAAGACTATCACACCCTAAGGTGTTCAGGCGCATTATTGGTGTTTTAATCAAGAGACCCTAAACTCGATTAAGTTCACCACGGACTAACAGATTTAAGTATATCACCACTAACTCAATCCTCACGTGCATGCCATACACTTGAGTTAAGCGGTTACATCTTGATATACTTAGGGTTTGCAGCGATGTATTATTTACAAGCACAAAGCAAGTAATAAGGTGAGATAAAATCATCATCCATTACTAAAAACAATTACACAAATTGTCTTTCAGGCACTACACCTAACAATCTCCCACTTGCACGAAATGACAAGTAATGATTGTTTTAGAGCACACCCTTTCTCATCTTATTCACAACACTCTCCCACTTGCTCTAAAAGCGGATGAGATATATTCCTCAATGCCGTACCCTCCAAGCACTAGACTTGGTACACTCGATCGATTTGGTTGTCGGCCCGAGGCGATCTTTAGGATCAAAGCGTTGCGGTCCATCTAATCAGCAAGACTCTCTCTCAATATGCTTTTGACCTCTAGTGGTGAGAAAATCCTTCTAAGCTATCTCTTCACTTTGTTTTTCACAATGAAGTGATATCGGCTTATCGGACACGGAATTACTCCCGGACCAAAAGGAAATTCTAAGCACTATGAGTAAACACCGAGCCGAGATCAACTTAATGATCATCCTTAATCGACTACAAGTCGAGAATCGGTGTAGTCAACCATATTCAAGTTTGCACTGAATATACAAGCATATGATTCCTCGTTCTCTTAAGATACTTGAGGACGTACTAAACCGCTTATTCAATGCTCGAATCCGAGATTCGACTACTATTGACTTGTTACAACTCGACTTGCCGTTATCCAAGAGAGACTCTATCCCATTTTCTCTTTATCCGAAGATTTAGAGAATCATTCACGAGAGGTAGGGTAGGACAACTCTCGATGAATGCTGCAACCATGTATGCATAATCATTTTATTCAATAAGATCGGTGGGATAGCCAATGACTCATTCTCGTGAATTTGACCGAATCAGATTCATAGAACATAGTCCAATTCTCTCATCCAGAGAATCTTGGCGTGTCAGTTTCCGACTTCAGATAGCACACCCATGTTGTTTCCAACTGTTTTAGTGTTATCATTTATGAACACTAATACTACTACTATATTACCAATATTGATATCCAGTCTACGAAAAACTTATCAATATTTTGGTCAAGTCCACATATTTTAAAACATGTGACTTTTAAATGACCGAGAGGTTCTCTTAAATCCACAAAGGATATAAGCCATGGCAAAGCTTCCTACCAATGGTTCTTTTCGAATAAATTAAGATATCGTTAGTCTCGCAAAAAAGGTATTAGGGAATCACCCCTATCTTACGCTTTGTAACGAATCCGTTATTCATTCTCGGCTAAAACCATACATTTCGAATGAATTGATTCCGTTGTTCGGCAGGAAAGTCTCGGGGAATCACCCCTATTTTTTGCTTTTAACGAAATCTAGCAAGGCGAGTGGTGAGAGAGTTCAAGGTGCAGTTAACTCTCTAGTTGTCGAGGAATCACCCCTATACCACTCAACTTTTATTTGAAAGTTTAAACTTTCCTATTCATTCGAATCTTTCCGTGTAGATCCAATTGCTCCCATTGGGCTGAGACACTCGGTGGTTCTACAAGAGGTGAAGTAAGCTGGAGTACCAAAACTCCATTCACGAGGTTAAGGTTTTCAAACCAACCTCTATAATCGAGAATCTATACACCCACAAAGAGCCACAGGTTATCAATCACCCCAATGAGACTATAAAGTCCACAAAACCACAATGGGTCAACGGTTAAACCATACTCCCCCGCTGCGTTTTGGGTGGATTGACATTCGATCTAGTAGTATTTATCGGTGTAATCACCAACAACCGATGTTGGGCGTGGTCCGATTAAATCAGATAGTAACTACCTTTGGGTAACCATACTCCAAGGTTTAAGGTCACATTACTTATAGATTCTATCAGAAGGCTTGTGATGATTCAACCGTCACTTTACGATCTCAGAATCTTATAACCAACCTTCACTTGACGCATTAAGATATTTCACGAACAGTCACAATCACGAGCGTATGAGCAAAATCTCGATCCTACCTTCAAGCATTAAATGCTAAATGCCTACATTTACGGAAGTGGTGTGAACCGAATTCACTCCTTATCCATAAATTTACTAGCATCTTCTAGGTAGACTTCTCGGTTTACATAATAATGTTAACCGTTATTTTGCAACCAATTATCTTAATCGAGTCTAGCAAAGATGTATTGTAGCACATCAATAACTATATAGGGCAAGTCTATGGTTTCTTTCTCGGTGAGAAACATTCCCCTCTAGGAGGCGGTGAGCATCAGTCCCAAGACTATGCTATAGCCTATTTATGAGCATGGAATACTCTATTCTCTGCTAAAATCGAGAGACTCCTCCTCGTATTCTTTTGATAAACTAAATCGCGTTTGAGTAGTTATCGGACAAAATGTCACCACTCAAAAACTCCCACTAGCTTGTGTCTCTCACTAGACCCGAAGGTCATGATGAACAAGCTATGTTACCCTTCAAATCTATTACCCTCTCACGATTGAAAGAAAATTAGTCATTGTTCCTTTGAGATAGTGTTCTAGGCGGGAGATAGGAATCACCCTTAGCCGATCTGCAGGTCTTATCTCAGGATATATGCACTAATTAATAGATATTGAAGGTCGTTTATCTTAATACTGAAACCTTTTACCTTTAATAGTTTTAGATGTGTTATACTTATTCGACTTTTCTTAGTGGTTCGACTTTATCAAACAAAAGTCCGAGTCTTGGATTTCGTACTACAAATGTCATATTCACTTTCTATGAGGCAACAATATATCGAGTTGAAAGTGAATCCATTTGCTTCAACGAATCTGTAAGCGAGAAAAATAAATTTTTACGTGATATTCAGAGATAGAATCGAAATTCATTTCCTTATATCACTCCCACTATTGTAGTGAAATTGCGCCCGTTGTTACTCTATTAATCGTTAATGCACAGCTTCCTTGTTCTCCCAAAGAACTAAACTACCGAGTCAAGTTACTCGGTTAAGAAAGTCGCTAAGGATTCATTGGTTAGTGATCCGAAATCACTTTCCTTATCCTATACTTTCTTTAATTAATGTTTCGGTTTAGCCTCAAAACTTTAGTTAAGATGATTAACACTTATAGACATTCTTTCCCATTCTCAACTTTCCTTAAAAGGAAATAGTCTTGAACTAGCAGTTCAATTGAGTAGACACTACTCGTGAAGCGTGGGATGTCTAATAAAAGTGTTACCAGTGGGACTAATTTTCTAATAAATTAGAAAAACATAAGATAAAAGCTCCCACTAGTTTATCGGTTCCAAATACCGTCTAACTAGCGACACTTAAATTTATGATTCTCCAATTTTTCTATTAGAAAATTTCTCGTGTAGACACTACACAATTAAAATTCACTATAAGAATTTTGTTGTCCCAATCATCTTTCAAACTAACTACGGTTGTCTCTCGTTACTTGACGAGTGGCAAAGCGTTTATACTTATTTACGTCACTTAAGTCTTGAAGGCTTCAAAAGAAATATCTCTTCCGAAAAATTAATCGCATGTGAGATTAATAAATACAACGTTCTAGTTACTTACCACTTTTTAGCGAAGTCATTACTAGTCAATTTTACACTAGCAGTCTAGCACCTTAGAGAGATATATATAACAGTTGTAAATAAAATTGACAGAAAATAAATCCAAATCATACACTACTAAAATTTTAGGAACATAAACTAAGTACTTATAGTCTATCCTACCGTTCCAAGGATTTAATCTAATGCCTCGAGTGCGCCTTAGGGTAGGTCAAAGAGGTTTCGATTAATATTGAAGATCAGATTGAGAATCGAACATCTCATTTGTGATCGTCAATCACCTTTCCTTTTTCAGCCAAGGTACTACCAAAAATACCCTTTATGAGTGTGACCTACTGTCTCAGATTTTTAGGTAGACCCCGAGTGTGCCGCCTTAGGGTCGGTCGGTGACCGGCGAGTACCCAAAATCCTATCCTTTCGGAGACCAAGCCTTGAATTTTGATAGCGGTGAAGGCCTTCCTTAGGGAGGCGGTCCCGAGCCGCACGCAGGCGTCACCATTCTCTCACGTTGCTTGTGTCAACAGTAGAGGCCGTGGGGTCGGCTGTCGCCTCTCCCGCTCCCACTCAATATTTTGAAAAAGTGGTGGGTTTACTGATCACGTTTTTGGACTTGATGTTACATTAAGGAACAATAAATCATAGGCCCGAATGTTTTCGGTTATGTGGGCTAGCCCACCCGACCTATTCGTTAGAACATATGTGGCCGTCGGACGGGTCAAGGCTAGGAGAGGTCCGTTGAGCCGTAGTGGCTCTTCGGATGGCTCGATATTGCGGACCCGTGCAAACGCCACACGTGGAGGGTGAAGTCGATTGAGCCATAGCTACTGTTGACCACCCAACCGTGGTTAAACCACTTTCGAACCTGTTTGCCCGTGATTATCCAATCCTTAAACATCAAACTTTTGTTGGAATAGTGTCCTAAACCCAATCGGGTTGGACCGGATCCGACCGGGTCGGATCATTTCTACTATTTCTTTATGTTTGTACATATATTAAATGGCTTTTCTGTTGTCATATATATGTTCTTTTAAAGAACCAATTATGAATTGTTATATGATAACGTCCTTAGTATTAAACTGTGATAGAGAAACCATGATAGGCGATTATGGTTGATGAGATCTCTAATCACTTTAATAAGTTTGATACTTAAATGTCTCTAGGCTGATGTACTATTAAACAGGGCATTGATAGTATAAGCAGACTAGCACGTATTAGATGATCTCTACTGTCTTTAGGCGGGGATAGATCTCGTCTATCGAAGTGTAGAGACGCTTGGGTATGCGTGGGCGTGTATTAGAGAATGCGTACGTTAGACTGACCCACTTACACGGATAAGTGTCACACTATGTGGCGGTTGTGTAATTATCCTTAAGACCGGAGTCTTCATGGCATCACGGTGTGGATTGTCATGCTTTGACACTATTGAGGTTTCCACAGCCATGGGGCGATCATGCGGTAGTGATTGGGTGTGATCTTTGAAGCATCGCGGAGTATACATGATTGGTCGTCCGGGAATCGCGTACCTATCGGTGGGGTGAATATCCGAAAGGGCCTTCTTATAAGGAATGTCTCGTTCTCGTGAATCTTTGCAAAGTGGGAGTAAGCGTGTTACTTGAGAGAACTTGATATCCGGTTTATAAGATACGGTTGTTAATGTTTGACACTCGACGTCGACCGTTGGGATATTATTATAGCGATAGGATTGTAAGTTACACGCGAAGCTGTTTCACATGAAAGGTAGTAGTCATTGCATTTGACTCTTCCGATGATGGGAAGTCACGGTGTGTTGCTAGACGCTATCCCGTGATCGTTAGGCATAAAGGGCATTTTAAGTAATTTGCACTTTGTGTCTACGGCCAACATATTCGGAAGCCTATCGGGTCACACACATATGAACATCGACCGGATTAAAATGTGGTTATAGATGATAACCAAAATAAGGAAAGTTTATCTCGAGACTATAAAGGTTATAGTGGTAAATTAATATAGTGGTATTTATTTATTATGAATAAATTAAATACAAGATATTAATTATGTTGATTAATTAAATATGTATATTGATACATATATTTTGAAATTAATGATATATGATATATATTGATTTTGCAAATTAATTAATCATAACATTATATTAATTAAAAAGAATTTTCCATAAGTGAAATTTTGGAAGGTTTGGGCGCCACATTGCTTGTGTGTGTGACACACTTGGATTGTGCAATTTAATTAATAAGATTACCATAATATTAATATGTGATATTAATTGATTTTGAGAAAAATAGATTTATGGTAATAACATAATTTATAATCAATATAAGATATTGGAAAATCAAATTATGGAAAAAGAGATCAATCACATTAATTATTCTTCCTTATTTTTATTGGAAAAGGTTTTCTTCTCCCACTCTCAAGGCATAAGGCGCGCCTCTCTACTATAAATAAGAGGGCTTGCCAAGCTCTTTTGTACACCATTCTTCCAAGAGCAATTGTTCTTGTGAAAAATTGCAAGAACTCATAGTTCTGTGTGTAAGAAAGAGGGCTTCTATAGTGAGTTTGTGAGGAGGAAAAAGTCGGTCTAGCAACCGGGTTTTCCGATAGCAATCCATGGTGGGATTCGGCGGGGTGTTCGTGTGGACTAGCGGTAGAGGCCGAACACTTGGGCGGCTCCATCTTTGAACTACTCTCTTAGGCGGTCAAAGCGTCGATCTTTTAGATCAACCAAGGTAACCGCCGTCTTTAGTTTATTCGTTTATTGCTTAAGCGAAGTCGATCTTGGGTCGATAGGAAATAAATTTTGAATTCGGCTGCGTTCGTTCGCGTAGATTTCTAACGAGTGGTATCGGGGCGAGCTTGAGCTTAAGCAATAAGCGTGTTTATTTGCGTAGTTAATTTTATCGTTTAAATCACGTAATTAAAAGATGATATATTTTGATTCATAAAACGATACACGAAAAGAAATTATTTTGTTATGTGTATTTTATGTTTCAATGTAGTTCATAGTTGTGATTAGTCGATAGATGCAAGATTCAAATCACGATACGTTAAGTCGAGGTTGAGTGATGGATTCTCGGTGAACCCACTCTTCGTTAATTCGATGTGCTCGACTTTTTCGTCCCGTGATATTTATTGTGCATAGATATCTCGTTGTTTAGTCGTGTCATGGTTTAGGAAACCAACGACATCCCTTTTGATTACGAATCAAAAGGAAAGAAACAAAAGAGAGATTTAATTTTAATTTAATTTTAGAATAGTTCTAATTAATTAAAATTAAAATTAAAATCATTTAAAATTAATCGTTGATTTTATTTCGATTAAAATCATTTAATTAATTAAATGTTAATTAGTTAATTGATTAGATTAAATTATTTAATGGATTAAATGTTAATTGATTAATTAAGACGCAAGTAGTTAAATTTTAATTTTATCTTTTTCATAAGATTTAATTGTATGGATTAGATAGTGTAGATATAATATGATTATATGGACCCCGATTGATCATGGACTCGACCGATAGGATAGATGTGAATGATTTAATTTTCTGTTGGTTTAAAAGTTTGTCTGAGCCGTTATGAAAAGCGTGACCTAGTTTATTTTTCTGCATTTATCCCATTCCGTTGGCCCCGTGTGTGCGGCGGGTATAATTGAATGTAACAAGAATGGAGCGAGAAGATGGAGACCAAAAAAAGCGAAAATAAAGATCACGTTGGAGAATGGGCATTAAAGATCTATTGGTGGTTGCAGCTACCCTTAGATTGTGACCAGCGGTTTTAAATCGGTTTGTATTCGAAACCGCACCTAGGAAAAAAGTCCATGATCATACCGGTTACTTTACGCATTTATTTATTTTGTGCTTGTATTTATTTTATATGATACGATAGATGCATGACTAGCACGATCTAGATAAATGTGTAGGATGTATGTTTATAGAGATAGACATATTTATGATGAGACCATAATTAAATTAATTAAGTGAATTAATTTACATAAATACTTCCACCTCAAAAGAATCAAGTTGAAATTGCCCTCCCGTATTATAATGGCGGTGAAGAGCCCTTGTTGGATCAACTCATCGACCAAAGCAGGGGTTGACCTACCTCGGGTATATCGTCATTATCGAGATATGATCGTATGAGATCTCACGAATATTGGGGTTATGACTTGACTAAGAATTCTCTCGGCCACCACCCAAAGCGGGGTCGTCTGGATTTTAGAGGCAAGGGTTTGACTACTTTATGAGATGAAAATTGTCAAAGAGTTGACTAGTCAAACAACAAGAGTCGTATAAGATACGATTGACAAAGATGTTGTCTACCTATTAGACTATTTTTTTTTTGACCAAAGCGGAAGTCGCGGTAGTTTAGTGGGATCTTGTCCACTAAAGAAATTAATAATTCTTGAAAGTCAATTGGGAGTAGTTGACTAGTGGGAGCAAAATCATAAACCAAAAGACCATTTTGATTTTGCGTGTATAAACAAACAACACTCTTTTATTTTCATTTTTAATGTTGTAGTTAGCAAATTCTATATTTATGTTTTATTCTCGATTAGTAAAACCAAACATATTTATTACCTTTTGAGAATCGTTCTCAAATATGGTTAAGTAGTTTTAATCCTTTTAAATAAGCAATGACACGAGCAATCCCGTTATAGTAGTTAGAGACAAGGAGACTACATAATTGATGCGATACTCGAGACTTTAATTATTAAAGGAAAGCGGAAGCTCATGATATTGGATACGATCCAAGATGATCATTCGATCATACGATGACAAATAATTCAAGCGTTGAATGAGAATGACCATGTCTAATTTTGGAAAGGTTGTTTTCAAAATTAAAAGATTTAAGTAATGACTTAATTTTATCATTGCTTAAAGGTTAATTGAATAGTTAATGTTTTGAATGCAATTCAAAGGTTAAATAAACTATTTAATGAATTTAGATTTTCTTTATGAAAAGGAAATTGAAGACATGGTTCTTGTGATATTTCTTAAGTCTTATGAAGACTACAATAAGAAACTTTTACAAGTACTTAAAGGATTAAAAGGAAAGTTAGGCGTGTGCTTAAATAGAGAACTTATCGAAGTTTCTATTATAGGCAAGAGAGTTGAGATAAATCTTTCCAAATTAAAAGTCAACCCTAAGATATATGATACCTTACGAGTGTGATTAAATTAGAAGGATTGGATGACAAATATGGAAGGTGAAACAAGCGTTGTGACACTTACCATATTGCGGATCTAGTAAAGCGAAAAGGAACCAAATAAATGTTATTATGTTCGGTTCTTATGAAGAACATACTTTCGAGTTATTTATTAGGATTTGGTAGACATACTCAATTGTAAAGAATGAATGTTATTACGATAAAGTTGGAGGGTCACTTTGAATCTAACATACTAGATTGATGTCTTATATAGATGATATATGTGATGGGATCTCAACTAAATATTTGTATGGTTATTATCCTTGATTTGTGGTTACTCACAGACATAGTCTCTCGGAAGGGAAGCGTGTAATTAAGCGTCATTACGATGATGTTGAACCATATGATTATGAATCATGTGGGTTATACGTATCTTATCAAAGAGGACTAAAATACCCTTTTATGAAAAGGTTATAAAATCTAGAAAAATTGTCTAAAGCCTAAACATACCGATGTTTGTTGGCTTATGACAATTAATGCTACAAATAATTGTTTGTTAATCTCTATGACTATTTTTAGAAATAGTTGAATGTACTTATTGAAGTACGACAATTCGGAAAGCCGAAAAGTTCGAGCGATGCGAATATAAGATTGATGAGCTACTTAGGAATTAATCTTCAATTGGATTGAAGTAATTAATACGAAGGGTGTTTGAAGTAAATCAAAGCGAATAAGATTCTCCCTTGAAGGATACCATCTTTGAGATACATAATTAGATTGTGTTCCCAAAGCGGAAACAACACTTTATATGATAAAGGTGTGGCGCAAGCCATGCAAAGTATCCACTTACCCGCTTCAGGATAGAGCCCTTATACTTAACCAAGTTCCAAAGAATAAAGGTTGAATAAATTCCATATTAGATATGGAAGAGGATAATGTCAAATCTATCTTAACCGATGATTTGTAGTTGTCATAAGCAAAGTCGAAAGGCTTGAAGCCTTGTGCGACATACTGCAACTTTGTGGAATATCTTAGCAAGTATCTTTGGATATTATTTACTTGTCCGTGGAGCAAAATGTTTGTCTCCAAACATGCCGTCTTCTAGAGGAAGTGTTTCTTCCAAAAGAGGCAGTGGGAGTAAATAAGATCTCAAAGAGTTTGAGAACCACAAAGATACATTCAACCAATGGAACATGAGCGAGGCGCCACATAGCGATGAGGTGTAGATCTTTGCTTTCAGTGCACACAAATGTTACTGTAAATGCGTGGATAACCTAAAGCACTGAAAAAAATTTCTTTGGTATGTTCATCTGAAGAATGAATATCTCACGACTTATGAAGGAATGTTTAAAGGAAAGATTGAGAGATATGGCGGGAGCCATAATATACGAATTAGATTCCATCGGTGACAACTAGGTTGTGAACCTAGTGCATCTTACACAAAGGAGTGTCCTGTAAGGGTGAGCCTAGTTCTATTCAGATTATGCTTGTTGTAACTTGATATCATGGCTATATGATAGTGTTGAAGGCGTTAGGCGAGGCGACTCAATGTTCATAGAGCGATGACATGATATGTAAGCCCACGAGATCCATTTATGGACTCAAACAAGTTTCTCTAGACAATTTCTTTGTTTGATAATCAAAGGAGTTTGATTTAGTCAAAAGAAGGATATGCCTAATGTGCAAGATGGATAGTGGGAGTGTGTTACGATTTTTGAGTAAGGTATTAGATATCTCTCTTAGGAATTATCACCCCGTATCACGATCAATTAATGTTTGGTAGTTCAAGGTCTTTCTGAAAGCACTTGGATTAGCAGTTCTTATTTTAGAAATAGGAATCTATAGTGATAGATTTAAGCTCACATTAGATTATTGTTTACTTATATAGATGTGATGCTAAAAGAGTTTAGCATAGATCACAATGGGAGATCTTGCTAGCGGTGTTCTCATGATCTATCTATGTTAGGGCGTTAGTCTAAAGATAAGGTGAAAGATGATGATTATGGAAGGTTTCCTTCGCTACCACGATAGAAACCATCATAAAGGTAATGCCGGATGTTCATAGTCCATGAATAGTCATGAGCAAGTATGAAAGTAAATGCGGTGAATGTCGAGAATATCCTTAAACAAGTTAAGGAAAGTTTACTAGTTTATTGAAACTTGGAATCGAGATAAGCGTAGATATCTGAGACATATATCTGAGTCTTATGAAGGCGAGTGGGAGCTCTTATGCAGGTTTGCGATCACTTTGATTAAGTGATACGGTGGTGGAAATGTTCTAGCCTATGGGTCCTTTGTAAACTCTACAACTTGGCCAAAACACAGTATTGCCTTGGAGGCCTGGCGGGAGGCGATACATGGATCTAGAAGGTTCATTCTGAACCTTATGCAGTTCTTCCACCTTTTCTATATAGGCGATATAGTAAGTGGATTCATTGCTTGAAGCAAGGACCAGGGTCTCGTCGAGAGATTAGTGTGTGTGTGTTGAGGGGTTCCCTTTGACTTGGTCATTTGGAACATGATATGAAGATAGTCTGAGTCCCCACGGATAGCGGTCCGTTTATGGCTAGGGCTGGTTGCGAGTATTGCATGAGATTCTTGTGTATCAACTTGGTCTTGTGTGTGCGAGTGATTGGTTTTAGGCCAAGTGGGAGATTGTTGGAATAGTGTCCTAAACCCAATCGGGTTGGACCGGATCCGACCGGGTCGGATCATTTCTACTATTTCTTTATGTTTGTATATATATTAAATGGCTTTTACATTTGTCATATATATGTTCTTTTAAAGAACCAATTATGAATTGTTATATGATAACGTCCTTAGTATTAAAGCGTGATAGAAACCATGATAGGCGATTATGGTTGATGAGATCTCTAATCACTTTAATAAGTTTGATACTTAAATGTCTACAAGGTGATGTACTATTAAGCAGGGGCATTGATAGTATAAGCAGACTAGCACGTATTAGATGTCTTACATCTTTTAGGGCGGGGATAGATCTCGTCTATCGAAGTGTAGAGACACTTGGGTATGCGTGGGCGTGTATTAGAGAATGCGTCGTTAGGCGACCCACTTACGGATAAGTGTCACACTATGTGGCGGTTGTGTAATTATCCTTAAGACCCGAGTCTTCATGGCATCACGGTGTGGATTGTCATGCTTTGACACTATTGAGGTTTCCACAGCCATGGGGCGATCATGCGGTAGTGATTGGGTGTGATCTTTGAAGCATCACGGAGTATACATGATTGGTCGATCCGGGAATCGCGTACCCTATCGGTAGGGGGTGAATATCCGAAAGAGCCTTCTTATAAGGAATGTCTCGTTCTCGTGAATCTTTGCAAAGTGGGAGTAAGCGTGTTACTTGAGAGAACTTGATATCGGTTTATAAGATACGGTTGTTAATGTTTGACACTCGACGCGTCACGACCGTTGGGATATTATTATAGCGATAGGATTGTAAGTTACACGCATAAGCTGTTTCACATGAAAGGTAGTAGTCATTGCATTTGACTCTTCCGATGATTGGGGAGTCGCGGTGTGTTGCTTTGAGCGCTATCCGTGATCGTTAGGCATAAAGGGCATTTTAAGTAATTTGCACTTTGTGTCTACGGCCAACATATTCGGAAGCCTATCGGGTCACACACATATGAACATCGGCCCGGATTAAAATGTGGTTATAGATGATAACCAAAATAAGGAAAGTTTATCTCGAGACTATAAAGGTTATAGTGGTAAATTAATATAGTGGTATTTATTTATTATGAATAAATTAAATACAAGATATTAATTATGTTGATTAATTAAATATGTATATTGATACATATATTTTGAAATTAATGATATATGATATATATTGATTTTGCAAATTAATTAATCATAACATTATATTAATTAAAGAATTTTCCATAAGTAAAATTTTGGAAGGTTTGGGCGCCACATTGCTTGTGTGTGTGACACACTTGGATTGTGCAATTTAATTAATAAGATTACCATAATATTAATATGTGATATTAATTGATTTTGAGAAAAATAGATTTATGGTAATAACATAATTTATAATCAATATAAGATATTGGAAAATCAAATTATGGAAAGAGATCAATCACATTAATTATTCTTCCTTATTTTTATTGGAAAAGGTTTCTTCTCCCACACTCAAGGCATAAGAGGCGCCCTCTCTACTATAAATAAGAGGGCTTGCCAAGCTCTTTTGTACACCATTCTTCCAAGAGCAATTGTTCTTGTGAAAAATTGCAAGAACTCATAGTTCTTGTGTAAGAAAGAGGGCTTCTATAGTGAGTTTGTGAGGAGGAAAAAGTCGGTCTAGCAACCGGGGTTTTCCGATAGCAATCCATGGTGGGATTCGGTGGGCTGTTCGTGTGGACTAGCGGTAGAGGCCGAACACTTGGGCGGCTCCATCTTTGAACTACTCTCTCTTAGGCGGTCAAAGCGTCGATCTTTTAGATCAACCAAGGTAACCGCCGTCTTTAGTTTATTCGTTTATTGCTTAAGCGAAGTCGATCTTGGTCGATAGGAAATAAATTTTGAATTCATTGCGTTCGCGTAGATTTCCTAACAACTTTCACGTAGACACTACGGAACAAAGCGCGTAATCTCGTCTTAGGTAAGGTGGAATTCACGAGAATCAACACCTTAACCACGAGGTTTGGGATTTTACTCCTTATGCTTTCATGAGTGGGATTCACCGAGAATCCATCACCCAACCTCGACGATTGAAAAAACCCGTGTTCCTCGGTTTTTACCTAATTAGTTTCTAATTAATATCAAACAATTAATTAAAACTAATCGTGTATTTTATACATGCCTAACTAATTCCTCGAATTAATTTCTACATGTATGCATATGGAGTGGAATTCATGATATGATGCATGTCATGGCAATTTTCGGTTCTACTCATACAATCTACACATGTATACTAGTGCGGAAAATAAAGCGAGATGGGCCGTTAAGCGGCGCGTAACTAATCTATTCGAAAATATATTAAAACCCTAATCTGCAGCTGTTAAGAATCTTCGACGATCGGAATATCAAACGAACTCGGATCGGGACGAAACTTTCCAGATCTGATCTTCATTCTTCAGACTTGAAGATGGACGGTCGGATTGGAGCTTTGACTTGTCAATATTCCACAGTGAGCCGCCCAACTTGCTGCTGAAACAGACTCTTACAGCAGCGCATCATTTACTTCCCGAGGCCGATCGGGGATCAAGATGAATCGATCGTCCTGAAAATTTTATCTCACGTCCAAAACTCCATGATTATCGATCTGACCGGTCGGATTTTAATTTGAACGGTCAATTGTTCCCAGAAAATCGAAGAAGTCACAGTTAGGGTTTCTGTGAATCCTGCGTTTTTCTGTTACAGCTGCCTCTTCTCATCAACGAAAGGACATCCAAACGGACTCTGATCGACGCCAAATTTTGTGGGATTGTTCATCAACTTCCAATATCGATTCTGACCGGAGGGATCTTCGTTTTAACGGCTCAAACAACGGAAAAAACGAAAACACTATACAACTACTAAACAGATCTATTTACAGGAAATTAAACTTGCAATAATAAATAAATTACATAATTTCTATATACTCATATGAACAATTTTCATCGTTTATATGAGTTTACAATAGATCTAACGGGAAAAGCAGTGTCAACCCCAATCCATCTCTTCAACCATAGCATTTTAAAAATTATTAATGCATAATAATAAGTAAAATATCACCTACATGCAATTCCACTCCTTTAAGTCGTTTAATTACGATTATGACTATATAAATCGTGGAACACTGGCTCCGATACCACATGAAGAATGCAGGTTCTTAGATCTAAGCAATTAGATCTATGCTTGGCGGATGGATCACGACTTATACATCACAACACAAAATTAAAGGACTTAAACTACTACAAGGGGTTAAGATCATGTTACCAATAGTAGGAAGAGAAGCCAAGATCTTCCGAGTGTATTCTCAAGCGGTTGGTGGACACCCTTCTTGATACTCAAGCCTCCTTGATATGCAACACTCAAGAAAAACTTAGAGTTTTTTCTTACAAAACACTAGATGAGAAAGCTAATTATTTCTCTCCTTTTAGTGGTGGTAGTGAAATTCACACTTGTGAATTACCCTTGGAATAACTCTCCTTTTATAGGAGAGTAAATCATAGCCTCCAAGTTTTAATTAATTAAATAAATAATTAATTAAACAAAATAAAAATATATTTTCCTTAATGACTAATTGTGACATGTATTGACCAATAGGAAATCAAATAACAAGTCATCCAACCAAATCATATAACAAGAATATCTTTTATTTTCCACATCACAAAAAATAATTCTTGTGATAATTAATAAAGGAGGAGGCGCCACTTTTAGGTTAATTAAGCCCACATAAAATGTCTTTTATGTGTATTATATTATTTAGCCCAACTAAATAATATCCATGCATATCAATTAATTAGCCCAAACCAATTAATTATCAATGAGGCCCAAGTAACAAGATTATTAGTCCGAATTACGAAGCCGCATCGGGGACCATGGACCTATAATCGTAGCTCAATAATTAATTTTTCATCGAGCAGAACAAGCACATTAATTATTAATTCGGGATTACGCCACCATAACCCGGCCGAACTCTACCGATTATAGATATATACTTATACTCAACCCATGCCAGAGTGAATAGCGTCCATTGATATAATCACTACATACGGATTAACCCTCCATAGATTGTCCATTACGGTGGGAAGTCTCCGTGAACCCGACTCGAGAATATCTTATCCTTATTTACCATTAACCCACGATGATCAATTAGCACACATATCGACTAGTAGCTAATTAGTCAAATGTGAACTCCGGGATCGATCACTTTCTTAGGGCTAACAAACAAGAATTTGTCTCTCTACTTCCCTTGAGGAAGGAATGGATTCCATGTGCGTGAAAAGCAGAACTACTCACTCATCCGGAGATAGTGCCAATGAGAAGTGGCTTGGAACACATATTAAAGTGAACCGTAACTAACACATCAAACACTACCCGGGACAAGCGGCACCACGTGATCACCTCGGGATTAAGGTTGATCCATATATGATCATCTAATGATTTAATAAGATTCCTCGATTACGGAATTATACCGAGAAATTGATTAAATCGGTCGATCTATATGAATGCCATCATATATAAATGCCCCAGCGTAGGTACCCTCTCACCGGCAGATCCGGATAAGACTATCACACCCTAAGGTGTGCAGGGCGCATTATTGGTGTTTTAATCAAGAGACCTAAACTCGATTAAGTTCACCACGGACTAATGATTTAAGTATATCACCACTAACTCAATCCTCACGTGCATGCCATACCTTTGAGTTAAGCGGTTACATCTTGATATACTTAGGGTTTGCAGTGATGTATTATTTACAAGCACAAAGCAAGTAATAAGGTGAGATAAAATCATCATCCATTACTAAAAACAATTACACAAATTGTCTTTCGGGCACTACACCTAACAGTGAAGTGTAACCCCTTGGCCAGGAGTGGACTTTAAATACCTCGATATCTATTCACAGCATCCCAATGTTGCTCATTAGGCGGTGCATGGGCGGCTAACGGTGACGACACACCATATGCAATATCCGGTCTTGTATGGGATAGGTAGATGAGTTTCCTACAAGTCTTTGATATTGTTCCTTTCTACTGACAATGTCACCATGTAGCGAGGGTATGGTGGGGTCTCTCTGGGGATCTGGCCGAGTTTGCACCCAACATGCAGTTTCCTTGGTGAGTCCAGTACATATTTCCTTTGGGAGCCCGAGATTCCTTTGATGTTTCTAGCTACTTCCATGCCAAGAAAATACTTAAGTAAACCCAAGTCTTTCACTGAAATATCTTTGCGGTGATTCTTTCAAGTGTTGGATCTCGGCGAGGTCATCTCGAGTAAGGATGATATCATCCACATAGACAATAAGAATAGACCTCTTACGGTTGGTTGTCTTGATGAACATAGTGTGATCGAATTGCATTGGTGATATCCAGCGACTTTGACCACGAGTTGTTAATTTTCCAAACCATGCCCTTGGTGATTGCTTGAGCCATATAGAGATTTCCTCGGTTGCACACCTTGCCTTGAGTATGAGGATTGATAAAACCAGGAGGTATAGTCATATAAACCTCCTCATTAAGTCCCCATTTAGAAAAGCATTTTTATGTCCAATTGATGAAGAGGCCGAGTCAAGTTGGACGGTAGAGAAATTAGTACCCAGCGGTGTTGAGCTTTGCCCTTTGGTGCAAAGGTTTCTTTATAGTCAATGCCATAAGTTTGAGTGAATCCTGGCTACCAATCGGCTTTGTACTTGTCAATAGTGCCATCGCTGAGTGTACTTGATAGTGAATAGCCATTTGCGGTGGATTGTCTTCTTGCCTTTTGGAAGAGTTGTGAGATCCCAGTATGATTATCCGGGAGGGTAGTCATCTCTGTTTTAACAATGACCTTCCACTTATCATTTTGAAGGGCCTCTGAATATTTCTCGGGATAGAGTGAGAGTCAGTCTGTGTAAACATGGCAAAGGCAGGAGACAAGCGATCATAAGATAAATAAGTATGAATAGAATGATCGGTGCATGATCTCTTCCCTTTCCTTAGAGCAATAGGTGCATCATCCACTTGGTGAGGCTCTTTGAGAGTCGATGGTGAGGTTTGTGAGACTCAGGTCGATAGAGTTCTTTGAGGTTACGGTGTAGCGAGGATCTGGGTCGTGATGCTTGAGGGGTCACCATCTTTGAAGGTTATGAGTCTGCTTTGGGGTAGATTCTTGATGGTCGGTGATCTCTTGAGAGTTAGGACTCTCTTGAGGGTAAATAGTTTCTTTGAGGAACGGACTTAGTTCAATCTCAATCAGGTTTCCATCGGTGGTGGCTCGATAGGGTTCTTTGTAATAAGAGTCCTTTCAAAAATTTCACATCCATAGAATTGTAAAATTTCTTTTGAGTAGGAGAGTAACACTTGTAACCTTTCTGTCTGTGCATATCAAGGAAAATGCACTTATGAGCTTTAGGATCAAGTTTACTGTGTTGAGCATGGATATACACAAACACAGTACAACCAAAGATCTTTGGAGGCAATGGGAAACAAGATGATGGCGAGGAGTGTGTGGTCGAGTAGGGTTTGGAGTGGAGTTTTGAAACCTAACACTCTGTTGGGAAATCTGTTGATTAAGTATGTGGAAGTCAATATAGCTTCACCCCACATATATTTTGGAACATTTGTGGTAAACAAAATAGACCTAGCCATTTCAAGCGGATGCACTGTTCTTTCTCTCGGCAACCCCATTTTCTTTGAGGGGTTTCAACACAACTCTTGATATGGACAATCCCTTTATCCATCAAGAAATTGCGAGATGAGACTCATAATATTCAAGAGCATTGTCGAGTCTTCAAGATTTTGATCTTAGTGTCAAATTGAGTGGAGACCATGTTGTAAAATTCTTGAAAGATGGGTCCAACTTGGACTTATCCTTCATTAAAAATAACCAAGTGGTTACGGTGTGGTCATCTACATGAAGGTAACAAACCACCTCTTTCTGTTATGCTTTTTACTCTTGAGGTCCCCATACATCACTTTGTGAATTAGGGTGAAAGGTGAGGAGGGTAAGTAAGGTAATTTAGCATACAGATTTGGTGAGTTTGGCAAGCGACATATATCACATTGAAGATCATTAAGATTGCATCCTTTAAATAATTCGAGGAGTTAAAGTCTTTAAATAACCAAAACTAGGATGTCCTAATCTATAATGCCATAACATAATATTGTCTACTGACATAAAGAAGTCATTGTTGGCGGTCAGTCTTGAGTTTACATGTCTTGTGAGGTGAACAATAAATGATCTGAGCAAGTTTTGGCTCTTTCCATTACTTCTTGTGAATAAGTATCTTGGAAAATACAACGATTGTCTTTAAAAGTATTTGTCAATTTAGGTCCTTAGTGAGTTCTTTGGCGATATGAGATTCTGATCTAGCTTTGGAACAAGCAGGACATCATTCGAGATAGATTTTATCGATAAGTTTGACAATTCCAAAACCTTGAGCATATGAAAAAGATCCATCGACAATTTTAATTTTATGAGTCTGCTGTGGGGTTTGAGGTTATATAACGAGTTTTATTTCTGTCATATGAGATGAGGCCCCAGAATCAACTATCCAGTACCATTCTTGAGTTGGGAATAAGATATACTGTCTTGGTATGAGTGGCAATGCACTGTGAGAGAGTTATCGAGTCTTACGCCATTTGAGAAACTCTTTGAAGAGAGCTAGCGAGAATCCATAATATCACCGAGTGATTCGGTCTCTTTGAGTGTTTGGACTCAGACAAGTCTTCCATCTTGCTTTGTCTGAGTTATACTTTTCATAGATCTTGACAACCCAAGATTATTGTTGTAATCAAGTCTGTGATTTGTATATGGAGTGGAGTCGGTAACCTCGATCTGTTGAGATTTACTTAATGAGTAGGATACTTGGATGAAGACATTCTTGATAAAAAAAAGATCTTGAGTTTTCTGCGGAAATTTAGAACTCGGTAGGCTCCGATACCATGAAGAGAGTTTGAGAATGTGATACACCTGAGAGTAAACTTCAACTTAGTTTATTCATTGATATGAGAGGTGTATAAATAGATACAATTGAGAGAGAGAGACTAGCTAGCTAGCTTGGGCGACCACTTGAGTATGTAGATGTGGGCGGCAAGCATGCAAAAAGTAAAAGTAAAAGCTATGTACATGACGTAAAGTAAACTAGAGTTTGACATATTAATTGTTTATATGTATCACAATTAATATGTCTTTTACAAATAAATAAAGTGTACAAATAATATAATACACGAAATAGAGGCTGCTTTGAACATGTTACTCGGTGAGAGGCATAAAACACCTCTTGAGGCTCAACACCTCTTTGGAGTAATATTTCCACATTTTGGTAATCGTGGAGTTGGATTCTTCAAAAATTCGTATCTTTTAATCCGTAGCTCTGTTTTTCAGCCATGAGTAGTCGAAACGATCGTCTTGGAGTGTAGATTAATCTAAAAATAGTTTCGCAGCAGTTAATCCAGGTAATCTGCAGTTTTACAGACTTTTTCAGTTTCAGTTTTTGCCAGAAAATAGGATTTTAGGGTTCCTTGTTGATCAAATAGGTTTTGTGGTTGAGGATCAACAATTGTTGCAGTTGCTTGGTGTTTTTCTGTCGGTTTTGTAGGCATTTAAGGTAAGAGGCTCTTTCCTAACGAATAATTTTGGCTTTACAATGTTTAGGTTGAGTGTTAGTTGTAGCAATGGATCATGTTTTATGTTGTAGTTAAAATGTTGGATGCTACGTGATGGTTAGTTATGTTTAAATCAGGTTTTTACTGCTGTTTCTTTCTGATAGCTGATGTTAAACATGTTTGATTTGGGTTAGAAATCGTTAAGTTGCAGAAAATCATGTTTAGGGCTTTTCAGGTGCAATCTTACGCATTCATTGATTTTGGGTAAATGTTGTTTTAACGTACGAGTCCAGTTTAAATGTTCTTTCTTGATCTAATAATACTAAATGAAAATGAACAAGCCTCGATTGAGTTTCTGATGCGTTTGGTTCCGGCACCGGACGTACTCTTAAAGTGAGTTGGAGTCCGGGACCGTCGGAAAGGCATGAAAGGGCTTGTGCTTTGATGAATTAGTATTCATCAATGTCTGTGTAATTGGTAGGCCTCGTTTATGTCTAGTGGTCTAGGAAGAGAGTAGTATGTGTGAGGGAGATTATTTGAAAACACTTAGGTGACTAGTTAACTATGTACTAAATACGTACTTGCTTAGTAAAAGGTTAAACATCATGAGAGCTTGGATAGGCGCGAGTACAATATCGGCAATGTGAGGTTTGGCGGATAAAGTGGTGATGATCCTTTGCCGGATTCTAGACCCTTGAGATAAAATAGTGATCATTCCGCCGGACAAACTCGTGAGCGAGATAGACATTCACGGTCGACTCTGCAGGGTTGGCGGACAAAGTGGAATAGCGTCTCGGGACATTAGAGATTTATCTCTATAGGGTTGCGTCTTTTGTCTAGTGCATATCTCACTAAGTGTAGTGCCCTCGCAAACATCTTTGTAACAAAGATAAGTTAAGTTAGAAGCGTTTAGTCATGACATGTTGATGGACATGAAGTGAACCCTAGATTGAGTCGGTCTCATAATGGTAATTTAATAATCATAATAATAACCTTTCGTTGTATAACTTAGTTATCCATTAGCTTCTCACTTTTACTAAGTACCTTGTACTTACCTCAAATGCATGTTTTGTATGTGTTTGGGGGTGAGAAGACGTACAGGTTGATCATGTTTTCGAGGAGGAGTTCGATGACGACGTTTGAGGACGCCTCATTGAAGACTTATCATTTATTTATTTCGTTATTCATTTTTTTTACTACATTCTTTTGATACTTTTGGTCTTTCGAGATCTTGTAGTACCTTTACGTTTCTTTTGAGAATATCGTACGTTTCTTTTGGATTTTTCGTAATTTCTTTTGGATGTAATAAAGTTACATTTCCATCTTTAGATTGTATTCTATTCTTGGACCATTGGAGAAATTTTTGTTACCCGAGTCTTTTGCTTCCGTTTGCTTTATTTTGATACGACGACGTAGAGGTTTGCGTATAATATTATTTATTTAATGCTATACGCGCCGAACGTTTCTCTTCCGGATAAAGGCTCGGTATCCGGGAGAGGGGCGTTACACTGACACCAACGGTGATTTCCAATACCAACATCAGTGACACTGATATTATAGTTGTAAATGTATCATTGGTGAAAAATTTCAGACCACTAACGTTTTTAACGAAACAAAACGTCAATTGCACTGACGCGCGTACGTGGTGCCGAAAAAGCAATTTGTTGGTGGTGGTGAAATAAATGAAAATAATAGATAAAACTAAAAATGTGTCAATAGTAAATTCGTGGTACTGATAGAAGCCGCCAAAAATAATTGTGGTGCTTGAAATAATGTTTTGAGTGTTTGAAACGATCGTGGTGTTGGAAATAAAAGTGTGATGTCAATGTAACCATTTTTTTGTTGTAACATATACTTTTAGTGGCTCAGGTTAGGAGGGGCTATAAAGCTAATTATCTAGTGGCCTGATGAGTTAGTGGGCTGAACATACATACTATATAGAAAAAAATAAAAAGGGTCGGGTGGGCTTAGCCCCCTCAGCTCATACTTATGCTCCGTCCTTGCCTGCTGACATTGCCCTGCTGATATTTGCCCTGCTGGCATTGCTTAGCTGACTTGCTCAACTGACTTGCCCTGCTGAGAGGTCAAGTCACTTTTCCTAACACTAAAAGAAATCACCGATGATAATGCACATAATTTTGTTCATTCAAGTTTTTCAATGATGTTGTATTTGGTTTATGATATTCCTTACACTTTTTTCTCCAAATAATAGGTGGTTTTATGATTGTTGAGGACCACCAAAATAGTCTATCCGTTCGTTTTCGTTAGGGTTTTTTTTCGGAGTTTTTTTATTTCACCGGTATCCATTGATCACTATGCCAGCCAATCTGTTTCTATTAGCCCTTCCTTTGACCAAGCTGTGAAAAAATTTAGAGTTTAGAAGTGAAGCTTAATTAACCAACTAAAAAAGCAACTTAGTATGTATAATGAAAGACGAGCTATTTAAATTAGGGGGAGTGGTTTAAATTAAATGACAAAAAAGAGTGGGAAAATATGAATCAGGATAGTGAAAATATAAATTGGGTGATAAGGACAAATCAAACATTCGTAATTCCAAATCATTTGTTTGGTGTGATGGAGTGGCGCCAAATATAATGTTTATTTATCGCGAGTGGAATAAAAACATTTTCTTTTTACCCGAAAAAAATTTCAATATCCTTTTTTCATATTTCTATCTTCAAATTGTTTTTTTTAACAATAAACCCTTTAAATTAACCGAGATAGTTTATTTATTTATTTAGGGAATCTTACATATATTGAGAAGAAGATAAGTCCTTTATTTTGTCTATTTATTCAGAGGGTCAAGCTATATATTTTCTTTCAAGGGAAAGATTTCAAGGACAGGTTTGATACATCATCTTCCATATATAGTGTTTTATTCCCCAAGCTGGGCCATCCAGAATTGTGGATTATAGCATTTTCGGTAATTAAGCCATGGGATTAGTCCACCGCCATTATCATTATCGTTACACATGTACTGCCTCGTCGCCAGTCTCAATATCGTCACAACTGGGGCGTCATTTCTACAGTCCACACTATGTTGAGTGCATCCATCAGCCAACTTCTCCGATGTGAAGCTGGGGAAATGAATTTCAGGTCTTGAAAATACCGTCCGCATTTCCATTTCAACTTGGAATTTAAAGAAAATAAAAAACCATATATTAAGAAGCAAAGCAACAAGAGAAGAGATGCATTATTGTGAACATGTATGTACATGAGAAGTATGTATTAACCAACCTGAGTATACAATGAGTACGAGGAAAATGAAGAAAGTGATCAATTCCTCTGAATCTGTAAGTAAAACGAGTGAAAAAAAAAAAAGAAGTTATTGTGTTTTTCCTTGTTTTATTACTACTCGTTTTATATCATTCAAAAATATATCTATCTATTTGTTTTATGGGGTAAAGACAATTGAATCAAATCTTATCCATCGTATATTATTTTGCTTTTGATCTCTTTTGTATTAATGCACTATTTTTTTTCGAAGTGGTTAATGCACTAAAATTAAAACATGAAGTAACATTGTAATTACTTTTTGAAACAACATATTCGGTTAATGGTTGGATTATGAAGTGATGTTGACACGTTAACTTTGTTTAATGATTGATTTATAATATTGACAAAGTAGAATATTTGTAAAAATCTGTCCATCTATTATACCTTCTTGTTTAATGTTGTAATGAAGGGTTTTCTCAATACTTCAATGAAGTAATATGAATGAGATAATGATGGTTGGAGGGTTCAAATCATATAAATCCAATTATATGATTTGTTTCTATAAATCATGCCTCATGTCATGATATCCTATTGATGTATTAGGTTCACTACCTGATGAATGTCTTCTGATGATAGCAGCGCGCTCTCTACATATAGGTAAAGCGAGGACCCGTGACTTATAAAATAATGTAGTAAAAAAAACTCGAGCTATAATAGGATTTGTTTAATATTGATTTAGTTAATTAATAAACCAATTTTTTAGCAAACCGTAACAACAAAATAATTAGTGGGCCACACAAATTTTCTCCATTACGTGGGTGATCTGATTTGCAGTGTCGATATGATGGCAAAACTAACAGCGCGCCTCAAATGTGGGCTTATAAAGATCGAGGGCCACATGGCACACAAGGCATATAAGAACACTATAAGGCCAACAAAGAAGCTCAACACTTGGGCGATAAATGGATGGCTCTGATACCCTGTAGAAAATCTAGGTTCAAACTCATATAAGAGGAGGGGTCTCATTCCCAAAACTAGGTTGTGAGGTGAGGAAAGTCCATCCCTTAATATGGTTGGTGATACAATAACAAATACCTGATGTGGGACAATTTTAACAGCTTGCCTGTAGGAAGAAAGATGAACATGATGGCTGTTTGGTCTGATGTGATCAATAGATGTAAAGAAAAGTTGGCTTTATGAAAAACAATGTACATCACTAAAGGTGGAAGAGTAGTCTTAATCAAGTCCGGTCTGTGGAACATTCCTCTTTTTCGATCACTTTTCTGCCTTCAAAGCCCTTAAGTGCGTGATTAAAAAAATAGACATTCGTTCCAACTTCTTTTGAGCGAGAACCGGGGAATCTAAGAAGGTTCACTTGGCAACTTGAGGGAAGTTGTTGCTTGTTAGCTAATAAGAAGGCTTGGGGGTTGGGCATTGAGAGGCTTAAATCCCAAAATCTTTCTTTGCTTTGTAAATGTTGGTGGAGAGTTGGGTCTGATATATTGAGGGGATTTGTGGCATAATGTGTTGTCTTCTACCTATATATGGGGAAGGTTGTGATGACAGTTACATTTGTATATCTTACGCCATTAGCATTACATGTATCATGAGTTAAAACTAGTTATTCCGGCCTTAAAATATGAGCCATTTGTGTTGATTGCTATCTATGAGGTTCATGAGTCGAGAATTTGGTATTTATAGTAACTATTCCCTGAATTGGTATTACTTTTGTGTAGTTTTGGATTATTTGCAGGAAAAAAGTAGCCCGAGTTTTTTAGGAAAAAGATATGGCACGGATCTGTTGAATAATTGGGCCTAAGACAATCCAGAAGATCCCAAGATTAATTCGGCGGTGAAAAAGTACGAAAATACCACTGCCTAAGCGGTGGCCGACTTCGATGCGGTCGCAATTTCGGAAGACGGAGTTTACGTGCTGTCTAGGACGAGAAGTAGGTGTTAGGGTTTTTAGAGGCAACTAGGTCGGAGGGAACACTATAAATAAGGGGAATCGGTGCAAAATCCCACATCGGTAAAGTAAAATCCTGCTCATCCCCATATAAGTGTGAGACATAAAGGTCTTGTCAACTCGGGTTAGTCTTTTAGACCAACCGAGGACTGAGGTCTAAGCAGTTGACCGGACTATTTATGACTCATTTAGCGCAACCAAACCGAGTGCAGGGGCGTTATGAGAATAAGTGTGTGAGGTGGTCGAGCCAATTGCCAGGACAAACGTAACAAAAGTGCCCTTGGCATGCGTGGTGAGGTGGTGAGGGCCACCTCTAAAGAATCCTATAAGTAGAGGACGGCGGGACAAATCCACCGGGACAAATTTTTCTTGGCCGTCTTGGCGAGAGCGTCGATGCAGGGGGAGAGAGAATGTAAAATCTCACATCGGTAAAGTAAAGTCATTCCCACCCCCATATAAGTGTGAGACATAAATGTCTTGTCAACTCGAGTAACCCTTTTAGACCAAGCGAGGACGGAGGTCTAAGCAGTTGACCGGGTCATTTATGACTCATTTAACGTAATCAGGTCTGGGGGCGTTACAAGGAGCCCTCAGTTTCAATGTGCACCCCGACTTTTACATAGAATTCTATGCAATAAAAGTTCTTCTCTTTTCTTTTATTATTTTCTTATGAGTGCTAGTCACGGATCTGACGGATTCACCGCCTAGGGAGCGATTCGGGAAGGATCCTTGGTT
The DNA here is from genome assembly GCA_026214975.1 of Gentiana macrophylla. Classification (NCBI taxonomy): domain Eukaryota; kingdom Viridiplantae; phylum Streptophyta; class Magnoliopsida; order Gentianales; family Gentianaceae; genus Gentiana; species Gentiana macrophylla. The sequence goes on along the minus strand of CM047816.1, from coordinate 13,276,633 downwards.
TGGAGGGTAGCGACTCTTCCGCTTTTTAGATGTAGATTCGTTTGGAGGGTAATGACTTCCGCTTTATAGATATAGATTCGTTGTATTTTGATAAGTTTGTTGTAATTTTGTATTAGCTTACTACGTTGGCAAATACATAGACGTGACCTATGTAGATTATAGCGGTAAGGACATAATCAAATTTTATCCATCATATGTTTATTTGCTTTTGTCTATAATCCCATTTGTTATAAAATATAAAAGACTATGGTTTCTTTGGCTTTTAATCATCGAAAAGCTAATGCACTAAAACTAAAAATAATTAGATTAATTAGATTTTTTGTTTGGTTTGCATATAGACGTCAACGTTGTCACCTGAGATACATTTCTTTACTAAGCAGTGAAACAGTTTATTGGATTTAAAAAAGAAAGGATAAAACGAAGTGATGATGATGAAATACGAAAGTGCCCTTCAAAAAACAATTACGAAAGTGAATGTAACATTTGGATTTTTTTTTTTGAAAGGTCAGACGTGTTATTTTACACAAATCGAAATATTATATTTATTATTTTAAGGATTTAAGCCTCTTTTTGGGTTGGGTTGGGTTTGAGGTTGGTTTATTTACTAGTGGATAAAAAAATGATAAAAATTATTAAAGTAATGATTAGAAAGTTAAAATGTTCTTTTTTGAAATTTGTTTAGATAAAGAAACGATTGGTGAGAGAAATAGAAATAAATAGTATAACGAATAAAATAATGGTAAGAAAAGTAATAAAGTAAAGAAAGTGAAATGATAGGAAATAATTTAATACTTTTTTATTTGAATTGAAGAAATAATTGGTGAAGGAAACCGTAAGAAATGATTGGTGAAGTGACCCAACCCTAAAACCCAAAACAAACGCACCCTAAGATTTTGTTTTATATAAGAAAAAGAAAATAAAAAAGAAATAAAGAATGATAACTCATTGGGAGTTATTTTAGACAAAATTTAACCTCCCACTTAATTTGGGAGTTATCAGAATTGCAAAGTTCGAACTTGGCTCGGGAGAAAAGAAACAGAAAAGCATAGGGATAAAATCTCCCAAGAATCTTCCTAAATCCTAATCGTTCATCGGTTTTCAGAATCAAGTATAGAAACTGAATCAGCGGGAGAATATCATCGTTATGATACAAAGATTTCCAAGTTCTGAAAGGTATTCGTTTTAGCCCTAATTTAGAATCTTTTAATTCTGAACATTTTTATGTAGTTTAAGTTGCTCAATTCGTAGAATAGTTTTTTTAGAAACCTTTGATCACAATTAGTTTTGGTTCATTTGTTGATCAATTAGATTTTGGTTGTGAAGATCAAGAGTTGTGGCTGTTTTCTTGGGATTTTGGCTTGAATTGCTTTCATTTCCAAGTAAGACGGTTTTCATATTGAATGATTTCAGTTATCGAACCAAATGACATACTTGTGGATTTTGAGGATGAATGAAACTTGATTGGTCTTTTCAGGTGTCCAATCTAACTGGTGGAGTACCGGGTGAATTGTAGTCTATAGGTGATCAAGGCCAATCTCCATGGAGAAATATCAATTGAGTACCAAAGCAACCCGAACGCCTAGTCTAGGTGCATCCATTAGTCGAGAAGTGAAGCTTAAGCAACTACAAAAACAACTTAGTCTGTATAATGAAAAACGAGCTAAGCATCCTTTAATAGGCTCCATCTTGGAGGAGTTAATGTCTGAATCCCTAATTTATGGGCATGTGGTTGGGGGCAAGAGTGATGTCAATCAAAGGACAATAATGACTCGGTTAAACTTAAATCGTAGGTTGTAATCAATTATGGATAATACAAGTCAATACGGATTAGTCGTGGGATACCCTAAAAGTATGAAAGGTGATTTGTTCTATCATCGTGATGATAAAGTGTTAGTGTCCTAATACGATATTCCTTGAGGATGCTTATATTATACACGCTTCGAAGTAAGGTAGTACTCAAGGAGTTACTTAGTGATTTGAGACGGTTTATAGAAAGTACCAATGAACCCATTTAGAATATTGTACCACCTGAGACGTACTGAGAGAGTGGTCAGATAGACCACACCTTTCGTATGGTATCCGCAAGAACCAAGAGCTAGATCGATGAAGTGTATGTACTCGAACTTAGTCTTGAAACTTTTTTTTTTGAACAGCAATTGATATTATTATTAAGGGGTCTAGCAAAACGCTAGAAGTCCAAAATTGCCCAATTACAAACGTTCACTTGATCTTAAGAAACAAGCCGACCAAGCCAGAACCGAAGTGAAACAAAATGAAAAAAATAACGCGAATCAGCTACACAAGGACTAAACTATGCTAAAAGAGAGCGGACTAGTCTTCCAAGTTGTCCAATCGATACTAATATTACTTTTTCTACCGGTGATCCAGACGAAGCTTCTACTTTGAATTTCCCCAAACAACATGTCCTCATTGAGATCTTTTGAGTTAAACACGATTTGATTCCTAGCCATCCAGATACACCAAATAGCAACTTTTTTAATAGCATCCCATACTTTGACTTTCTCGCATTTATGCGCGAAAAGGAGATGATTGCATGAATGAATCCCAATCCATAAGTGCGCTCGTGGAATAGAGAACCAATCAACAATCTTACGCCAAGTAGAAGAAGCAAAAGGGCAGTGAAATAGTAGATGCGAGATGTCCTCATTCACCACCTTGCAAATGGGGCAAACCAAGCTATCAATACGAATACCTCTTTTCGCGATATCAGTCCGAGTGGGGATACGGTTGTGAGCAATCTTCCAATTAAAGATGTTGACTTCGACGGGATAGCAGCATTCCACCTCCATGGGAATGTAGCCGACGGAGCTCCAATAGAAGTAGTGCCAAGAAGTGTTTTTTTAAGCCGAGCCACTGAAAAGATACCATTAGAACAAAGTTTCCAAAATGGGGTATCTGAATTACCTGCAATGGGAGAGATATTTGAGAGCAAAGCAATAAGGTCTACAAACTCTCCCCACTCCCTACCCCTCATCTCTCTTCTCCACCTCCATTCCCAAGACCACCCCCTATCCACAAATCTCTCTCTATCACTCACCAAACACTCATTAATATTGTTTTATTAATCCCTAAGCTGGGCCGCCCAGAATAGTGGATTATAGCATTTCCGGTATTGAAGCCATCCGATTAGTCTATCACCGTTATCAGTATCGTTACACATGCACAACACATCATCGTCGTCAGGCTCCATATCGTCACAACTCGACGTCTCGGCGTCAGTTCTACAATCCACTAACTCTTCATAGCATCTGATGATGTTGGAAATCACCTACAGATCCGAATAACCTCTAGGACGATTCAAGCAAGAATAAAAACAATGGGGAATGTGATTTGTGTATGATTGAGACTGAGCCTGAGAGTTGGTTCCTCTCAAGTTGCCTACGTATCCAATGGTCAAATTGGAATTAAGTCATTCGTAGTTCCTTAGGGCTAATTATATAGGGAGGCGTCTCACCTCTTTTCTTGTCAAACAAGTCGTAGAGTCCTTAAACCCTAAGGATCACCACGTGATTATCTCATAAGAGATAATCACGATATTATTCGAATTATAAGATTTTCTCCCGGTAATCCAGGGATTCTCTGATGTTTATCCTATAATATAGGCACATGTGCTACTGATCATTTAAGGAAAGAGCCTGTCGATCCCTGACGAGCACCTCGGGTCGTCTCGACCTGAGTTACGAGTCCTACCTCCCGACTGGCGAATCTGTCTTTGCGAAAGGCGGTAGCCAGGCAGGGGATGGGCAGACCTCCCTCCTGGGGTAAGGTCTTAACACTGTAGGGCTCCTGGCCCTTCAAGCTTCCCTCCCATCTTTCTTCATTAACTCTGGGGGTGTTGTAAAGGTGACACGTGGCCAGGTCTGTTAATAGCATCGTCAGCATCCATCACTCAACTTCTCAGATGTGAAGTTCGGAAACCGGATTTCGGATCCTAACAAAACCGTCCGCATCTCCATTTCGACCGTAACAAAAGTTGATAAATGTAGTCATGATGTGGAAGGGATTGGGAAAAAACAGAATAATAAAGAATAAACCATAGTACCCAAAAAAAACATCGTATAACTCGTTTGTACGGCATGGACATGTGTCAAAGCATCTCCAATAGGATAACGTAAATCAATTTCTAGAGTTTTAAGTGTTATTTAATTCACACGTATCAAAAAAAAAGTGTTATTTAATTCACACGATAGAAAGTTTAAACAACTCGACGGCACTTAAACCGGCACTTAAAAAACTCGACGGCACTTAAAAAAAGTGTTATTTAAACCGGCACTTTTTACGCCGTTAAGGCTCCGGGCTCTTAATTGACGGTTATGGTAGTCGTTCTTTTGACGGAGGCGTTAGTCATCTCTTACGGGCTTTGTTCTCCGCCCGGAGGCGGCGGTCGGTGGTGGTGGACTCCTTGGTGACGGCACTGCTAGTTTTTTGTTTATTTTGTTTTGTTTGTAAATATTGTTTTAGTTTTGTAATTTGTGTAGTTTGTTTCAGTTGTCAATTGATGGATGCATCCGGGGAATCCGTGTCTGTTGGCCAGCTTATCGGAATTTTTTCGGAGATATTTTCTCTTTTGGCTCAGCACTTCCAGGCAGGGCCGGCCCTGGGCCCGGGCAGGATGGGCGACATACCCGGGCCCACGATACAAGAGGGACCTATAACTACATGTTTTACAATTGTGATGGTTTATATAAGATGACAGAAATAAGTGATGCATTCAATTGTGTTGGTGTAGTGGACCAGCTGTTGTTATTTGATCCTATTGATGCATGTTCGAATCTCTCTCCCTACATTTTTTTTTTTTTTTTTTGTTGGGACCAAGCCTACAATTTTTAACCTTTTTTTTTAGTTCTTATACATATTTAAATTTTTTTTTGACTAAGCCTACGGTTTTTAACCTTTCCTTTTTTTTAGTTCTTATACATATTTAAGTGTATATATAATTTTTTTTTGGACCAAGCCTATGGTTTGTAACCTTTTCCTTTTTTGTTTAGTTCGTATGCATATTTAAATGTATATAGAATTTTTTTGTGACCAAGCCTACAATTTTTAACCATTTTCTTTAAGTTCTTATATATATTTAAATGTTTTTTTCATATTTAAATGTATATATAATTTTTTTGTTGACCAAGCCTACAGTTTTTAACCTGATTCAATAATTTTGTTGTTTTGACATTTGTAAAATGTTGTTAGATATCATTATTATAATTTCGCCTTAATTTTTCCTTATACGCGATTGTTCATGTCATTTATATATGGATATTGCTTTTGTTAATAAATGGGGGTCTTTGCTTTAATCTTGCCCCGAGCCTATTAAAGGTCGGGAACGGCCCTGCTTCCGGGCTTTTCTATCCATTCGTTGGCTTTGTTGTTGTTTTTTTCTTGTTGTTCCGGCCCGGTGCCGTGATTTCAGTACCGGGTTGGTCCGGTTGTTGTAAGAACCGGGTAGCGCCGGTTTCTGTTTAGTCTCGGGTTTCCCCGGGTTGGTAATAAAAGCTTTCGTCCTTTGTGGAAAAAAAAAAAGAAGTTTAAACAACATTTTTTTTTTGAAAATCTGTGGCTATGAGCAAAGGCTGAAAAGGCCTGGCCATTGGGCCTCTGGATTTTGTGGGCTCGAATATTCAATTCATATATATTAAAGGGATAAGGATCCTAAAGGACACAATATGAAAGATGTCAGACAAAAAGATTTATAAAAAAAGATTATTGTCAAAAAAGACATTTTATCGGTGAAAATAAAAGTGAAAGTGAATTTAAGAGTAAATTACGTTGGTTTTCATCGCAATACCAACGTAATTCACTTTTATTTTCACTTTCACCGATAAAATGTGTTTATTACAAAAATCTTTTCTTATAATCTAAAATCACGACATATTTCTAAATGTATTATAGTTGACAATTAACTATATATATTAGTGGTAATTTTAACTTTTTGAACAAAACTCACATGCACAGTTGTTCAACTCATAATTCATTAACTTCCATCTATACGAATTCTCTCAATTCCTTTTTTTTATATCAACCCACAAGTTATTGAAAGGATAATAAAGTAAGTTTCAAACCACAATACCCACAATACCATTAATTATCCTTTCTAAATCCTAATATGTTGCGTCTATTCTCTTTTAGTTCTGTGAATCAGTATTTTATCTTTGATTAAACATAAGCACACTAACGCATATCATACCTCATCAAATTAGAGATGAATCAACAAATTGTAGACTAAATAAAATCTAAAGATCTCGTCCGACAAAATAACCTTGGCTCCCGGATTTCACAAGGCCGACTTACACAATTTTCTTCTCATCCCAACAATTTTTTCCTCTCAAAGGTAATTCGACGTAGAGAGTCTCTATTAAATTCAACAACTCACACGTGCACAAAAAGAAAAACAATTTTTGTCTTTTATACAAATGGTACAGATCATCCAACAGTTGAGTCTAATAGAGACCATTGATAAAATCGATTTGGATTGATAAAATCCCCACTTGAGGAGTTGTTGTCTTAATCGTCAAACCATGCCCAGGGGCTTGCTTGAGGCCATACAAGGCCTTTTTTAGGCAAACAAACATGATGTGGTTTGGATCAAACCAAAGCCTTGAGGTTAAGGCATGTGAGACGACTTCTTTTCAGGGTGCCATTAAGGAAGGTATTATTGATGTCCACTTGATTAATATTCAACTGACATGCTACAACAAGAGCTAGGATGACTCTGATAGTGCTGGCTTTAGCAACAGTGAATGTCTCTGTGTAATCTAACCCTGGGGTTTGAAGAAAACCTTTGGCAACCAACATTGCCTTATGCTTCTGGATTGTACCATCACCATTCAATTTGAGCTTGAAGATCCACTTGTTTCCAACCAGTCTGTGATTTGAGTTGGGAGGAACAAGTTCCCAGGTCTGATTATGGATTAAGGCTTTGTATTCATCCTTCATTGCTTTCTTCCACTCAACCTGTTGTAAAGCATCAGACACCTTGGTATGTTTAGGAGGATAAGTGTGAGCATCATGTGTGGCTAGGAAGGAGAAGGTTTTGGTTTTAAATATACCACTTTTAGATCTGGTTTGCATTTGATGCTGCAGGACAGGTGGAGGTGATGGAGAGGGCATTGATACTTGTGATGGTGAAGGAGAGGGCACTGGTGTTGGTGATGGTGATGGTATTGGTGATAGAGATGGTGACATTGATATTGGTGAGAGGGTGATGACTATGATTGACCATAGGTAGGTGTGGTTTTGAAGAACTCGAAGGTGTGATGGTGATCCAGTTTACGTGATGTATGTGGTGTATCGATGGTGATCCGGATGTGCATGATGTATGTGGTGTATCAAGAAGTCTTGAGGTGTATTGGAAACATCAGGGGATGCTTCTATATGATGACCTGTATCAGTATTGTTCAAGGAGAGGGATTGACTTGGTGTACTAGAGACAGACACAATAGGATCTAGGGTCTGACTATCATTGGACAAAAACACAGGGGTAGACACTTTGTTAGGAAATCCTGTTTTGTAAGGGAAATGATGTTCAATAAACACAACATCTCTGGAAATATATATCCTATCAGATGGCTCTAAACACACATACCCTTTATGATCGAGGCTGGTTCTAGGTAGACATATTGCTTGGTACGAAACTAGAATTTGTGGTTTTGATAAGGTCTTAAGTAGGGGTAACAAGCACACACAATCACTCTGAATGTGTCATAGTTAGGTGTTTGACCAAGAAGGACTTTAACGGGAGACTTCTGAGACATGATAGTTGTAGGTAGGGCATTGATGATGGTCACAGCATGCTTGAAGCTCTCCCACAAGAATTTAAAGGGCATGGCAGCCTCTGCAAGAAGGGTGAGCCCTAATTCAACAATGTGTCGTGTTTACGTTCACCTTGCCATTTTGGGCATGTGTATAAGGGCATGGATGTCCGAATATGATGCCATATTGTTTAAGGATTGGTTCAAAGGTTACGTATTCCACCCCGGGTCAGTTGAAAGGTTTTAATGGTGGTGCCAAACCGATTTTCCACCAGAGATTTGAAGTCAAGAAAAGCCTTTAGGGCATCGATTTTAGTTTCAATGGATATGTCCATGTGAATCGGAAAAATCATCAATGAAATGATGTAGTAAATGTATCCATTAGTGGATCTCGTGGAGAAGGTCCCCATAGATCGGAGTGTATAAGATCCGGAGGGTGTGTGGTTTAGTTTTAGGATATAGCACAGGCGATTGTGATTTTTCCATCTTGGCGAGGCCTCACAAAAATAGACATTTTATTAATAGGATGATTACGACTTAGAGACTGGTGCATGACCTTACTAGAAGCATGCCCAAATCTCCTATGCCAAAAATGGCTTTTTGTTGGGAATTCACTGAGAACAAAGACAGGACTCCAAAGGTCCAAATTGGCTTCTGAGACTAATTCAACTTAGACTTAGACTTAAGGGCAATAAGAGAGTTGTTCTTGGAGTGAAGAGAGCTATGGCTAGATTCCTAGGTAACTTTAAGCGATACATGGCATCCTTAAGTTCCCCCTTCCAAAGAAGACACCATCCTCGTGGTTTTGTCTTAACAAAAGCTTGACCCGGAAGAGTAAAATTCAACAAGTGCAGGATTGTCAATAGTTAACTTGAAAACACTAAGCAAATTCTTTGTGATTTCGAGGGACATGAAGGATGTTTGAAGTGTGAGTGTGTGTGTGTGTGTGCCAAAAAGTGTGGAATTACCAACATGAAGGATGGAAAGATGCTCACCATTACCTACTGTTAAGGTGTCTGATCCTTCATAGCCAGAGTTGATGTGAAGGTTGTTAAGATCAGAGGTGACATGGCTTATTGCTCCACTGTCCATATACCATCTAGCATCACTTACTGTGTCTGAGGAGGCAATATAGGCACTGCTGGTATTCCTGTTTGGATTTGAGTTTCCTCCAGTGCTTGGGATTCCAACATTGAAGTCAAATCTGTGCCAATAATCCACAACAATGTGGCCATATTTGCCACATACTTGACAAAGCAGGCCTTGGAGTTCCATTGTTGGTGTTGTTGGTGCTTGTTCCTCTACCCCCTCGCCTCACAGAACTCCTACCTCCCTGATTTCCTCTTCCTCGTGTAGCATCTTGATTTCTAGTGTTTCTATTATAGGACCTTTTGTTACTAGACCTGGTTGCCAGATTTGCAGTGGCATGGCCTCTCTCCAGATTAGCAGCGAGATTAAAACGGGCTATTAACCTCTCTTGAGTGATTAGTTGAGAGTGCACATCTTTCCAGGATAGAGATCCAATTCTTTAAGTCATATTCACTATGACCGATTCATATTCTTTGCTAAGGCCCCCAAGTGTGGCAAGAATAAGCTCACCCTTAGTGATTGGATACCTGCTGCGATTAGACCATCAAAGTATGACTTCATCAATGCAAGATAGTCATTCATCGATTTGGATCCTTCTCGGTTTTTTGTAAATTTGTTTTATACTCCAAGCATTCGAGCTTGATTTGTTGTTGTAAAGAATCTCCAAACAAGTCCAGATTTCAATTCTTTGTTGTACATCCAATTACCTCAATCGAGTTTCTTCTTTCATGGAGCTCATGAGCCACCCAACTAAAAGTTGATCCTTTGTGTTCCACTCTTCAAATGCCGGGTTTGGAGCGGTGCAAGGAAACCCAGTGGTTGGATTATAGGTGGCTAAGACCTCGGGTGGTGGAGGTTTGGTCCCAAATAGATGAGAATCAAGCTTATGTCCACGAACAATTGGCGAATTGTTGATGTTGGACATATTTTAAGTTTTAATGATGAGTGCCGGACTATTTGTTATAGAGTAAAGGCAAAAGATGTCTAGATTAAATGTATAGGTTTACTAGAGTTTGATCTTTGTATAGGTTTGATCAAACAAGCCTTTGTAATAAGGTCGGTGACTTTATCGGTGAGACTGTCTCAGGTCGATGAGTGTCTCAGGTCAATAGACTAGCTAGGAACCTCTTGATGGTTGAAATTTGAGGTTCAAACTCGGTTATTGAAGGCTAAGGGATCAAACTTAGTATTTAAAGTCAAGGATATGGAATTAGAATTTAGGGAAGTGCAGTGATGACTAAAGGCGATTACATATACCTTGTGTACAAGGTCTAAGTTTCATATGTTAAGTGGTGATTGGAACTTAGTTATAACTAGAATGGTGTATTCTAACTTCACAATAAAAGTTAGATAAAATACGATAATTTGAAATGTTATTAAAACAATGAGACTTAAACCATTTACCGAGATATGTACATCAATGAGACTAAAATAAGTCAAATATCTGCTGAATGTAATTCTCGTTTTAATCAAAGTTACATTGGAAGATTAAATGGATAAGGATGGATTACAATCCTTGGTTTGTTCAAAAAATCAATAGACAAGATAAAAGGCGTTGGAAAGATTCGAGGAATTAACCAATGGTTATAAGTCAAAGGTGAGCAATCTGAAAACTAACAAAAAGCTGACTAATAGTGTCAGTACTAGGAACAGTGACAAAAAGCAAGTCAAGATGGAGACAAGTCTGAAACGGCTATTTGAATTTCAAACAAAAGTCACAAGTTTCTCACCTATAAATAGGAACTCGACTCGGTTTGAAGATGATGAACAAACATAATAATCCACTGAAGCTATCAAGTTTTAATCAAGAAAAACACCTGTTTGACATACATCGAGCTTAAACTTGTGATCAAGAAATTTCTTCAAGTGTAACTCGCTATCAAGTTACATCAAGTATACACACTTGAAGACCTTAAGGCTGGCGATCATTTCATCACGATCAAGTCGCTAAAAAGTGAATCACTTACTTGATTCAAACTTTCTTTTACAAGAAGTGTCTTTGAAGGCAGAGAAGCATCTTTAGGGTGTCGAGAACTATTGTTTGTGGTGAAAAGGTGGTGAAGAGGCAATCCTACCCCTTCAAGGACCAAACAAAATACTTTGGAGGCGACAATCCTACTGTTTCAAGTGTTCAATTTGTGAAGCCATAGTCATTGGTGAAGGACAAGCAGTTTTAGGATTTTATTCTGCAACCTCAAGAATCTTAGTGAATTACCTCCAACATCACGGGAGAAGAGTGGACGTCTGAGTTAAACCACCCGGAACCACTATAATAATCTTGCCTACTTTACTTTCTTTGCACTTACATTACGCATTTTAGTTTATCAGCATACTAATCACATCAACCTACTGAATCTAGCTACTGAATCACACACATACACTACTGAGTATCCAATACTTAGTATCATCTTTTTAACAACAAGTAATAAGGCTTAATTTACATATATTTCTCTGCAACAAACTCAATAACATCACAGTCAGCAGACTACTGATAGTCAGCTGACTGCTGAAGTTGCTGAGTTTGTCAACTCCAAAAAGTTTTAAGTGTTAAGTTTATTCACCCCCCACTAAACTTAACCAAAGCCTTTTCAAGGGAGACAGTTAGATCTATCAAGTTTAATGGTGCATATCTGATTCAAATTTGTGCTGAATGGTGTTAGAGGTGTGGTGGTGACCGAGCTCCGGTGTGGGAGATGCATGGTGAGACATTCCGGTGGTGAGCTTGTTTGTAGAAAGGCCGGAGGCTCTGGAAGAGATGACCGAGAGAAAGGTAGTAGATGCATAATGTTGAGGCATAAACGCTTGAAGTCAATGGTGCAGTAAAGGAGAGTTGGGAAACTAGAATGAATAATGTAGGTAAGGTCCTGGAAACTAGTGGTGGGCGGAGGAGTTCTGGGACAACACCCGGGAGAGCGTGAATGGCGCCCGGTCGGGGTAATGATCGGAGGCTGGATGAGGTGAAACTCAGGTAGAGGTGAAGGAGCGAGATGCTCGGTGGTGGCTTCGACCATTAACGGCTAAAATGCTGTGATACCAAGTGAAAGTTTTGGATAATATTGTTCTGTCATTAATTGTGCAAAGATTACAATACTCTTATACACCACACTCACACAATCTAGGCTAGATCCTTATCTTGTACTACAAGATTGTTATGTCACCTCACACATAGTAATTACAAGAGTGCCCTTTTTAATCTTATCCTCTAAAACTCTAGACTAATATTATAGAATATTTATACAGTTGTCCAAATGTTGTTGATATATACTATGATGTTTTGAGTTTGCTTTGTATTTTGTTATTTATTTATTTCGACTTGATTATTGATATCTTAACGAGCTGAATTCAAACCGAACTTGAGCTGGAAAGCGAAAATACGTGTAGTTAGGTATGGTATCTAATATTTTTGTTCAACCTTAAGAAATTTTGTTGCGGTCATTTCACACTACTCTACACATTAAATACACTATGAGAATTACATTGTGTCACAATGTTATTGTACTAGAATGATCGGTTATTGATTAATTATTGTTTGAATGATACATTCAAAACATTAAAAGTTTATAATATTGCGACACAATATGATACTTTTTTTAAAGTATTTTTAAGGTTCACATGGTGTGGTAATATGACTAGTGAAAATTTTCTCCTTATTCACTATCAATTAATTACTACCTCCGTCCCATAGAAAGTGTCCATTTTTTGTGGTGCACACATATTAAGAAAATAATTAATGTGTTGTATTTTAAGTGCTAATGGACATATACACCCCTCTTATTTAATAAATACTCTATTGGAATATGAAATAATTAAGTGTACTAACATTAAATGTTATGATATGGGTATGTTTGAAAAAAATGCATTTAATGATGTATTGATTTTATAAATAAACACTTTTTATAGGACAATTTATTTTAAAAAAACAGACACTTTTTTTTAGAACGGGAGGTAGTACTGCCTAACGTTTGAGAAAAAGGCAAGATTTGTCGTATTTGCTTTTGGAAGAAGTCCTCCTACAAATATTCCCCAAATTCAAAGAAATTGCATGTGTCATCAACTTGCTTGTTATTTCAACCACCTAAAAATTGGTCACATGAATCTGACACGTTGATTCCTTAATTTTATACTATATATTTTGAGTGTAAAATAACTGAGCAGGCCCAAAAAAAAAAAAAAAAAACCAACCAAAATAGAAGGGTGTCACCGGGGCTGCGGTGGCTTGACATAGAAGCCGATAGGGTTTAACCCTGAAAACAAAAAATATTGACTACAGGTTTTATGATTTTGAACTGATATGTTATTTTGTGATAATATGATTACAAATGTTTACAAAAACATTTTTTTAAGTGTATAAGAAGGGATTTTCAGCAGTTTAAAATTTTAAATAGGAGTTTGACTAGATTTATGATGTTTTGAGATTTCTATAACAAGTTTTCGCAGATAGAACCATCACCGCAATTTTCAAGTATTTTAAAACAAAAAATTGAGTAACATATAATTTTGAAAGTACTATACGTAAATTAAATAAGAAAATTGAATTCATAAGTTCCCAAGTTGTTTTAACATGAATGCTTAGCAGTCAATCAGTAAACTCAGTATTTCCTGTCAAAGTAGAAAGACCAGTAACATTCAAAGTAGAAGCTTTCGCCTGGATCACCGTTAGAAAAAGTAATATTAGTATCGATTGGATAACTTGCAGGGACGGAACCAGGATTTTTTTTTTCGGATGGGCTAGAATCAAAATTTTCGTAAATATACTTTATAGCGTAATTTTTTCAAAGTCCACAATTCATCAAAAAAACCATTTTTAGTCCATAAAACGGGATCATCCAAAAGACGTTTATTTTACTATACATCATTTCAGTTGCACTCTGTAGAAAAACACAATTTAGATCACAAAAAAGAATTTTATTCAATGATCCTTCTTGATGAAATGGTACAGAATGCTTTCCTACTTATACAGTCGAAATCTGGTTTAAACTGAATTGATCAGATAGACTTTCAGTTTAAAAATTTAAAAGAAACAACCATAACAAACTATCCTACTATTACATAAAAGATTAAGTAGCCATAGAACTCTTAAACAACCGAAAAACTCATCAGCATTATCATGATTTAAAATCAGCATTATCATGATTTAAACTCTTCCTTATCTCTCCAAAAACAACCTTATCTCTCCTAAATCATGATTTGAATGTTTGTTGCTGTATTGTTCGAACAAGTGTTGAATTGTTGCTGTTGTTGTTCATGAACTTGCATGGATGCATTAATACTCCCCCTCAAATAAGGCTAGGACTTGGGAGTAGGCTGAGTTTGTCTCTAAGTGTGTGAAAGACATATTTGGGAAGAGGTTTGGTGAATATGTGCAATGGTGATTTTTGTGAAGAGACATGTTTGGTGACTAAGAGTTTTCTGGCTACTTGCTCTCTTACATAATGGTAGTCAAGCTCAATATGTTTGCTTCTGGCATGAAAAACAGGATTAACGGTCATATAGAGGGAACTGAGGTTGTCACATAGAAGGGTAGGAGTGGAGGGCAAAGAAACATGGAGTTCTTGTAGGAGATGAGTGAGCCAAGTAACTTCTGCTGCTGTGTGTGCCATGGCCTACTATAACATGATCATGAGGAGGGAATGTATGAAGATTATGCAGTAAATTAGGGTTACCTGTTATGTGATTGCTTGCACCTGTGTCCATAAGCCATTCAGTGTATGCAATGGTGTTGTCTAGTGTGAGTGCAGAGAGTGCTTGAGGGAGAATTTCCTCTTTTGCTTTGTTACTCCACCAACAAATTTTGGAGATATGGCCTGCACTCCACTGAAGTCACATGTCTCATTCTTGTCTTGATCTCTTTTCGCTTACTAGACATTCTTCTAAAAACCTTTTTTGGGTGAGTGCATTCTTTGCTCCTGCACCTCTGTATTGTTGTGTCTGATTTCCTCTGGTTTGTTGTGCCCGGAAGCCTCTGCCCTGTGAGTTGAAGGTGGTCTGTGCATTGCTTCTTTCCTGTGGTCTATGGCCATAAAAGGCTATGTGAGATGTGTCTGCATCTTTAGCAGCAAACCAGGATCTTCTTTGATCCAGGTTCTGCAAATGACCTACCAATTCTTCATAGGAAGGCTTGTGCATGAGCATTGTTGTTGTAAACATCTCATATTGGGGTCCAAGGCTTGTTAGGAGGAAATAGACCTTCTCAGCATCAGGAATTGGCTTTCCTATGGCAGCCAAACTGTCACACAACCCTTTAAAGTATTGCACATGTTCATTGATTGTTTTTGTGTCATCCTTCCTCGTGTGTAGTAATCTGTTGTTTTGATTGAACTCCGCTTCTGGGATTCTTGTGCATATGCACGTTTAAGTGCATCGATCGCTTTTGATGAGTTCAAACCGATCACTAGACTCGATGATTCCTCGGTCAAAGAGCCAATTAACCAAGCCCTTAACAACAATGCATCTACCTTTCTCCATACGGTGTAATCTGTGCTTCTTTGTTGAAGCATTGGTGGTTCTTTGTGGTGTTTTGTGGTTGTTTCGGAGGCGGGAGTATCACCGGTGAGGTGTCTAAGACATCACATTTGTCGACCAAATGCTAAGGCTTGTTCCTCCACAAGGGATATTTTTGGAAGTGAGTTTTAATGAAATTATCTCACTTGACATTAATTGATATGGTATTAGTCAAATTTGCAGCCATAATTAGGGATATATGTGGTGATTAAACACCAATAATCTCTGATACCATGTAGAAAAACACAATTTAGATCACAAAAAAGAATTTTATTCAATGATCCTTCTTGATGAAATGGTACAGAATGCTTTCCTACTTATACGATCGAAATCTGGTTTAAAGCTGAATTGATCGGATAGACTTTTCGATTTAAAATTTTAAAAGAAACAACCATAACAAACTATCCTACTATTACATAAGAGATTAAGTAGCCATAGAACTCTTAAACAACCGAAAAACTCATCAGCATTATCATGATTTAAAATCAGCATTATCATGATTTAAACTCTTCCTTATCTCTCCAAAAACAACCTTATCTCTCCTAAATCATGATTTGAATGTTTGTTGATGTATTGTTCGAACAAGTGTTGAATTGTTTCTTTGTTGTTGTTCATGAACTTGCATGGATGCATTAATACACTCTACAATTCTTCTGGAAATAGAATTCATCTATAACGGAATCAACATCGACACTTTGAGAGAATTCACTTTCAATATAAACTATCATGAAATCCATAAGGAAGTCTTCATCCATTTTGTTATGGAGGATGATTTAACTATTTCTCAAATCACTAAATTAAATCACAAATTCACATGAATTGAGTAAATATTAAGCATCGACATTCTAACCTAAAGGAGATCGAGAAGACCTAATTGATTTAGGAGCAAAAATGTTCCTAATTTAAAAAAAATTGAAATTAAAAAATTCAACCAATGATGTAAATTACTTACAAAAATAAAGATACAATCGGAATCGGAATCGGAAGTACCTTCAAGTGAAAAGCCGAGGCGCGGAATTATTAGCCGGAGACCATCAAACCATTGAGGAGGTGGTGAGTGGGTAGTGCCGTTCCTCTTTACTCTTTGTTTGACTGGTTTTTTTTTCCTTTCAAACTGTTCAATCTGTTCGACTGAATGAATTGATTTTTCCTCTTTAATATATATTTTTTTAGTCTGATAAGATAAGGGTATTGCCTATTAGTAAATAAATGTCATGTGTTTTGATTTTTGAAAGTATTTTGTTGTATATTTGGACTTGGACTGTTGGACTTTTTTTTTTTTTTTTGAGTGGTATTAATAAATGATGGGTGAAATTTGAAATTTGTTTGTTTTGGGTGAAATTTGAGTTTGTTTTGAGGCTATATACTAAAAAAAAAATAAAAATTGTTGGGTGGGCTTAGCACCCCCAAGCCCCAGCCCAGTTCCGTCATTGATAACTTGGAAGACTAGTCCGCTCTCTTTTAGCATAGTTTAGTCCTTGTGTAGCTGATTCGCATTATTTTTTTAATTTTGTTTCACTTCAATTTTGGCTTGGTCGGCTTGTTTCTTTAGAACAAGTGAACGTTTGTAATTGGACAACTTTGGACTTCTAGCGTCTTGCAAGACCCCTTAATAATAATATCACTTGCTGTTTAAAAATAAATAATAAAAAAAATCCCACACACACACATTGGTGTGAGAATTAGTAAATTCTCAAATTTGACAAATATGTAACATAATTTGTATAAAGAAATGGTAGAATAAGGTTACAGTTCATTAGATTAAAATACAAGATTTGACACACTCCCGGGTTATAATAGAATACAGACTTCGGATTTAGTGCGAAGAGTTCTCGAAAGTACTAGCATCAGGCCCTATGATATATGATATGACAAAAGAATCAAGTTCGTTATAAATGCGAGCGGACGAGAAGTGATTGTTATCGTTCAATCAGACGAAGTAACAAGAACAAACACAAGCCAAAGGGCTTAAGAAGAGAAAATCTTATGACTTTTATTGAAAGAAAAGATGTTGTAAGATTACAATAATAACTCCTCATTGTATATAGGGTAGGAACAAAAGTCTAGAACTAAAAATACTTGCTCCATAAGAAATATAATACTGTCTTTCTAAGAAATAAAATACTTGTCCTTTAATTTTCATAACTAAGGAAAGTAAATAAATCAAAATCTCATCAAATAATCCTCATCAATTATTCTCCTAAATAATTAAATAATATTCCCATCATTTATTTCTTTTTTCTCTTTTTCTTCCTACACCATTGTTCCAGATATTCGTGACTCATCACCCTACTCCTGGGCTATAATAAGAAGTGAAATTTTTACGATGTTACTTTAGTTAGATTTCTCAGAGAGGAAGTTGATACATTTCCAATAGAGGATGAAGCAATGATCTTGATCTTCCGGAATTACACTTAGTGTTGATACATTTCAATAGAGGATGAAGCAATGATCTTGATCTTCGGAATGACTCTTAGTGGCAGTAAGTTACATGTTTTTGAGAATATGAATGATCCTTTGTGACTTTTAAGATTTTCAATATGATGAAATAAGTTATTAGGTCATGGACCCTGGTGCCAATTTTAGTATATAATAATCCATTTGTTCCGAAATAACAGTTGCAAAAAAATCAGTTCCAAAATAACTTAGGCAGTTATATTTTCAATACAATATTTATTGTGTTTTTCCCACATTTACCCTTATTTATTAGATGTGAGAATAAATACAACATTGTATTAAGGATTTCTTTTTAGTTATTTTTACATTCAAATTAAAGCATTAACTCACATCTTTAATATGCGCGTGTTTTGGGCAACTGCGTCAGTTATTTAGAAACGGAGGGAATATGTGACATTATTATTATTGATATTGTTATTATTATTGCACATTTTAACTTCTGATTTCTAGCTGTAAGCCTTCGTGATTCGAGATTTCGATAAGAATTCGATCCGGGTAATTGATTAAGTCTAGGTCCGGTCGTTACATTTGATATATAAAATTTCATCTAAGTACTTCTTTAAATCTAAATGAAAAATATATTATATATTATATATTATATTATATTATACTAGCAGCGTTTCATGTACTCGCTCGTTCGCTCCTTCTAGTCTAGCCTTCTAGTCTAGTATAATATTATATTATACTAGCAGCGTTCCATGTGTATCCAAATGTCTATTCATTCTCCTTTTATTCAACTTTATTTAACATTAAACAAAGCCGGCATCAATAATTAGTAGTAGTAGTTCACATTTATGTCAATGATCACATTGCGATCCCTAAACAGCCGGTTTTTCAAACCGGCGGTTTGACGAACCGCCGGTTTGTCAAGCCGTCGGTTTGAAAAACCGGCGGTTTACTGTTCAAAACCGCCGGTTGCCGGTTTGGGCGGTTCGGTTTGCTCTCGATTCGGATCACTTGGTTCGTAGCACGGTTTTAAAATTTCATTTTTTTTTTTCTTTTCATTTTTATATAACACTTATTATTTTCACTACAATAACAAATTACTATTATTTTAATTATAATTATTAAAAGCGAATATAATATATATATTATTTTAAATAGATTTCTATTCGGTTTTAAAATAATATTAATATTATGTTATTATTTATATGTAAATAATGTTATTTTAAAAATTATGTTGTTTTTTTTATATGTAAATTGTGTTTATTTTTCAACGCATATGCAGTAATTAATTTACGCCTACGTATTTTTATGTGTAATCGTGTCGGATGACAACACATGGCGTAAAAAAATCAAAGCGAATGTAGTTCTAATTGTTTATGTTTTTAGTCTTTTATAGTTTGTTGTAATGATTTTTATAGTTATTTAAGTAAGTTTTAAGTATACTTTGATTATAAATGTTGTTTTATATAATTTTATAGTATTTTTTAGGTTTATAATTTTTTAGGTTTGTGTATAATTTTTTAGGTTTTTTTTTTATATAGTTTTTATGGTTTATTTGTTTAAATTGTTTTTATTGCCTTTACATGCATCCAGGAAAAAAAAACAAAAAACAAAACAAAAAACAAAAAATGTTGGGCCGGTTAAACCGGCGGTTCCGGCCGGTTTTACCCGGTTCCGGCCATCCGGTTTGAACCGGCGGTTCCGGTTACCAATAACACAAACCGACGGAAAACCGCCGGTTCCGGTTCGAACCGCCGGTTCCGGTTTCGGTTTGGCCACCTCTACCTAAACTAGCTAGTTAAATATGTTTACCCTACACAGTACACAACTGTCTTGTTGCTAACTCAAAGGTCACGGATGGACGGGTCGCTTCAGGAATTTAATAATACAGGTCGAAAATTTATAATATTTTACAATTATTAAACTTAATGCTATATATTATAGTTCAATACGGGTCAATCGAATCAACATATAAAAATAAGGAGGTCCGTACACATATAAAATGTGTACCTAAAAGATAATTTACACTGTAATTTTTTTTTAGCGGGTACCAATTTGAAGTATCTTAGCAGTTAGTATGTTGTTATGTTCAACTAATTAATAAGCTGTGTATTTTACAACTAGTTTCTTCAACTAATGAAACTTGAAGCAAAAAATACTAGTGAAACTTCAAGCAAAAAAAATGTCAATAAATACGACAAAAACTACCCCACTTAACTACAGTTTATTCATTTTAAGGCTTGAACCTAATTTCAAACCAGGAAACTCAATTATTATTATTAAAAGGGCACAAAATATCACGTCGAAATGTCACAACAATCATATCAAATATTTTCATAAAGGATCGCGAAGGCCAATATAGGTTACTGCTATTTTGCCATGTTTTCCGACACTCTGCTGTACTTTACTATGTTTTGATATGATTGTTACGACGCTCGTTGTAATATTACGTTGTGACAGTAACAGAACTAGAAGGGAAAAAAACAGCCATCAATGTATAGGATGAGTTTCTCAAGAAGTCTCCTTTTTCCGACCACCTCGATCAGTTGGCTTATTATTACTTGACTTTTCAAGCTTAGCTTGCATTTGACGCATCTTTGGAGTTTCATAGGCATCACGGTCCATTCCCAAGTCTATCCGTGGCGCTCTTGAATAGACATCACGGTCACGGTCACGGTCCATCACTTGTCCTCTTGGTCCTCCTGAGCAACCCATTCTTGACCTCAGTCTTGGCGCCTTACGACTTGCGGCTCTCTGTGCACCGTGCGCGCTCAAGCCCGAGAGCATATAAGCTGCTCCTTCACAAGCATACAAATCCATACTAGCCATTCTTTCTGTTATTTCGTGCAATTCGGTTTCAAGCCAGGTAACCACGTCAGCACCGGAGTGAGCCGATGCAGAAGCCAACAACGTCTCTCGGCTCTTCGTTAGCATTTCCTTGGCCTCTTCTAACTTTCCTTTATCAGCCATTTCTTTTGCCTTTGCAATGCTTTCCGCTACCTCGACACGGTTTTTCTGCCCGTCCACCACCAAGTTTACCACTTTCTCACTAGGCGATATATTAATCGGACGGGGAATTTCTATACTCGGGCCATCTATTTGCTCGGTTTCGCCTGTGAAGGCGTTACGGTAGTAACATACAACGTCCAACAACGGTGTCTTGATAACCGTTTCGTCCACTGTTGAAAGAAAATCAGAATACACAGTGACAGAATTAGAATATTCGAAAAAAATCTAAAAATCGAAAATCAGAAGAGTTGCTTGTTTAATACCTGTCAACATATGGTTATTTGAATGTGGTGGAACAGAGAGATAAACCAAAAATTCCTTCTTTTCTTCTGCAAACAAATCTCCAACATGTATTGTCCCCTGCTTTTGTTCCGAATTAATCTCGTTTTTGTGTCTTCCCGAAGGGATTGATTTAATCTCAACCCCAGGCGAAGCCGAATAAACCACCACACGAACATCCTGTGCAACAACGCTGAATAGACCACCGATGCACGTAGCGAAAGATCTCGGAATCATTTCAGCTGATTCGACGAAGGAATAAGTGCCGCCACCAGAGCCATCAGCAATAGCATTCATTGCAACCGCGTCATGATCCGTACCAACACCAAAAGTGTAAACCGGAAACCTTTGCCCTTGTGGTACTTCAGTGTTGTTGACACCGGAAACGGAAGATGATATTTTTCGTAGATATGCGGGTGGGGGCCGTGAGTGATTTCTTGATGAAAAAGTGTTGTATACACCACTACTATTACAGGTATCTTGTCCATCTGAAAGGAAAATAATGCTGCTAACCGGATTACGTTCACGGCGTTGCTCAAGAACTTGGGCTCCCATATTCAAACCCTCCACAATGTTCGTGCCACCGTCATCACGGAGTAAATCAACAGCAAATTCAGCATCTTTACGACCTTTTTCAGTCATCCTACACAGCGGTAATACCCTTCGAGCATCGGATGAAAATTTGACAATCGAAAGGCGATCACAAGGCAACATATGATCAATCACAAACTTGGTGGCAAATTTCAAAAGGGAAAGCTTTTCACCCCTCATGCTACCACTAACATCGAGTACCGCTACAAGGTCAATAGGTACTCGTTGTTCTTCACTATCAATTGAAACCTCCCCCGGAAGGGGAGGAGCACGGATACCAAGAAGCACGGAAAAAGATGGGTTGGAATCAGATGCAGCAATTGCGGGTAATTCCGTGAAAGTTTCGATCGAAACTTTTTCGAGCCCGGATTTCGGCATACTTGTTGTGGCTGGTGGTGATTCAAGCAAAGGTTCATCATCATTAAAATTCAGAGGGAATGTAGGACCAGAGTTCTGCATATATAATATCAACAATTAATGCAAGAAATTACACACATAATGCATTATTCAAAATACAATGCATATCAATAATTTGCTATAAGTAACAGATTTCATATCCTCTGGAAATTAAACAATAGAAAGAGAGGGAAAAAAAAAAAAAAGACAATAAAACCTCACAAAGTTCTCTTTATGATCAACCTGATCTGATGTGAGGCAGAGTTATCGTGTTCTTCAGCTAGAAAGGTTGTGTGTTTTTATGAAAGGTTATATATATATATATTAAGGATCCTTATTAGCAGCACAACCAATCAACTCATGCACCACCACAGCAGAACAAACTTAATGAAAGTCGGCTCTTGAGCTTAGACACGGCTTTTCATAGGTTTAAGGAAACAAAAACCGACTTTGAGAAGTCGGTTCATACAATACACCTACGAAAAATCGGTTCTAGACGCCAAAACGACTGCTACTGTAGCGCAAGAATAAATTGGATTTAGTGCAAATAATGATCCCCTATTTTTTACAAACACAAACATAGATATTAGGACTTCAAAGCACAAGTTCGTTTTGTAACGCCTACCCGCACGCCTAACTCTAAATAAATAAAAATTAAATAAAAAAACTCTCGAATCGTCCGAAAAAACACAAGCACAAACCAGCGAAACCCTAACAAAAGCTAGGAATTAACAGAATATAGTAAGAAAAAAAAAATGAAAAAATATAAAACAATAACAAGAACAACTCTAATTACCTGTGCATCTGCGAATCGGGATCCAGAATTCCAGGCTGTTTGACTATTTCGTTTCATTGTGAGAGACTTTTCCAGATTTATTTTCTACCTTCTCTCTGTATAAATCTTCTATTTACATCTCTATATTTATAGGGTCATTCACCGACTTAGGTTTTTTTTAAAATACTTTTTCTTTTTTTATGAGCACAGACTTTTAAGCAAACTTAATTGGGCTCCAAGGTCCAAAGTAAAAATGATTACAAAAAGAAAATTCCAAAAGTATATATAATTGGAAAAAAGTGTCGTTCTATCAGAAAATAAAAAATACATAAATATTTTTTTATAATAAAAAAAAAAAAAAAAAAAAAAAATCAACAACAACAACAACAAACAAACAAACAAAAGAAACAATTCAAGATTTTTTTAAAAAATCCAGCAGGGAAAAAAAAAATCATCCAAAAAAATGTTTTGTTTCTCATGGAAAATGGGCCTTTTGTGCAAACCCCCGAAATATTTTTTTTGGACAAAACAGAGATATGATTCATCATCAAAAGTTTAAAGCGATTATTTTCAATTGTTGTGGGTGTTCAACAATTTCATAACCGAACTAAACCGAACGAACCGATGCAAACCAAACTGTTTAGATGATTTTTAAAATTGTGTAAATCGAACTGAGTAAAAACCAAAACCAAACTGTGGGTGTTCGACATTTTCAAAACCGTTCTAAACCGAACGAACCGATGCAAACCGAACCGTTTAGATGGTTTTTAAAACTGTGATAACCGAACCGAGTAAAAGCCGAACCAAACCGCCGTGAGTTGGTTTGGTTTTGGTTTTAAGAACTAAGACCGAAAAACCGAGCCGAATCGAACCGACATAATTAAAATATATATGTTCAATATATATATATATATATCTATCTATATATATATATATTTGAAAGGGTGATTTAACCCGATTACTCGGGATTTCGCTCCAAAACCCGTAAAATAACCCAGAAAAACAGCCGGTAAAAGCGCCCCAAGACAAAAAAGCAAAACAAAACAGCCAGCTGTAAAAACAAATTTTACTAAATAAAACACCTAACAAGATAATCTACAATTTTACAACATAAAAAAAAGGATAATATACGATAAAAAATATATAAAAAAAAACAGCTGTAAATAACTACCTAACAAATAATCTAGCTCTAAATAAAACAAATTAGTTCCACTCCTAACAAAAAAAAAAAATACTCTAACAATATTCATTAGCATTTGGAAACGTCTACGTCTTCTGCCTTTTTAATAAATAAAAAAAAAACACTTAACAAATAATCCAAACAATAACATTTTATAAAAAATTCACTCTAACAAGAAAAAGAAAAAAAAAACACTCGAAAAAAAATATTCAGAAAAGTGTAAAGATTAAAAAATTCACTCACAAACAAATGTCTACGTCTTCTGCCCTTTTAATGGAAAAAAAAAAAACACCTAACAAATAATCTAAACAATAACATTTTATAAATTTTTATTTTTTTGAAAGGTTTTATAAAAATTTCACTCTAACAAAAAAAAAAACACTCGAAAAAAAAATTTTCAAAAGTGTAAAGATTAAAAATTTCACTCTAACAAAAAAAATACTCATCTTTCTTTTTTACTCTGAACAAACTTATAATATCTAAACAATAAAATTTTATAAAAAAATCACTCTCATCCTCTCTATATTAATCTAAACAATAACATTTTATAAAAACATTCACTGTAACAAAAAAAAAACACAACACTTGAAAAAAAAAAGTGTAAAGATTAAAAAATTGACTCTAATAATAAAAAATACTCATCTTTCTTTTTTAATCTGAACAAACTTATAATATCTAAACAATAAAATTTTATAAAAAAATCACTCGCATCCCCTCTATATAAATATATTACTGAAACACAAATTACATATTAACCAGATTTTAAACACATTTTTATTGGGCTGATTCGTATTGGGTCTACATGATTTTTTTAAATAGATTGTCATTGGGGGGCCGCCCTAATGATGGGCCTACGGCGGCCTTGTGACCCGTCTAATGGGTGGGACGGCGGCTCTGTTTGGTTTCGGGTTGGATTGGGGTTGGATTGAGTCATTAGAGAGAAAATAAAATAAAATAATGTAAAGTAATGATTATAAAGTTGAAATGTTATATTGAAATTTGTGTGATGAAGAATGATTGATGAGAGGAATTTTAATAGGGAATATCTTTTCACACAAATTTTTATCTTACCACACAGAATTTTTTTCAATTTACTTGCTTATTTTTTTATTTTACGCGCGTTCATTCTGACCAAAGTTTGGTCAGAATATGACACATTATCCATACTGAAATATGGTCAGAATATACGTGTTGAGAGTCCACACTGGTTGATTCTGACCATATTTTAGGTAGAATGTTTGAAGTTTTCCAAACTCATACATAGTCGAGCATCATTCGACCAATATTGAGTCCGAATACTCTACACATTCGGACTCTGTAATTGGGTCGAGGATAACAACAACAATATAAGAGCACCACTATTGATTTCGATCGAATTTGATGATGAATATTAAAAGTTTTTTGTACTCAATTTTAGTGCGAATATCTTTCGACCGGTATTGAGTATGAAAAACATTCAAAAATTCGACTAGAATAAAATCAAGATAATGATCGTATTCTCACTCAAATTGGGTCGAATCATTTGTTACATGAACCGACCATAAATTGGCTGTAATAATATATATTTTCGGGCCCATTTACGGTCGAGAATGGCGGCGTGTGGAATATCCAAACGAAGAAGCTCACTCGGCTCTTGGTAAGTGTAAAACAACATTTGTGTAAAAGATAGTCCCTTTTAATAAAATATTATATTGATAAAATAATGGTTGAATAGTGTAGGTGATGAATAAAATGAATTGATTAATATTATTTTATTTGTTGATAGTGAAATGATTGGTGAGAGAAATTATAATAAAATAATAAATTCAATAAAATCTATATCTATGTATATTTGAAAGGGTGATTTAACCCGATTACCCGGGATTTCGCTCCAAAACCTGTAAAATAACCCAGAAAAACAGCCGGTAAAAGTGCCCCAAGACAAAAAAGCAAAACAAAACAGCCAGCTGTAAAAACAAATTTTACTAAATAAAACACCTAACAAGATAATCTACAATTTTACAACATAAAAAAAAGGATAATATACGATAAAAAATATATATAAAAAAAAAAACAGCTGTAAATAACTACCTAACAAATAATCTAGCTCTAAATAAAACAAATTAGTTCCACTCCTAACATAAAAAAAAATACTCTAACAATATTCATTAGCATTTGGAAACGTCTACGTCTTCTGCCTTTTTAATAAAAAAAAACACTTAACAAATAATCTAAACAATAACATTTTATAAAAAATTCACTCTAACAAAAAAAAAAAAAAAAAAAAAAAACCACTCGAAAAAAAATATTCAGAAAAGTGTAAAGATTAAAAAATTCACTCACAAACAAATGTCTACGTCTTCTGCCCTTTTAATGGAAAAAAAAACACCTAACAAATAATCTAAACAATAACATTTTTTAAATTTTTATTTTTTTGAAAGGTTTTATAAAAATTTCACTCTAACAAAAAATAACACTCGAAAAAAAAAATTTCAAAAGTGTAAAGATTAAAAATTTCACTCTAACAAAAAAAATACTCATATTTCTTTTTTACTCTGAACAAACTTATAATATCTAAACAATAAAATTTTATAAAAAAATCACTCTCATCCTCTCTATATTAATCTAAACAATAACATTTTATAAAAACATTCACTGTAACAAAAAAAAAAACACAACACTTGAAAAAAAAAAATGTGTAAAGATTAAAAAATTGACTCTAATAATAAGAAATACTCATCTTTCTTTTTTAATCTAAACAAACTCTGAACAAACTTATAATATCTAAACAATAAAATTTTATAAAAAAATCACTCGCATCCCCTCTATATAAATATATTAGTGAAACACAAATTACATATTAACCAGACATTTCATCCAAGCCAGGTATAAACTATTACTTTTGTTTGCATGTATTTTATTAATCACGTTATGCTCAATTTCATTACATTTACAATAAATCAATTACATGCAAATACATCTTTCTAAGTATCTGATTCAAACACAACACAACATTTGAAGAAAAAAGGTACACAACAAAGAATTTGCTCTAATTTATGTTCAATCATCCATGTTATTTGATATTTTATGTCATTTGATTATTCAGACTTTATTGTTACTCCTATTTTTCATGTATACACATCAAACACAACACAACCTTTTTTAGAAAAGAGGTACAATACAAAGAATTCATTTTATTAATTGTAGACAAACCCATTGGTGCAAAGTTGATGTAAATGTTTTTTTAGTTTTATTTGGGGTAAGAATGAAATTCAGTTTTTTAATAAGTGAACATGTATTTCTTGCGTGTAGTCTGCCAAGTAAATAGATCAAATTAATTTCTTGATAAAAAATACCTAATTGTTTTTCTTATGATAAAATAATACTATAACAAATAACAAATTAATATCTCCTCTTGATAATAAAAAAAAACCACTCGAACCAAAAAAATTTCAAAAAAAAAAAAACGTTCAACAATATAAATAACATATACTTAGATATTTAAACATCTTTTTTTTTTTTCCACTTGGATGAAATCTTTTTTAATCTACAGGGGAGGGGGATCGAACCCGGATCATCTCACTCGAGAGTCGGGTAGAATTCTAACTAACAACAGCCATTAGGGTATGGGACCTTGCCCAGATATTTAAACATCTTTAAAAATGTATTTTAGATATTTAAACATATACTTTATTTTTTATTGTAAATAAATATATTATTTTTACATCTAAAAAAATCATTGTATATACCGCATTCATTCAAATTCGGTAAATTTTTCTTTGTTTTTTTAGTACAGGTTATTATAGAGAACATGTTCATTTCATATTGGATAAACATTTTGTAGATTAAAAAAAGATGTCTTTATTATATAGAACCTGTTCATTTTTTTTTAATTTACTTTTTTGGATGTGTGATTTGGCGAAAAATCATTTTGGGTCCTTAATACGCGAACACTCATGGACACATAGTAGGGTGTGTAGGTGAATTCGACACATATCACATTTCCCTTTGTTGATATCACCTATCAATCACTATTATAAATCTTTCTACTTGACGATTGCATCACCAAGAATTGCAAAGACTATCACTAAGCCGTATTCGATTATGATAATATTTTATATTTATATACAACTTTAATAATATGTATTTTTAGTGCTTTCATATCATTATATTTTTTTATTTACTAACAATTCTTCAACCTGAAATTGGATGACTTAGTAGTTAGCAAACAAGAAAATTACATTGCATCTTAATTTATTATTGTAGCACACGTGTTTTCTTTTATATTAATTATGTAAAAATGTGTGACCAATGTTATATAACATCAACTTTATACTTATGAGCGATTTAACCTTTCATTGGTATATTATTTTATTTTGTTGATTACATTGGAACACACGTGTTTGCATTGAAGTTTTAATTATGATTCGCTATTAACTAAATTCATAATAAACTATCATCTTTTCATGTGTGTAAAATTGTATATCTATATTATAGATCCACATATATTCAATCTCTCCCGCCGTTCATCGCACGGGTAAAATGCTAGTATATATATATATACTAGCAGAAAACTCGTACCATGCACGGGAAATTAATGAACATAGAATAAAATGAAAAAGAATACTTTTTGTTCACAACACAGATATAATAAGTTTAAAAGAAATAACAATACAAAATCAAAAAGCCACAATAGCAAAGGAAAACATTGAATTACCATCAATATACTTAGATGCTGCAAATCTAAGCCGGAATAAATTAAGAAACAAAACATGCCTAATTTGTAGGTTAACAACTCAAATAAAATTTGGAAAAAAAACTAAAGCAACAAAAAAAACCACAAACTGTCCAATTGTTGATCTCCATCTCCAATGTGTATTAAGTTGATTTTCTATTTAATACATCCCTGAAGAATAATAAATCAACACCTTTGCAAGTTGAAAGGGCAAAACATCATGAAATCCAAAAAGAAGATTGGTTTCCTTTAACCCTCATACATCACATAGCAATGAAATTCTATCCGTAAGAAATCAATTGCTCCAACTTTTTTTTACAGTAACACATACAACACAATCACCAAAATGTACAACATAATACTGTTTTCTCCTCTAATTCTCAAATTGAATGAAGTAAAAAATAATAATAATAATAATACCACACACCAGAGGTAATCCAAAAATATAAGAATGGTGGATGATGCGTTGTATGTAGAAAAGTTTAAGCATGATATGGATACGGATACAATCTGGAGTTGTTCAAAAGTTTTCACCAGATCAATCAATCACTGAGTTCATCACAACAACCTGTGCTAATGTAGGTATAATAGTTCTAAACATAGCTGCAATTTTTCGATATCTAACCTTCATAAACAAAAGCATTGGGAGACTGTCAAAGGGTTCATTATCATATTAAGTGTGTAAATACGTTTATATAAGTGCATCAGTATGCACACATTCCACCGGCCCGTTCCCACAAACTTGCATATCAATGATCAAAAAAATTGCTAAATGTGACTTAATGTAAATGTGAGATCCATACACAATCATACATACCAAAATCTGAAAAGTGGCTCATCTTTTTATCCCGGAATGAACACGTATGGATTCATTATAAACCGGTTTTTCAGAAATACGTTAATTACATGCTTATAAACCAACATAAGGAAATAAAAATGATATATTAGAACCGGCATCAAGTAAAATTATCATATGATGATCATTTTGGAGCTTGGTTTGCTTGGACATATGTCAAATCACATGCCAGAACCCATTTAACATAAAGCAAAAAACTGATTTTTGCAACATTATCAGCTATTTAACTACATTATGAAAAGCAATACCAAAAGTTGATTAGAATGTTGAAGTAAAAGCTAGCCACAATATAGCACGCCCTTGAGTCCTTCACTTATCTGAAATGGACCCTTAACAAATTTAAGGTAAATCGAGAATTTTACAATACGGAAGAAAATGTAAATACTTACGGGAAAGGAAATCAATGAAGACGCAAAATGACATTTTACATACCGCAAGATCCTCATCATTGAGCTCACATTATAGTGTATTGAAATCAGAAAGGGGAAAAAAACTGGAAATCAACTAATTCATTGTCTGTGTTGTTATCTATTACCTTTGTACTATTTGGATATATATACACTTTCTACTTTACTAACTTGTGTAATCGCTACTAACAACCAAATAAACATTTGCTAACTAGCTGTTAATATCCTAACTAACTCACTAATCGCAATGACCCCTCAAGCTTGGGGTGGGGAGAAGCTGTGACATGAAATGAATGAAGTGCTCTGTGTAATGCTGGGCTGTCCAAAGCTTTAGTAAAACAATCTGCTAGCTGTTGAAATGAGGAAATAGGTAACAGCTTCACCAAACCAACTTGCACTTTTTCTCTTACAACATGGCAATCCACCTCAATATGTTTAGTTCGTTCATGGAACACTGGATTGGAGGCAATATGCATGGCACTTTGATTGTCACAATACATAGCAATGGGAGTTTGAACTGCAAGCTGTAGATCTTCCAACAAGTATTTGAACCACTGAACTTCACTCACAGTTGCAGCCATGGCTCTGTACTCACTCTCAGTAGAACTCCTGGAGACTGTCCCTTGTTTCTTAGCCTTCCAAGATACTAATGCTGACCCCAGAAACAAACAATAGCCAGTCACAGACTTTCTGGACTCAGGGCAACCTGCCCAATCTGAGTCTGTGAAAGCTGTGGGAACTAAGGCATTCTTACTGGCATATAATAGGCCTTGGTCAGGATGTCTTTTTATGTATTTAAGCACTCTGTAGGCAGCTGCTAGATGATTCTGAGTTGGAGCATCTAGAAACTGGCTCAATTGTTGAACAGCAAAAACAATATCTGGCCTGGTAAATGTTAAGTACAACAGTTTACCCACTATCTGTCTATAGACTGAAGTGTCAGGGAGCAATGGGGAATCTCCATGCTGCAAAGTATGTTTGGCATCCATAGGAGTGACTGCAGGTTTGGCCCCAAGGACATCAAACTCTTGTAACAGATTAGTAGCATATTTTCTTTGTGAGATCACTAAACCAGTGGATGTCCTGTTCACTTCCAACCCTAGAAAATAGCTGAGTGGTCCAATGTCCTTAATCTTGAAAGCCTGTGACAGAAATCTTTGACAAGTTGAATCGATGTAAATTTGCACTAGCCAAAATAACATCATCCACATATACAAAGAAAGCAATAAAATCTCGCCCAGTCCCTTTGGTGAATAAAGCTGTAGTCACTTTGGTGGATCGAATCCTTGATCCATTAAGGCTGCTGTAAGCTTGGCATTCCATTGCCTGCTTGCTTTTTCAGACCATATAGTGACTTAGAAAGTTTGCAGGCTGGATTTGGAATGTCAGTGTGGAATCCCTGAGGCAACTTCATGTAAACCTCTTCATGCAAGTCTCCATGAAGGAAAGCATTGTTGACATCTAATTGATGGAGATGCCGACCTTTGCGGAGCAGCTGGCCTACTAAGAGTTCTGATAGTGGCCATTTTAGCCACTGGGGAAAATGTTTCCTGGTAATCTATCCCATACATTTGTGTGTAACCCTTTGCCACCAACCGGGCTTTGTACCTTTCTACAGAACCATCTGGTTTGTATTTTATTTTGTAGACCCACTTACACCCAATAGCTTTCTTGTGGGAAGGTAAGGACACAACACTCCATGTTTGATTAGCTTCAAGTGCTTCAATTTCTTTAGACATGGCCTCTTGCCATTTAGGATTTTGAACTGCCTGATTATAGGTTGTAGGCTCCTCCTCTTTATCTATATGACAAACAATGGAGTGAGGAGTAGAAAGACTGGCCTGTGAGCATATGAAATCTTGAAGATGTGTGGGGGGATGTCTTGCTCTATGAGACTTTCTGGTAGGTGGATCACCATCATTCACAGTACTGGTTTCAGATTGAAGAGACTCTCCACTTGTCATTTGTCCTGAATCAGTCTGAACTACTGTTTGTGGTATTGGCATGCTGTAATAATCAGCAGGAAGAGGTGAAATAGGAGCAGGCATACATATATCTACATCATTAGAATCAGAAGTTGCTAAAGAGGGATGTTCAAAAGGAAAACACCTCTCATGGAATACCACATTCCTGGAAAGGGCAATATCTCCACTATCCAACTTATAGACTAAGTAACCTTTTGTGGTAGTAGAATGACCCAAGTAAACAGAAGCCACACTCCTGGGCTCAAACTTGGACCTGTTGTGTTTTATAGTAGATACATAAACAAGACATCCAAAAACCTTAAACCTGCTGTACTCTGGTTCTTGCCCAAAAAGTTTTTCAAATGGTGTTTTATGATCTAGAAGTGGTTTTGGTG
Organism: Gentiana macrophylla; assembly: GCA_026214975.1. Taxonomy (NCBI): domain Eukaryota; kingdom Viridiplantae; phylum Streptophyta; class Magnoliopsida; order Gentianales; family Gentianaceae; genus Gentiana; species Gentiana macrophylla. The sequence goes on along the minus strand of CM047816.1, from coordinate 13,244,308 downwards.
TACAGTTGATCAGATGAGTGGCATGTAGTACACAAAAACCCCAAAACTTAATAGGTAGAGAAGCCTGAAATTTTAAAGCTCTAGCCACATTTAACACATGTTGATGTTTCCTTTCTACCAAACCGTTTTGTTGAGGTGTGTGTGTGCAAGAGGTCTGATGTATGATACCTTTTGCAGCATAGAAATCTACCATATCAAACTCATTTCCATTATCTGTCCTGATGACTTTTATATGAACATCAAATTGTGTAACAACTTATTGACAAAAACTCTGCACTATGGCTCTTGCCTCTAATTTATTATGTAGTAAGTAAATCCAAGTGTACCTACTATAGTCATCAACTATAGTAAGAAAATACTTCTGCCCTTGAATAGTTTCATAAGGATAAGGCCCCCACAAATTATCAAATGGACCAACTCAAAAATTGATTTGACAACAGACTGACTTAAACTGAAAGATAATTGTTTCTGTTTTGCTAATGGACACACATGACAGATTGTGTCTCCTGGAACTTGGACCTCAGGTAACTGTTGTGCAATCTTCCTCAGCCTATTGTGAGACGGATGCCCTAACTCAGTAGTGCCCAAAGATATCATCTCGGTACTGCTCTGCTTTTGAAAAATCGCCATATTGCATAGGATCGATCTTTGGTTGAAAGACATACAAACCCCTCTGTTTTTCAGCTGATCCAATCATCCCATGATCCTGATCCTGTATAACACACTTATCAGATTCAAACAAAACCTTTACCCTAGGGTTTTGTGTCACCCTACTTAATGATATAAGGTCGAACTTGAAACTGGGAATGCAAAGTACTCCTGTTAACAAAAGATTCTTAGTTAACTGTACATCACCAATGTGTGACACCAAGACACTCCTGCCATTTGGTAGATTAACATGGACATTCTGAACTGCTTCATGACTAACAAAATGACTCATACTGAATACTACATGATTTGTAGCCCCTGAATCCAAAATCCACACATTAGATGGATTACCTGCATTTAACTCATTTGATGGCTGGAAAGCAGCTGATAACACTGATGCTTGATTCACATAGTGATGCTGGTGATCTGTGGACTCTTGCTTACCAGATAAAAGCTGCTTGAACTGACTGTATTCTTGTTGAGTAAGAGTAACAGTAGTACTACTCCCACTGCTGTTATCCTTTTCTGATTGCACATCAGTTTGATCACTAGCTGCTTCCACCATGTTTATCCTGCTTCTTGGCTTAAATCCTGGTGGAAATCCATGTTTCCTGTAGCATACATCTTCAGTATGGCCTATCAAACCACAAAAAGTGCACTGTGGTTTCTTGCCTGACTGACCATTGTGTTTCCTGGTCTCTATTCCTGCATTATTGCTAATAGGCCTTCTATTTTCACTTTGTTGATTCTGACCATTTTGAGACATATTAGTTCGATTAAACATCACAGTAGACTCTCCAAAACGTGAGACCTGACCTCCATGTCCCTTCTGCCTCTCAAATTTAAGAGCTAAGCCAAACACTACCTTGATGTTAGGTATAGGAGACATAAGCAACACATGTGACATCACAGGTTCAAAATGATCATCCAATCCTCTTAGGAATCTAATCACACATTCTCTCTCATTATATCCAACAAAAGTAAGAATTACTTGACATCTACAAGCAGGATTACAAGTACAACTAGGTACAGGTTTCAAAACATTTATCTCATCAATCAATATCTTCATTTTGTTGAAATACTCAGTCACGGTGGAACCGTTTTGCCTAGTGGTATGAAATTCTTCTAGTAGACCTGATAAACGAAACACATCTAGATTAGCAAACCTGTCCCTGAGATCTTCCCAGACATCTTGAGCACTGTTAATCCATAGAAGACTCTGTGATATCTGTTTAGCTACTGAATTTCGAATCCAAGTAGTGACCATTATGTCACATTGCTCCCATGCATTATACCTCGGATCTCCCACAGCTGGCTTGGGTAGAGATCCGTCAATGAAACCAGCTTTGTTCTTCATAATCAGCACATGCCTTGCTGATCTATTCCAGGAGTGATAATTCCTGCCATTCTCATAGAGAATTGGCTGAACCAGAACTAAGGAAGGGTTTTCATTTGGATGAATGTAAAACGGACTAGAAACCGGTATAATCTCTGGATTTTGTGGCTCAACTGCTGCCATTGATGAATCGAGACAATAGATTCTCAAATTCACCAGCTAAAAACTTGATTGATTCAAAGAAAGAAAATGATTCTGCGGAAGAAATGCTCTGATACCATATTGAAATCAGAAAGGGAAAAAAAACTGGAAATCAACTAATTCATTGTCTGTGTTGTTATCTATTACACTGTACTAGCTGGATATATATACACTTTCTACTTACTAACTTGTGTAACTGCCTACTAACAACCAAAAAACTGCTGCTAACTAACTGTTAATATCCTAACTAACTCACTAACTGCAACATAGTGTCCCATAGAAGCTTGTATGTCTCTTCCAAATCTAAAATCAAAAAAATACATTTTCAGAGCAATTTCATTTTACATACACAGACTTATAGGAAAAATATAATAAGTAATGACCCATGTCTTGTTGTATACGTAGGTGAACCCACAATCACATATCAAAATGATCGATAAAGCTACCAGTGGCATTTCTTGTGAAGCTACTGCACCTTACTTGAATCATCCACTTGAATATTTCACAGATATACTCGATACACTAAATATTATTGGAAAAAAATTGAACAAGGAGAAAAAAAATAATGTATACATATGTAAAAATAAAAACCAAAAAGTAAACTAAATGAAGGTAAACTCTGTGATCTGCTCAAAGTCCCAGCATTTCGGTTGATAACGCACCGGAATGGTTTAATATTATCAACATTTTGCTTCCAGCAACACAACTAAGCCCACCCCGGCACAGAACGTTTTTTTAGGAGCAATTTTTAAAAGGACATGATCCGTCACACCACAACAGTAGCCAAAGATGCAAGAAGCAACATAACACATCTTGCCAGCAAATAAACCAAGAGCAGAAAGCACCGACGACTCGGACACCGGAATCCTATGTAAAGATCCAAATCAAGCTACCTGTCACTCATTCCAAATAATATAGACCAAAACAAAACCTTGAAAACAGCTGCATAGAAGAAACAGACTTACTTCTTAGCATTTGATAGTGAATACTGATTGGCATTCATGTGAAAACAGGAGCGGATACCAAAAAATGGAATTTTCAGTACCACCATTTTGAGTACAAATAAAATTTACAACGAAAAACGTCACCATTTTAAAATAGTACTTTAAATATACAACCTAATATTTTTACTAAATCATCCTATCAATTTCTAAAGATTTACAAAATAATGAAGCTGTAAATTTCAAGAGAATTACCTTCATGAGAGGATCTTTGATCAACGCCAAATTCATGTAAACCGCGTATGTAAAAGTTCAAAGTTCAAGGAAATTGTCATTGTGAGTTAACATTGAATCCTATCAAGTAACATCAACATACCACTTCAGTTTATTCAACAATCGTTTAATCGCACGACATAAGTATTACCTCATGACTCATAAGACTCAAAGCCACAAAGTAAAAATGAATTCTTATTGCATCGTAACAAATGCCAAAGAGTACCTACTTAAAGTCCCCTTTCTATACTATTCTAACACTAATCTCAGTCATACTTGCATCTCATTGTTGAAACTTTAAAATAGTCATTAAAACATAACTCGTCTATGCATAAGATTCTGAAAAAAGAAGATGTGATATCAGTGAGTAATATGACAACAACACAATTATTTTTTTCCAAACATAAGGGCCATATTAGTATTATAAAATTATATTGATTAATAATCATCAAGTCATCGCGTGCTTTCAAGAGTCATATACCTACATATGACACTGAAGACCACCAAAACCTTAGAAATGGCAGCATTATCCAGCCTTCTCGTTTTCCACAAATATGGAACAGCAGCACCGACTGTTTGGAGTTGAATTCCGTCTTCCATGTACTTCTCTTTACCTGCCAATGTATTGTAGTATCATGCGCCATTGGTGAAATCCATAACATTATCTCTCTCATTACCTCACTCCGTCCTTCTGCTAACAATTCCTATACCCATGCATCTTTATTAGCTTCGGTCTCGTCATTGGTGTGCATTTTTTTATTTTATTTTTTTGGCGTGCAGCTTTTTATGATAGATTAAATCGGCATGAAAAAGAAGGTAAAACAATTAACTTGCACAAACACAAAAAGTAGAAATCTTATGTGAAATAAAATATCTTACCTGTCAACAAAAAGCCAGAGAACAACATCATTGCCAATTTGCCATAACAAAATAAAAATTGTAATAGAATCACATAAACCTAATGATTTCTTTAAACCTTTTGTTCGGCCTCCGAATTGCAAATCGGTATCAGTGGCTTCTCAGTTCTCATCCATCAAAGATCGTCGAATAAGATCCAATGTATCCTGGGGTGAGACCAACAAAGATTACATCTAACAGATTCCAATGTAGTTGACAAATAGCCGGCAACAAAGTTCAACAGCAGAAAGAATATGATGCATAATCTTCAATATTACTTCTTTAACTCAAATCAACAAACAAATTGTAATTAGACACAAATAAAAAAATCTCAGATGAAAAGATTACACAAAAATCAAAATTAAAAAACCCAAAAAGCGTAGGATACAAATTGAGATTCAGCAAATAAAAAATGAAACTTACCAGAAATTGTTCAAGAGTGTCAACTGTCCGAACACAACATCGACTGACCCCCGCAAACGCAAACCCTAAACAGAACAAAGTATCGCAGCCACACATCAATTATAAGGATTTCAGTTTATTTCCCGCAAATATCAATAAAAGGGACAAAATAGAAAACAATTATTGATGACATATAATAAAAAATCAAAGAACACACAACATATTGAAGTAATCGAGAATAAAAGATTGATGCAACCAAGGGGAACCTATGAATCAGCCCAAATCAAATGAGACAAAAGATAAAACAGATTAGTATAAAGATTTTTTTTTTTGGATTCAGATTAGCATAAAGATTTAGAAAAAAACCAAAAATATGGAATAAATGAGAGGGTAATGAATATTGAATTGGAATAAGTTTAATTTTTGAAATGGTCGGTTAGGTTTAGCGCGTGAGTTTTGTCAAACATAGTTGGCTTGAGGCGTTGTCGATTAAGATTTTAATTTTATATTTTTGACAAAAATTACCGAAGTATTCCTGAACATTTATTTGACCGGCATTTATTATTTTCCGTCGGTTACGGGATTTTTTTGAGCGACAATATTTGCAAACCCGGAAAATACCAGATTGACCGGCTCCAGACCCGCTTCATTTCCTAAAATAAAAATATACTTTTAAAATCCATCATTAACTCCTATTAATTCCCAAAATTCAAAATTATTATTCAAAATTCAAAATTCAAATTCTTATTTCCTTTTATATCAGATTCCAAAAATCTGTATATACATCTATATATATTTGAAAACACAATTTTACTTAATTTACACGGGATTTGCCCCATTATTTGACCCAAAGCCCGGAATACACCTGTATTTCTTTTTCCCCTACGGGTATATAAACAAACTATTTGGCTCTTGCTCAAACCCGAGATATTTTGGACGCAGTGACAAGAAGAAAGCAGAGCAGTTACAACATACATTGTCTCTATTCAGTGAGTTTTTCTCTCTTATTCTCCTTTTTTTTTTCTTTTATTAATATAGCAAATATCAATTGATTTTCGTAGATTTTTCAGTATCCATCATTTTTTTATCTTTTGTTGCAGATAGTGTAACGAAAATGTCCGTCAGAAAGCTTGCCTACACTTATGATGCTTTGATCCTTCACGATGAGGTCATCAAGATGATTTACATCAAGATGATTTCAGTAAACTCAACAACTAAGAGACGGTTAAATTCTCATATGTTTTAAAAAATTTAAACAGATGCGTTTAAAGCAAACTAAGATGCATTGCTCGGATGTAAACACCAAGAAAAAGCATGTATGTGTTGAAGCCAAAGCAACAACATGAAAACTTTAATACATTTATGAGAAAAGAGAACTCGTGTTTTATATATATATATATATATTATATAGAGAGAGATGTATACATATAGCAATTGAACATTAGGATTCTATCAGCATAAGAACTTATGCATCTAAGGCGGCTGAGGCATGTTGAAATTTACTTAGTGTTGACATATTTTTTATGATTTAATTTTTCTATCATTCGTTTGCCAGTTATTATTTATTTTGATATCAAGTTTAGAGCGTTTTGTCGCTCTTAATTGCATATATTATTCGACGGAGTGTTTTCCTTTTGAAATTAGTGCGACTTAATACCTATTGAGTAGCAAGTAATGACATAATAAGCAAATAACTTTAGTAATTTGTTTATTTTGGGGTAATTATATGTTATCAGATCAAGTTAGTTACTATGTTTAATTTGGGATAGTATTAATTTGTAGTGTAAACCGACTAACCAAACCGATTAATTGAAAAACCGAACCGAACCAAACCGTCTATGCTATGATTGGTTTTGGTTTCATATTATTCAAACCGAAATATTTGGTGAGGATTTGAAAATACTTAAAACCGAACCGTGAACACCCCTTTTATCCAATCATTTGTACGGTTTTGTCATGTCAGTAAAGAGAAAACATCATTACGCCCGTTTGGGGAAATCCAATAAAATTGAAACTATATAGATTACATCATTACCAGGGGCGGAACCACCCATGAGGCTGGGTGGCCTCAAGACCACCCCAACTTTAGAAAAAAAACAAATTTTATATATATATTTCAAATAATATTGATATTATATTTCACAATGTCTACTTACAAACAATTTAAACAAATAGCTTGCTGGAACAGGCATTTGTTTCTTTTCGCATAGGCGGGTGTTTGATTCTCACGGGCAGGGATTTTTTTTTTTCCTTTCCTTTTTTATGTTATGTTTTTGAGAAGAAAAGACAATTCATTAAAATATGTCTGTCAAACTAGCAGATATCCGAGGGAGGAAATAAGCCCCATGAAACCGTGCCGACTAGATCTAACCTTTTTTTAGCTAACAAGTGAGCTAGTTTATTGCCTTCACGCTTGACAAAAGAAAATTTAAAAAGTGAAACAATTTAAGAAAGTCCGGCAATCTTCAACAATGTTGCTCAAGACCGATAAGTCTTACTGCTTGCAAAAGTTGAGGGAGTCTGTCTCAACTATTCTCAAACATAAATCACAATGAGGATTGGGTGTAGGGGGATTGGGAGTGCAAAACTCTGCATTCTTAGGAAAATGGTGGTGGAGGTTCTTCGAAGTTGAAAAGGGGTGTATGTGGAAGGACCTTATCCACTTACTTTATGGGGCTAATGGCGGCCTTAGGCAGGATACTGGGTCGGGTAGAAAAGGTAAGGTTTGGTGTAGCATAGCCTGCAATATTCAAAAAATTGAGAAGTAAGTGGTGAACCTTATATCATCCTTGAGGTGGAAAGTGAGTGACGGTAGTAGAGTTAAATTTTGGAAGGATGCTTGGGCAGGAGATGAGACCCTCGTGTGTAGGTTCCCAAGACTTTTTAATCTTGCCTCTGACAAAGAATACATAGTTAACCAATGCAGAAAATTGAATGTGGAAGGATGGGATTGGTGTGGGATTGGAGACGCCGAATTAAGGGTAGAGAACTCAGTGAGCTGGTGGACTTGATCGCTTTTCTCCCAGATCTTGCACTTAATACTTGGCATCATGATACCCTTTTTGGAGCTTAAATAGTCACGGCTCTTTCTCTGTAGCTAGTCTAAAGACTACCTTGTTTGATACCGTTAGTGTTTTGCCTCAAATGCGTCACACTCTTTCCGTTGGAATAACACGGTTCTGTCTAAGGTAAATATTCACTACTAGAAGGCGGCTAGGTGTAGGCTCCCTTCCCTACTTAACCTATCGAAGTATTGGACTTCCTAGTCTCTTGTGTACTACGGAGGATGAAAATCACTTGTTTATGCTTTGTCCTTTCGCTGCGAAGATTTGGTATAAATTCTTTGCTTGGTGGTGTTACAACTCGCTCCCCCAAGAGTTTGGCAATCTTTCCATCACTTCACTCCGTTGCATGTGAAACTCGGCAATTTCTCCAATTAAGGTTTGGAATCGTGTGTTGGAGTATATGGAAACGAAGAAATTACTCTATCTTCAACTCAACGTCTACCTCAGAAGAAGACATTTATGGAGAAATCCAATTGCGTAGTTTTGCTTGGATAAACGGTCGGTGTGACAAATTCTTTTTAGATTTGACGAAGTGGAAATAGTACCCCATAGATAGCTTGTGCTAGTTGTCTAGTTCGTTTTGGATTCGCTTTAGTGAGGAGTTTTTATTTCTCTCGACTTGTGTATTTTGTATTTTGGAGGAGTTAATAGCTTGTATCTTTTCTTATGTGGCTTATCTATTCTCTTAATCGATAAGACCCTTAATAAAATTCCTCTTCAAAAAAAATGTTGGGTGTTGGGCTAATTAATGAATTGTTTTAAGATGAATATTAAGGGTAGGGTAGGGGTGGATGAAGGGTATTGGGGTGTTAAAAGGATTTTTTGTTTGTGGGGTCATAAAAGAATTTTTTTCGGCAATCCAAAAACAATTTTAGAGCGAGAGGTAGTGTTGTCGAACAGAATCACTCACGAAAAATCTCGTGTTCGATTCGTTGGTATTTGTGATCGTTTGTTTGTTTATCTTAACGAATCAAGTTCGAACATGATTATAAACTCGTTTCGTAAACGAACGAAATGAGCAAATTCGCGAACGTTCGATTATGTTTGTGAAAATGCACATATAGTTAAACCAATTCATCTACCCTAACACATACGATGATAAGTCATATATAAATCTAATAGATATATACTCTAGAGTAATTTTATAGAATATTTATACAGTTATCCAAATGTTATTAGTACTACGATGTTTTGAATTTACTTTGTACTTTGTTATTTATTCATTTGGACTTGATTATTGACACTTTAACGAGCCAAACTCGAACCGGACTTGAGCTGGAAAGCAAAAATTATGTAATAAATCAAACTCGAACACGAGCATGAACAAATTTTCTTTATAAATGAAGCTGATCTTGAATATAATTTTTGTTCTTTAAAAAAATAAACAAAAACGAACAAACTCATGACCTAAACGAAAGAAGACCCAAACTAAAAAATCCAACAAGAAATTTGACTAACCACCCGATCCTCCCTTTGTGGGGTAAGGTAAATCTCTTATGGGAAAGATCCACAATAATTACAGATCTTCTACGTACTCCGATCTGAGGAAGAGAACCGTGTAATGGTGTAATTGATGCACATCATTCCTGCCTGTATCAAACGGTTGATTTTTTAATTGTGCCAAAACAAACTTAAAAATTATGATTTATGTTTTTCAGGTTAGGTTTTATTTGTTCCGGTTGTTAGTAGTATGGTTTCTAATATTTTTGTTCACCTTAAGAAATTTTTTTTCGTTCATTCCATGCATACTTTACACACTAAATACACTAACAATGATATGATAATTACATTGTGTCACAATGACGTTTATCATCATTAAAAAAAAAAAAACATCACTCTGAAATAGAACGATGATTTACCTAAAATAAAAAAATAAAATTAGAATGATGATATTTTATTGTTTATTTTTATTTTTTTTACCATTTTTACTTTGGACTTTTTTTTTTTTTTTTCTGAAAATCATTTTTACTTTGGACTTTGGAGCCCATGTTTTCTTAACCCTTTAAATCGGCGGGCCTAAAAAAACGAAAATAAAATGAAAAACCCTAGTATCCAAAAAAATAAAAAAAAAAAAAAAAAAAAACCCTAAGTCGGTGACTGACGCTATATATAGAGATGCAAATGGTGTAGAAGATTTTATAAAGGAATAACAGTTATCAAGGAGGAGAAAAATTCTGGAGAGATCTCTCACGATGAAACGAAAGAGACGTCATACAGCCGATTCACAGGTAATTAGAGTTGTTTTTTTGGGTACGATGAGTATATATATATATTGGAATTTTAGGGTTAGGTTTTAGTTCCGTCTTAAAGGGAAATTTTATGATATTTTATATAGTACGTATTTGAAATTAGTTAGTCAATGAAGGTCAAATATTCCTGGACCCACGGATCACCTTCAGTTCTTTTCTTTACGTACTATTAAGCAAGGAAATTGTAGATTTCATTTCAGCGGACGGCGGTTTGTATTTTGAATAATGCATTATTTGTGTAATTTACTCCATTGTTGATCTTATATTTGCAGGACTCTGGTCCTACATTACCTCTGAATTTCAATGATGATGAACCCCTGGTGGTAGAATCACCAGCAGTCACAACAACTATGCCGAATTCCGGGCTTGAAAAAGTTTCAATCGAAACTTTCACAGAATTACCCGCTATTGGTGCATCAGATTCCAACTCGTCTTTTTCCGTGCTTCTTGGTATCTGTGCTCCTCCCCTTACGGGGGAGGTTGCCGGTGATAGTGAAGAACAACGAGTACCGATTGATCTTGTTGCGGTACTCGATGTTAATGGTAGCATGAGGGGTAAAAAGCTGTCCCTTCTGAAATTCGCCACCAAGTTTGTGATTGATCATATGTTGCCTTGTGATCGCCTTTCGATCGTTGAATTTTCTTCGAAAGCTCGGAGGATATTACCTCTGCGTAGGATGACTGAAAGTGGTCGTAAAGATGCTGAATTCGCCGTTGATTTGCTCCGTGAGGGTGGAGGCACGAATATTGTCGCGGGCTTGAATATGGGAGCCCAAGTTCTTGAGCAGCGCCGTGAGCGTAATGCAGTTAGCAGCATTATTTTCCTTTCGGATGGACAAGATACTGTGAATAGTAGTGGTGTATACAACACTTTTTCATCGAAAATCGCTCACGGCCCCCACCCGCATATCTCAAAAAAATATCATCTTCGGTTTCGGGTGTCAACAACACTGAAGTGTCACAGGGGCAAAGATTTCCGGTTTACACTTTTGGTGTTGGTAAGGATCATGACGCGGTTGCAATGAATGCAATTGCTGATGGCTCTGGTGGCGGCACTTATTCCTTTGTTGAATCAGCTGAAATGATTCCGAGATCTTTCGCTACGTGCATCGGTGGTCTATTCAGCGTTGTTGCACAGGATGTTCGTGTGGTGGTTTATTCGGCTTCGCCCGGGGTAGAGATTAAATCCATCCCTTCTGGAAGGCACAAAAACGAGATTAATTCGGAACAAAAGCAGGGGACAATACATGTTGGAGATTTGTTTGCAGAAGAAAAGAAGGAATTCTTGGTTTATCTCTCTGTTCCAGCTGCACATCCAGATGACCATATGTTGACAGGTATATATTAAACAAGCAACTCTTCTGATTTTCGATTTTTCGATTTTTCGATTTTTCGATTTTTTCGAATATTCTAATTCTGTCATTGTGTATTCTGATTTTCTTTCAACAGGGGACGAAACGGTTATCAAGACACCGTTGCTGGACGTTGTTTGTTACTACCGTACCGCCTTCACTGGCGAAATCGTGCAAATAGATGGCCCGAGCATCGAGATTCCCCGCCCGGTTAAACTGACGCGTAGGGAGAAAAAGGTAAACTTGGTGGTGGACGGGCAGAAAAACCGTGTTGAGGTGGCGGAAAGCATTGCAAAGGCGAAAGAAATGGCTGATAAAGGGAAAATACAAGAGGCCAAGAAAATGCTAACAAAGAGCCGAGAGACTTTGTTGGCTTCTGCATCGGCTCAGTCGGGTGCTGATGTGGTTAACTGGCTTAAAACCGAATTGCACGAAATAACAGAAAGAATGGCTAATATGGATTTGTATGCTGCTATCGGGATTGAGCGCGCACGGTGCACAACGAGCCACAGCTCGGAGGTTGAGGGGATGTAGTGGTAGGGGTTCAAAAGGTTCAAAAGGCGGGCGACCGCGACCGCGACGAAATGGGTTATATTCAGCAGCCTATGAAACTAGAAAGATGCGTGAAATGCAAGATAAGCTCGAAAAGTCGAGTAATAAGCCAACTAATCGAGGTGGTCGGAAAAAGAAAAAGACTATACTTGATGTGATTGTTGTGACAAATACATTGATGTGATATATTTTGTGGGGTTTTAATAAGAATTTCCTTGTTTGAATTAAGGTTTTAGTAGTTTTAAATTAAACGAATAAATTGTACTTGACGGTAGTTATTGACGGTTTTTATTTTTATTTTTTTTTATTGCTTCAAGTATCACTAGTTTTTCATTCATTTATCTTTCGAGTTTGCAGCTGATATATGCTTTAGTAATTTATATTTAGCTATGTGGGACCAAATATTTTTTCGTTTTTTACCATTTACAACTAAAAAAAAAAAAATGGATGTGTCGTGAGATGATCAGGGGCAGATATAGGATTTTAGGCAAGTGGCAATAAAATTTTTAAAGACAAATAAAAAATTTAAGAAAATGCAAACAATATATTTTGTATATATATTACTGCCGAATTAAGGAGGAGCGATTCTCTCTCTTGGTTGTATGTAATTTCATGGCTGAGATGATAGATGATGTGTATCCCAGCCGTAGATTTTGGACTTTTAGAAGTAACTCTATAGTTATGGTTTATTTTTGTCGATATGTTGAATTTGTTGCGTATTTTCTTATGGAAACCGATTGCTACAAGTTAATTAAAAACTTTCATGGAAATAAAAACTTCCCCGATGAAAGACCGACCTGCCTACGAGCAATAAGAGCAATGATACGATAATGACGAAAAGAGCATAATCAATTGACACAATATTGATCTATATCATCAATTATTGTGGGATCTGAGATCAATTAATCTAGATCCCACAAAAATCAATAGTGTAAATCAACGCCATGTCAATTAATTATGTTTTTCGTTGTGATCGTGAGCGGACGCATTGATCTCGGGTAAGGGGGGTTGGGGAATAAATTTTTTAAAGGCAAATAAAAAATTTGATGGGAGGCAAACGATATGTTTTATACATGTATTAGTGTGATTTTTCCGGATCAAGGATGATGATTCTTTTTAGTTGTATGTGTAATTTTCATGAATTGGTTGTGATGGTATCATGTAGCTCCGCCATTGGTTGTGATGGTATCATTTCTCAAGCAATAAAGGTTTGCATGTGGAAACCAATAGAAGTAAATGAGAGAATACATTATTTTGTCTGTATCGTATTATGCATCGTTTGATAATCTCAAATCTTCTACATTAAATTCAAATATATATACTTTTAAATAGAGAACATGTGATGATATTAATAGTTTGATAGGTCACGTCCATACCTACCCATCCTGAGTCTTCATCTCTTATTAACCTAATAAGGTTCCCGTCTCATCTACTCATCATGAGAGTAACTCTTCAGTCTCCCCTTGTGGAAAAAGGCAATAGCTGCTTCTAAGAAGGTCCAAATTAAAAATCCAATAACAACTCTGACCTAAAACCACATGATCCTCCCTATATGGAGTATGGCAAAGTTGTTATGGCGCATATCCACAATAATTACATATAATCTACTCCTATGAAAGAAAGAGAACTGTGTAATGGTGGAACTAGTGCAGTAAGGTAAGGTAGGATGGTAAAAAGATAGGGTGAGACAGGGTAATGGGTAGGATGTGTGGTAGGTAGGCAACAATGAGTAGAGTAGTGAAAGATGGGAGGGTAAGATGGGGTGGTGTGGTAGGGTAATGTGCATGGTAAGATAGAGCTACCCCACCCCACATAACCATACACTTTCCATCTTACCCTACTCTACTTGACCCATCACTCATCTCTACCTATCAGTCGATGTGTAACCTAATATGAAATTGGTTATCCCACCCCACCTAACCTTATACTTTCCACTCTACCCTATCATCCATCTCTACCTATCAGTCGATATGTAACATAATACGAAATTTGGTTTATTTCGTTTTTTATTTTTCAAACGCGGAAATGGAATAAGTTCATCCCACTCCATTCTCATAATTTTATTGTATTACATTCTTGCAAAACAAACGTGCCATAATCTACTCCTAGGGGTGATAGGGTTTTTGGTTTTTTTTTTCTTTCTTATTTATAAAATCTAGCGGTTATATATGGTTTCTAATTTATAAACCAAAACCATAAGTTTTAAGGTATAAACAATTTGTTCGGGTTGGTCCTGGTAAATCATTTTCTTACAAATCAAAATGTATTTGGGAACAACAGATGATAATGAATGTGATACTTCAATATTATTATATTTATGTAGTTAAAGAGATGATTTAACAATGCTTTGTACTAAAGTAACTCCTACCCATGCAAAAATAAGGTCTTAAAATCAATCACCTTCTCAACCACCATCGAAAATAATAAACTCGATGTGCACCACGAAATCTCCTGGTCGAGACAAACAAGAAGATGAAAAAAAAAACGCCCAATTCCTTATATCAGTTCATCAATGTATGTATGTATATATATATATATATATATATATATATATATTTTGTGTGTGTGTGTGTGTGTGTGTGTCTAGGGGTGTCAATGAAGAATTAAACCCCTACAAAATGATCCGGACCAAACACTTTAAATCCAATTTAAAAACAAACGGTTCATGTGATGTCACACATGTCTCCACACCGTGTAATTAAATACATCACCTAAAAACCTCCCCTTGTACCAAGCAATTCACGTGAATTGCAAGGTCAAAGAGTACTGCCGCCCTAAAAACCTCCCCTTGTACCAAGCAATTCACGTGAATTTCAAGGTCAAAGAGTACTGCCGCCGCTGCCGAAGTGTGAGAGAAAGAGGTGAGAAAATAAAGCGTGGTCCGGTCATTGGTTGGTATACCGTTCTTGATCCAAATGAAGGAAAAATCGCGAGTAGACCAACCTTGTGATTCAGCGTTTTCTAGGAGATCTTTTGTTCGTGCCTTTGAATCTGAATCGTTTCACAGTTGACATCTGTTATAGGTAAGGATTATATGATTGATGGGTTATGAATTTATGATTTTTAATTGATTTAATTCGTTTTAGTTGTCTGTAGTTAATTAATGGTTGCACGAATTTCAAGTCGTTACTTTGCTGGGAAAAGTAGATTGATCGTCGGAAAAGAATGGGATTCGGCACCCCCGACGCGGCAAAATCCACCACCGCAGAGGCCGAAGCCTCAAATCCGATTCGGTTCCAACAGCACACAGTACACTATCACGTAGGGTTATGTCAGCACGAATTAGTATTATTTATTAATTTAATTATTAGTATTATTATTATGATGATGATTATTGTTGTAATATTTTATTTCGATGTTATGTAGTAATGTTACATGTAGTGATGTCATTTATGGTGGTTTATTTATGATAAGGGAAGTATGATAATTCATTATGACAATATGTGCATGACTACGGAACGTAACAGTACACATTTATGGTGGTTTTTTTTTTCGTTTTTTATCATTTACAACTATTAAAAAAAAAAAATGGATGTGTGGTGAGATGATCAGGTGCAGATGTAGGATTTAAGGTAAGTGGCAATAAAATTTTTAAAGGCAAATAAAAAATTTAAGGAAGTGCAAACAATATGTTTTGTATATATATTACTGCCGAATTAAGGAGGGCAGTTACCTCTCTTGGTTGTATGTAGCTCCGCCACTAGAGATGATAGATGATGTGTATCCCAGCCGTAGATTTTGGACTTTTAGAAGTAACTCTATAGTTATGGTTTATTTTTTGTCGATATGTTGAATTTGTTGCGTATTTTCTTATGGAAACCGATTGCTACAAGTTAATTAAAAACTTTCATGGAAATAAAAACTTCCCTGACGAAAGACCGACCTGCCTACGAGCAATAAGAGCAATGATACGACAATGACGAAAAGACATAATTAATTGACACAATATTGATCTATATCATCAATTATTGTGGGATCTAGATCAATTAATATAGATCCCACAAAAATCAATGGTGTAAATGTTGTGTCAATTGGTTGTGTCTTTTGTTGTGATCAGGGACGGACGCAGGATCTCGGGTAAGGGGGTGGGGGAATAAATTTTTTAAAGGCAAATAAAAAATTTGATGGGAGGTAAACGATATGTTTTATACATGTATTAGTGTGATTTTTCCGGATCAAGGATGACAGTTGCCCCCTTGGTTGTATGTAGCTTCGCAATTGGTTGTGATGGTATCATATAGCTCCGCCATTAGTTGTGATGGTATCATTTCTCAAGCAATAAAGGTTTGCATATGGAAACCAATAGAAGTAAATGAGAGAATACATTATTTTGTCTGTATTGTATTATGCATCGTTTGATAATCTCAAATCTTCTACATTAAATTCAAATATATATACTTTTAAATAGAGAACATGTGATGATATTAATAGTTTGATAGGTCACGTCCATACCTACCCATCCTGAGTCTTCATCTCTTATTAAACCTAATAAGGTTCCCGTCACATCTACTCATCGATCATAAGAGTAACTCTTCAGTCTCCCCTTGTGGAAAAAGGCAATAGCTGCTTCTAAGAAGGTCCAAATTAAAAATCCAATAACAACTCTGACCTAAAACCACATGATCCTCCCTATATGGAGTATGGCAAAGTTGTTATGGCGCATATCCACAATAATTACATATAATCTACTCCTATGAAAGAAAGAGAACTGTGTAATGGTGGAACTAGTGCAGTAGGGTAAGGTAGGATGGTAAAAAGATAGGGTGAGACAGGGTAATGGGTAGGATGTGTGGTAGGTAGGCAACAATGAGTAGAGTAGGAAAAGGTGGGAGGGTAAGATGGGGTGGTGTGGTAGGGTAATGTGCGTGGTAAGATAGAGCTACCCCACCCCACATAACCATACACTTTCCATCCTACCCTACTCTACTTGACCCATCACTCATCTCTACAGTCGATGTGTAACCTAATATGATATCTAACATCTATCATCTCACCACACATTCATTTTTATTTTGTTGTTGTAAAAAGAGAGAAAAAATTAGTTCCACAAAGCTAATTATATAAATAAGAGAGCATCAGCTGCAAACTTGAAAGGTAATACATGAATGGAATAGAAAACCAGTGAAACTTGAAGCTAAAAAAATGTGAATAAATACGACAAAAACTACCACCAAGTACAGTTTATATTCTTTTTAAAGCTTGAACCTAATTTCAAACCAAGAAACTCAATTTTTATTAAAAGCACACAAAATATCACATCGAAATGTCACAACAATCATATCAAATATTCTCATAAAGGATCGCAAAGGCCTAAGATAGGTTACTGCTATTTTTCCATGTTTTCCGACACTCCGCTATACTTTACTATGTTTTGATATAATTGTTATGACAGCTCGTTGTAATATTACGTTGTGACAGTAACAGAACTAGTTGGAAAAAAAATTTAAAAAAAACAGGCCATCAATATATAGGATAAGTTTCTTAAGTAGTCTTCTTTTTCCGACCACCACGATTAGTTGGCTTATTATTATTACTTTTTTCAAGCTTAGCTTGCATTTGACGCATCTTTGGAGTTTCATAGGCTCCACATGATGCCACTTTTCCTGAACGTCCCATTGCCAACTGCATCCGTGGCGCCGCTCCTGAACATCCCTTCCGTGCCATCAACTTTGGCGCCTTACGAGTTGCGGCTCGTTGTGCACCGTGCGCGCTCATGCCCGATAGCATATAAGCTGCTCCTTCACAAGCATACAAATCCATACTAGCCATTCTTTCTGTTATTTCGTGCAATTCGGTTTCAAGCCATGTAACCACATCAGCACCCGACTGAGCCGATGCAGAAGCCAACAATGTCTCTCGGCTCTTCGTTAGCATTTCCTTGGCCTCTTCTAACTTTCCTTTATCAGCCATTTCTTTCGCCTTTGCAATGCTTTCCGCCACCTCGACACGGTTTTTCTGCCCGTCCACCACCAAGTTTACCACTTTCTCACTAGGCGACATTGTCATTGGACGGGGAATCTCGATGCTCGGGCCATCTATTTGCTCGGTTTCACCTGTGAAGGCGTTACGGTAGTAGCATACAACGTCCAACAACGGTGTCTTGATAACCGTTTCGTCCCCTGTTGGAAGAAAATCAGAATACACGGCGACAGAATTACAATATTCGAAAAAAATCGAAAAATCGAAAATCAGAACTCAGAAGAGTTGCTTGCTTTAATACCTGTCAACATATGGTGATCTGAATGTGGTGGAACAGAGAGATAAACCAAAAATTCCTTCTTTTCTTCTGCAAACAAATCTCCAACATGTATTGTCCCCTGTTTTTGTTCCGAATTAATCTCGTTTTTGTGTCTTCCCGAAGGGATTGATTTAATCTCAACCCCAGGCGGCCGAATAAACCACCACACGAACATCCTGTGCAACAACGCTGAATAGACCACCGATGCACGTGGTAAAGATCTCGGAATCATTTCAGCTGATTCGACGAAGGAATAAGTGCCGCCACCAGAGCCATCAGCAATAGCATTCATTGCAACTGCGTCATGATCCGTACCAACACCAAAAGTGTATACTGGAAACCTTTGCCCTTGTGATACTTCAGTGTTGTTGACACCGGAGACCGAAGATGATATTTTTCGTAGATATGCAGGTGGGGGCCGCGAGTGATTTCTTGATGAAAAAGTGTTGTATACACCACTACTATTACAGGTATCTTGTCCATCTGAAACGAAAATAATGCTGCTAACCGGATTACGTTCACGGCGTTGCTCGAGAACTCGGGCTCCCATATTCAATCCCTCCACAATGTTCGTGCCACCATTGTCACGGAGTAAATCAACTGCGAATTCGGCATCTTTACGACCGCTTTCAGTCATCCTACGCAATGGGAATACTCTTCGAGCTTCCGTAGAAAATTCAACAATTGAAAGGCGATCACAAGGCAACATATGATCAATCACAAACTTGGTGGCGAATTTCAAAAGGGACAGCTTTTCGCCCCTCATGCTACCACTAACATCGAGTACCGCAACAAGATCAATCGGAACTCGTTGTTCTTCACTATCAATGGAAACCTCCCCTGGGAGGGGAGGAGCACGGATACCAAGAAGCACGGAAAAAGATGGGTTGGAATCAGATGCAGCAATTGCAGGTAATTCCGTGAAAGTTTCGATCGAAACTTTTTCGAGCCCGGATTTCGGCATAGTTGTTGTGGCTGGTGGTGATTCAAGTAAAGGTTCATCATCATTGAAATTCAGAGGTAAGGTAGGATCAGAGTTCTGCAACAATAAGATCAACAATGCAAATTACACACATAATACACTATTCAAAACAATAATGCATATATGATTTGCTTTCCTTAACATGGATTTCAAACCTCTGGAAATTAAACAATAGAAAGAAGAAAAAAAAATGAAATAAAACCTCACAAATTCAAATTAAATATAAAATATCATAAAATTTCAACCCTAACCCTAAAATAAAATTAAAAAACTCTTGAATCGTTCAAAAAAATCTCAAGTACAAACTAGAGAAACCCAAACAAAAAATACTAGGAATTAACAGAATATATTTTCTCAAAAAAAGAAACATATTAAAAACTTTGAAAGAAAAAAAAAAAACAATAAACAACAACAACTCGAATTACCTGTGCATCTCCGAATCGGGATGCTGAATTCCCGGCTGTTTGACTCTTTCGTTTCATTGTGAGAGACCTTGACTTCTGTTTTTCACTGTATAAATCTTCTATTTGCATTTATATTTATAGGGTCAGTCACCGACTTAGAGATTTTTTTTTGACCGACTTAGGGGTTTTAATATTTCTTTTTCTAGTTTTCGGCCCACCGACTTAAGAGTTAAGCAAACATGGGCTCCAAGGCCCAAAGTAAAAATAATTTTCATAAAAAAAAAGGTCCAAAGTAGAAAAGGAAAAAAGTGTAGTTCTATTTTAGAGATTTCATATTAAGAGAATTAGGATAATGACACAGTTTAGAATATTTTTTATTAACCAAATTTTTTTTATTGGGGGAAGGATAACTCCTATAATTTTAATTGGCTAATGACAAAGGCTAAAAAAAATTAAAAAAAAAACTGCGCCCACTGGGTGATAGATTTTTTTTCTTTCTTTTTTTTCCCTCCGTTTTTAAACAATCATATCTTTTGATATTGATCTTCAAACGCGATAAACTTTCACTGATATTGATCTTCGTTTTGATTCGATATAATTACATCGTTTTTCGTGAGATTTATTGTCGGAATTCACTCAGTGAATATCGACAGTGAATTTCGACAGCGGATTTTCGGAAATAACGTCGGAATACGATGAATGTGGTCTCAAAATAAAGAGCATGGAAAAATAAAAAATTTGGAGTTCTATATTAAGAGATATGTGTGTTTCAAAAAATGAATGAGAGAAAAAGTGTCTTAGTTTTTTTTTCTTTTTAAAAAGGGCGCCATAATTTATTGAAAAAAATAAATATTTTTGTCATTTATGCAAAAGTTCTAAAAAAACTTTCATTCTTCTTAATTGATGGATGTCTTTGTCCTTTCTCACCAACCCCCTTTTATATTATATTATTGTTTTTTTTAATTGTGAAATTTGGAGACATTTGGCTAGTAACTAGGGAGTTCAACATTTTAAAAACCGAACAAAATTGGGTCGAACGAATACAAAATCGAACCGCTTTTATTGTTTTTAAAACTATAAAACCGAACTAAACGATATATATATATATATATATATATATATATATATATATATATATATATATATATATATATATATATGTGTGCAGCCGTGTGTGTGTGGATAAGTTGGGGTCCTTATGGGATGCTAGGAGGGATAAGTAAAAGAGACTAGTGTTTTTCAAGGTGTAGTTTTCTTGGTTTGGGGTGGGAAGATGGAGGTAGGGAGGGGGTGATTTATGAGTTTTTATGGAAAAAAAATTGGGGAAGCATAAGGTTAAGGGTAAAATGGGGGCGTTGGGCTAAGTAATGAATTGTTTTTTTAAACAGACATTTTTGTCTCAACTGAGACTCGAACCCGAAACCTTCGGATTAATTAATGAATTGTTTTAAGATGAATATTAGGGATGGGGGTGGGGGGAAGTGATAAGTGAATTTTTTTGGCAAACCAAAAACAATTTTAGTGCGAGAGGTAGTGTTGCCGAACAGCCGCTCATGAAAAAATTTGTATTCGACTCGTTAGTATTTGTGATCGTTAGTTTGTTTATCTTAATTAACAAATCAAGCTTGATTATAAACTTGTTTCCTAAACGAAGGAACATGAGCAAACTCACGAACGTTCGATTATGTTTGTGAACATATTTATATAGACAAACCAATGTTCTATCTAACCCTAACACATAAGATGAGAAGTCGTGTATTAATCTAATAGATACTCTAGAATAATTTTATAGAATAATTATACAGTTATCCAAATGTTGTTGGTACAATGATGTTTTGAGTTTAACGAGCCAAACTTGAACCAAACTCGAGCTGGAAGGCAAAAATAAGTGTAGTAAAGGCAAACTCAAACACGAGCATGAACAAATTTTCTTTATAAATGAAGCTGAGCTTGAACATAATATCTTATTCGTTTATTAAACAAACATTTGCGAACGAACTCGTGATCTTAACGAACCAAACTTGAACATGTACTTTTGTTCGTATATTAAACGAGCAAAGCCGAACAAATTCGTGACCTAAACAAATATAAGTTTGAATAACTAATACTTGATTCGACTTTGCTCGTTAACAACACAAGTGAGAGGTGAGAGGTGAGAGGTGAGAGGTGAGAGGTAAAAGGTGGGTGCATGCGTAGGTGGTCTGGCCTATGTTCTTTTTTATTTTATTTATTTATTTATTTTTAAGGAGATATTTCTACTGTTGTTAAGAGTCAAGCTCGTGGAAAGAGGCAATAGCTGCTTCTAAGATGACCCAAACTTAAAAATCCAATAAGAACTCTAACCTTAAACCATTTGATCCTCCCTTTGTGGGGTATGGCATATCTCTTATGGCAAAGATCCATAAAAATTATAGATCTTCTACTCCTAACAGAGGAAGAGAACTGTGTAATGGTAGAACTAGTGCATATAACGAAGGATTTATTTCAATATAGATCGGTTTGATTTTTAATTGTACAGAAACAGACTTAAAAATCATGGTTATGGTTTATTTGTCCTAGTCGTTAAGTATGGTTTCTAATTAATATTTTTGTTCACCCTTAAGAAATTTTTTGTTGTCATTCCCCTCCTACTTTACACACTGAATACACTCTAACAATGATATGAGAGTTACATTGTGTCACAATGACGTTATTATACTAGAATACAATCGGTTAGCAGAAACTAATCGAGCTCCGTTTGATCTCCCAGAAGCGGAAGTTATTATACTAGAATACAATCGGTTATTGATTGATTGCACTAAATTCACTCTAACAGTGATATGAGAATTGCATTGTGTTTCAATGATGTTATTATACTAAAATACAATCGGTTATTGATTAATTTTTGTTTGGTTGATAAAGTCAAAATCATTAACCAAATGCTAATATTGTGACATAATATGATACTTTTATTAAAGTGTATTTAAGGTTTAAAGTAATCATTTCACATAGTGTGGTATGACCAGAGGAAAATTTCTCCTAATTGACTATCAATTACTACCTTACAATTGAGAAAAAGGTAAGGTTTGTCGTATTTCGCTTTTGGAAGAAGTCTTCTCCCTACAAATATTCTCCAAATTCAAAGAAATTGCATTCGTCATAAACTTGCTTCTTACAACCCACCTAAATTAAATTGGTCACATATATATCCAATAATTTGACACGTTGACTCCTTACTTTTATATTTTTTTGAATATAACATAAATAGTTTAAAAGAAATGGTAGAATAAGGTTACAGATCATTAGATTAAAATATTCGATACACACCCGGGCTTTAATAGAATACAGACTTCAAATTTAGTGCTGTGAATTTCAAAAAACACTAGCATCGGGCTCTACTCCTGGCCTATAATAAGAAGTGAAATTTTTATGATGTTGCCGGTCAGGAAATCCGGCCGGTCTGCAACTACAGTTTCAGATGCAGATCCTCTAGCTGGGGCACAGGCTCATACATGAACTGTATCATGTTTTCTGGGCCATACTTGGCTACCATTAGAGTTACTTATTTAAATACAGTGGACTTTATACATGCTCACTATCCTGGTTTTCATGTTTTTTAGATGAGGCTCAAAGTGATTGGGAAACGGATCAGGATGACTGTCGTGCATGTTACTTTAGTTAGATTTCTAAAACGATGTGTGGACGCATTTCTTTATAGAGGATGAAGCAATATAATGATCTTGAACTTCCGGAATGACTCTTAGTGGGAGCAAGTTAATTACATGCTTTTGAGAATATGAATGATCCTTTGTGACTTTTAAGATTTTCACTATGATGTAATACTACCTCCGTCCCAAAATATAAGTCGTTTTGAGTGTTTTCACACAGATTAAAAAAGCAGTTAAATGATATAAATTTCAAGTAGAAATGATTAAAATATCTTTTGACTATCATTAATTAAATGATTATAAAATATTGAAAAATAGTTGATTGTTAATTAATTTAGGGTAAGATAGAAAAATAGTAATAAATGGTAATGTAGAATGATTTATAATTTGGAACAATAAAAAAGATGTAAATTAACCTATATTTTGGACGTATGTAGTAATTAGGACATGGACCCTAGTACAAATTTTAGTATATAATATGTGACATTATTATTATTATTATTATTATTGTAGATTTTCATTTCTAATTTTCAGTTGTAAGCCTTCGTGATTCTAAATTTCAGTTTTATGACCAAAGAATTCGGTTTCGGGTAATTGGTTAAAATCTAGGTCCGATGGTTACATTTGATGTAAAAAAAGTCATCTAATTACTTCTTTAAATCAATGTATCCTTTCCTAAAAATAAAAATAAAAATAAAATAAAATAATCCACGTATCCAACTTTAAATGGATGTATATTCATTCCCCTTTTATTCAATTTTATTTAACATTAAGCAAAGCCGGCATCATTAATTGGTAGTAGTTCATATATCCAACTGTCTTGCTGACTCAAAGTGACAGATATATAAACAAAGCAATTTGATGCAATAAAATGTTTATTTTGCATTTCTGATCTAATGTTACTATCTCCTTTTCGTTGTAAAAATCATTGAAGTATTTTATTTTTTTGTCATATTCTTTATTGATACATAAAATACAAATGTATTATTTAATGTAAATTTTCAAATTTTTACACATTTTGCTCCTTTGTTGTTGTATAACCTTTTTTTTTTTTTTTTTTTTTTAAGTCTCCCAGATCCGAACCCACCTGACCGACTAATCAGTAGTTCGGCTCGGATCGTGCATCAGAAGTCGACTTTTACTTTTATCTCAATTTTTACTCGGTAAAATAATAAAATAATGGAGGAAGAAGCGCCACAGACGAAAAAAATTAATAAATGGCCCTGGCGACAAAAGTAATATTTTCATGATTATAAAGACAAAAATCACAATTATTACTTTAAAATTGTTACTTCACGTGTTAATGTTACTTTGTGTTTGATAATTGTATACTTCATATTTACGTTATTCCACATTTGTTACTTCATATTTATTCTTCATAATGGTATTCTTTTATCCTGATCAAATTACAGTTTTCTTCTATCCCGGTTTTTTGGTAATTTTATCCTTCTGGATAAAAATCTATAAAATAATTTGATAATGACATTTTAATAGTTTAATAGGTATAAAAATTAACCTCGTTTTAATTACTCATTTTGCAGTTAGTCAATGTCAAAAAAATCAAATAAATGTAACAGAGCATCATAGATATTACTAATATACTAATTTACAAGGCCGGCATCAATACTCGGAAGTCTTCTATGTATATATTAAATTAAACTGCCTGCAGTTCACAGCTCAGCAATCACCTTGCAATTCCTTAAACTATTATACACAAATATGTTATTTTATACAATTAATTAAACGTTTTCTTACGTATTCCTGAATCTTGGAACTTTCCTAACAAACATCAAGATACATCCATTTATGCGTCATCAGGAAGTGCATTTACATGTATCACTGGATCGAATCTGATTCTAATTCTCATGGTGTTCTTTTATTTACGTAGAAGTCGTTACAAATTCAAGATGCAAAATAGAAAGAGACATACATACATCTAATTGATGATACATTTCAAATTATAAAATAGTTAATTGTCAATTAAGACACATTTAAAAATATGTTAGGATTTTAGGACTATAAAAAAGATTTTTGTCAAAAAAGACATTTCATCAGTAAAGGTGAAAATAAAAGTGAATTTGAAAATAAATTACGTTGGTTTGTGTTGAAAACCAACGTAATTCACTTTCACACTCATTTTCACTGATAAAATGTTTTTCTTGACGGAAAAAATTCTTATAATTCTTCTTGCCTAACATCTTTCTTATTGTGTTTTTTAGGACCCTTATCCCATTATACAATAAAGAAAATTCGTAAAGCATCCCCCTTAATTTAGAGTGTGTTTCTGTACTCTAAGTTTTCTTGCAGTTTTCGAAAATCTTCAAACTTGAGTGACTTTGTGAAAATATCTGCAACGTCCTTGTCCTCTAAAGTAACTTTTCTTTTCTCTGTCGTTTCTAAAAGGAGTCTTAGCCTTGAGAACATGCTCTAATGACTCTTCATTACTCCTATTGAGCGTTTCTTCGTGAGATTGAAGAGTCTTCTAATTTTTCAACACTCATTACCCTTAGCTCTTTTGTATCTTCAATAGCACATACTCCCTTCATCCAAAATATAGGTTATCATAGAGTTTCCAAATTGATTAAGAAAGTGGTTAATGTAATTAATGTATGACTAAAATGACTAATACATCATTTGACTATCATAAATGCAACAGGTGTAAAACAAGTAAAAATGATTGAATGAATATAAATTAGGGGTAAGATGAGGAAAATGTTAATAAATGCTTTCTTGGTATTGTGAATGACTTATATTAAAAGACAGAATAAAAAACTAGGATGACTTATATTTTGGACGGATAGAGTACAAGATAATCAAATTTAGGCGTCAAAGAACGTAGTATTTTCTCCACCACACGTACATCTTCAATGTTATCTCCATATCTCTTCAATTTATTTACCACTGTCTTCACCCTGAAACAATAATCCGAAACAGATTCAGATTAATTAATCTTCAAAGCTTCAAAATCACCCCTTAGTGATTGAAGCCTTACTTCCATCACTTTATCAACGCCTCGATAAGTTTTGGCCCTAATCTCCCAAGCTTCCCTTGAAGTGGAGGCATCAACCACGTTCTCAAACATTGTATCATCCAAATACTAATGAATGAGGGTGAGAGCTTGTTGATCCTTCTTCTTTGTGCTTGACAAAGCCTCAATTTCATTCGGAGATAGTGTGGCTTCATTTCAGGCCTTGTATATCCTTAGCTCGACAAATTTTAAACATCTTGAAAGCCAAGTAATGCTTTCATTCTTAATTAAACACCACTTCTCATAATTTTCATTCGTTAGACAAGGAGAGATTGGAAGTTGTCAAACCATTGTTTGCCTTTTTCCACTTTAGAAAACTATAGCTTGATACTACTTTGTTATAAAATGAAGAGGAATACTACTTTTGAGGAAGAGAACACTGTCACTTGCTTTTGTTTTAGTTAGCTTTTTTCGGAGTTTTTTTATATCACTTCATCCATCATATCTTACAATTCTCTTACCAATCATTTCTTCAACTACAAAATCTCTCATCATTTCATTTTATCAACTTTATAAACTTTTAGACCATTATTTTATTTTTTATACAACTTTATTTCACCAATCATTTCATAATCTACACAAATATTAAAAAAACATCTTAATTTTCTAATTATTACTTCAATCACTTTATCTAAAACAACCCCAAATAAATTCTAAAAAAAACTTCAACTCAAAACAAAAGGAGTGTGAGATTCCAGATCGAAATATTACTGACTTTCTATAGTTTTTTACAATAAAACTATATTGTTTAGATAAAATTTTCGGATCTTAGTGGACGTACCAGCCCCCAAACTAATGGCTTTTGGTCTGCCCCTTGTGTGGGACTCAGGGACATAGCCAAAGCAAGGGCTAAGCCCACCCGACGAAAAAAATTTCTACAAATTTTTTTTTATATAATCCAACTTATGTCATCAAAACATTTTAATTAAGCTCATTCGATTGTCCGAATATACTCCATTAGTCCACCCAAGATCCGATTCCAGGCTCCATCCTTGGTGGGACTCATTAATAATGACGTATTCCCATCATAATAAATGATGGAGAAGTACTACCTCCGGTCCAAAATATAAGTCATCCTAGGAATTTTCACACAGATTAAGGAATTGGTTGAATGTCATTAATTTGAAGGTTAATGTCTAAAATACCCCTTGACTATCATTAATGCAATAGTTGTTAAGTAATGAAAAGTTGTTGAATTTATAATAAATTAGGGATAAGATAGAGAAAAAGCAATAAATGTTGCATTGGTAATGTAGAATGACTTATATTATGGGACAAGTAGAAAAGTGTAGGATGACTTATATTTTGGACCGGAGGTAGTACATTGCATGTGGTTGCGATAGTATCTCTGACGGTAATATAAGGCAAACTCATAAATGCAAAATCTTTAATTATTTATTTAATTAGTCAAGCGTGTGCTCCTTCAAATGATTATAAGTACAACTGAAATGGATGTCCAAACACTCACCTCAATCCTCAGATTTCCTATATATCATTAGTTACTAAGTACTAATTATAATCATGGGAAGTCTGCAAGGACAAGAAGCAATGTTACTACCACCCCATATTCTTATATTTCCATTTCCAATTCAAGGCCATGTCAACTCCATGCTTAGCCTTGCTGAGCTTCTCTGTCTTCAAAATCTTGATGTAACTTTCATTGTTTCTCATTTCGGTCATAATCGTCTCCTCAAACACACCGATGTTGGATCACGATTCGAAAAGTACCCCGGGTTTCGGTTCCAGACGATTTCCGACGGTTTACCGGACGATCATCCACGATCTGGGGAAAGAGTCATGGATGTTTTGACGGGAACTAAGGATGTCACTGGACCGGAATTCAAGAGAATGATGGTAGAGAAGAAATATTTCGGTGGTTCGACCAAAAGGCCGGTTAGTTGTATAATAGCAGATGGGATCTTGAGTTTTGCTGGTGATTTTGCAGAAGAGAAAGGATTCCACTTATTTATTTTAGGACAGTTGGTGCTTGCTCTTTCTGGGCTTGTTTTTCTATGCCTGAAATTATTGAAGCTGGTGATATTCCCCTCAAAGGTAATTTTTTATTAAAGTTTTGTAACAGCTTATGTTTATAATTGGACAATCAGATAATTAATAGTAATATAAATATTACAACATATAGAAAATCATCGCAGCAGCATTAGTTATGTCCGCCTTGTTATGTCTTTTGACTTTTGTTGTGTGGTTAGCATTTTTTCATCATATATATTAGTGTGTAAGCCTTCCGATGAAGATGTTTAAAATAAAATTAAACTTTCTTTTTTTAAAATTTGTGTATATTAAAAAAAAATGTTTATATGTAATGGGTCCACGCTATAAAGTTTTTGTAAAATGTTCTTGCATTGTGGAGAAAAGATTTGTAGAAAAAAAGTTTATAAAATAATGTTGTGTTATTGTGATAAAACTTTACTAATAGAAATGCTCTAATCAAATCTAAAAAATGCAGTCTATTTTTTGTTTTGGTACTCCATTATCAGTCCTTATTTTAGTATGTCATGTATATTATAATTAATAATAACATATTGTCAAATTTGACTGCCTTGCATGTTGAATAGTGAACCATAAAAATACAGATCACTATCAGTGTTGTAATCTCAAAATTTTCAACTGTTCTCTTTGCTGCTAGTGGTAAGTAAAATAAATAATCACTTACTAGTAAATTTATTGAAATTTAAATATTTTAAATAAACACAATAATTGAGATTATTATAATAACAATGTTTTGGATACAAATAATTGGGGAGTATTCCCTCCGTTCTTTATTATCTTTCGTATTTAAGAAAAAATACACAAATTATGAAAATGAGTAATTGCATTGACTTTCATTATAATATATAAAAAAATCTTGAAAAATGTAATAGTGTATTGAATATGAAAGATTAATTGATTGAATGACCCTAGAAAGTTGAAAAGTAATATTGAAAAGCGGAATTGAAAATGTAATTATGACCGATAAAAAGGAATTTTTGATTTTAGTAACTGCGACATTTAAATAGAAACGAGGAGTAAGATTTAAATAAGATACAGCACTAAACCTGTATTCTCATTGGGCACACTTTTTTATGTTTGTGTCGGTGGTTTGTTAGCGGAAGGCATGAGACATTGTTTGTCCTGATTTTTTTGCTTCTCGACATGGAGTTAAGTGATGAGGAAAATGATTTGAGATTTCAAAACATACGGTTCATATTTAGTAGTATATAAATAGTATGGAAAATTAAGATGATAGCGACAAAATCTGGAATATTTTTAAGAATGAGACAACTACATATTTTTATAGGGAGAAGAACAATGCATAATTTTTAGGGAATGAGGAGAAGATGAAATATTTCATCAATTAAGTAGAAGGGCGATTTTTGAAACTTTTGATAAAGACAAAATTATTTATTATTCATCGAAATTCACTTGTGTTAAAATTAATTGTTTAAATTCATTGCCGAAATTCATCATCGAAATTCACTAATTTTCAAAATTCATTTATCGAGATTCACCTGATTTTGGGATCATTGTCAAAATCATCATCGAAATTCAACTGATTTGGGATTCACTGGGAAGATTCACCGATTTTAGGATTCATTGTTTGTCTTACCGCTATAAAAATTATGCGATTGTCTTCTCCCTATAAAAAATATGTGAAATTTGTCATATTCTTAAAAATATTTGATTTGTGTCCTTATCCCTAATTTTCCATAATTTTTATAGCGATAAGACAAACAAATAATCCTAAAATCAATGAATCTTCCCAAGGTGAATCCCAAAATCATTGAATTTAAACGGTGAATTTTGATGATGAATCCCGAAAATCGGTGAATCTCGACAATGAATTTTGAAAATTAGTGAATTTCGACAATGAATTTCGGTGAGTGAATTTAAATAAATGAATTTGAACACAAGTGAATTTTGACCAAATGAATAAATAGTTTTGTCTTTATATGCAAAAGTTTCAAAAGCTGTCTTCTACTCAATTGATGAAATATTTTTGTCTTCTCCCTCATTCCCCCTAAATAGTATGGTCCGAATTAATTACTCCGTCATTTAATTTTATACGGAGTCATCAAGTAAAAACTTCTCTGAATTATAATTTCAGATGTGCACACAATGTCAAAATCAATGGACAATTCTCTCTCTGACACAAACACACATTGATATTGTAACGTCCATTAATTTGGCCTAAGTGTGTTATTTGAACCATAATGAATCGAATAACTATTTAGATTCATGTTTTCGTTTGCTTAAAAATGTTAACCCAACTTATCAAGTTTATTATGTCTAATGTTGTATTCATTATGGTGGCATGTAGGAAATGGCATGGATATGATCGTGAACAGCATCCCAGGAATGGAGAACTTCCTCAGACGTCGGGATCTTCCTGGTTTTTGCCGTGTAGATGAAATTAATGATCCAATACTTCAAATCATAAAAAACGTGACAAGACAAACAACAAGAGCTCAAGCACTTATATTAAACACTTTTGAACAATTAGAAGGCCCAATACTATCCGAAATTGTAAACACGTGCCAAGGCTCTACTCAATCGGTCCAAGTCACACCAACCTAAAACCCGACTCAAAGCGAAACCATTCAAACTTCAAATTCTTCCAGCAGTTTCTGGGAAGAGGACCGAAGTTGTATAGCTTGGCTTGATTCTCAACCCCCAAAATCCGTCATATATGTAAGCTTTGGAAGTATTACAGTTGTCACTGGAAAACAATTGCTAGAATTCTGGTACGGTTTGGTGAGGAGTGGACAAAGATTCTTGTGGGTGGTTAGACCGGACTCGGTAAATGCAGAAGGTGATGAAAACCAAATCACGGAGGAATTGAAAGAAGGAACAAAAGCAAGGGGGTACATGGTGGGGTGGGCTCCTCAAGTGGAGGTTTTGAACCATTCTTCGGTTGGAGGATTCTTGACACACAGTGGATGGAACTCGACTTTAGAGAGTATAGTTGCGGGTGTACCAATGTTATGTTGGCCATACATGGTTGATCAAATGATAAATAGTAGGTTTGTAAGTGAGATTTGGAGGATTGGACTAGACATGAAGGATACATGCGATAGGGTGCTTATTGAGAGAATGGTAAAAGAGTTGATGGATGTAAGAAAATATGAATTCATGGAGAGGGCAAAGCAAATGGCGGAAAAGGCAACAAAAACTGTTAGCAAAGGGGGATCATCGTACTCTAACGTGGATGACCTTGTTGCGTTTTTATGGTCGTTGGTTGCTTCAAAAATTAGACACGATTCTTATTCTTGAGCATAGATTATTGATGTTTAGCCTATGAAGCCATTTGAGAGTTGTTATAAAGCATTAATGACATACATACAAAAACACTATTTTAAATTTTATTGAGACATATGTTGCATTCATTATGTTGGAAATTGTATTATAACATTTGTTGCACTCATTATGATAGTGATTTTTTTTTTTTTTTTTTTTTTTGAAGGATATGATGGTGATTGTTGTAACATCAACAATATTCATAATGCTGTCATAACATCTTACCATATTATTGTATGTGTCAACATGTGTTTACTTAGTATGATTACAAATGATAAACTCAATTGCAATTCAAAAGCAATAGTCAAAATTCTCTTTATTGACTTGAGCCAAGTTTATAACATAGGGAAGAATGATGAAATGTTCTAGCTTTACATGCATGGACACATGATTTCATTAATATGCCAACAATCCAACAGTACATAACATTAAAAAGGAATATGTCAATTACATTAAAAGATGACAAGTGTACAACTACATTCTACTTAAGTGACACTTTCTATTAACTTTATTATATAAATTTCAAACCAATGACAATACAAATTTTTATCTTCAAGCTCATCATTTAACATCCCCTCCAACGAAATGCGGTTCGCATCGCATTGAGTATGTATATAAACATTGAAGTGGACAGGGGCTTCATAAAAACATCAGCTATTTGATTATATGAAGGGATGTGTAGAACCTAAAGCTGCCCTTGAAAAACCTTATCTCGAATAAAATGAGACTTTAATTCAATGTGATTGGTTCTAGAATGAAAAAACATATTGTGAGCTAAGAAACTCGCTCACATGTTGTCACAACACAATATAGGCTTAGTTCAAGGTAGAAGACTGAGTTTAGAAAGAATATTTTGAAGCCACTGAATCTCAGCTACTGCATTTGCTTTACACAGACTCTGTAATTGATCAAGCCACAACTTGTTGAACATGTAAGATAAACACAATATGATTAAATGATATATGTCGATTTATTTTATTAAAATAATACGTTATTGTCTTCTAAAGCATCATGCCGGACATGTGCATGGTAAGGCATAATGCGGGTGGGGTGTTAGAGTTAAGCACAATATAGTAAAGTGGGTCTTGTGTGAGGGAGGGTTAAGGTAGGATGCGGACATGCGGTGATGTGTATATTAGGGTAGGATAAGAATGATGCGGTAGCATATGGTAGCTAAGGTGGGTGAGGTAAAGGCGCATGGTAGGCTAAGGTGGTTGTAGGATAAAGTAAGGTAAGAATGAGGTAAGGGTGAGGGTTTAGGTTTAGATGAGGTAGGGTGAGGGTGAGTGGCGGGGTAGTTTAGGTGGTGGTTTAGAGAAGAGTAAGGTAGGGTACGTATAATAGGATGGCATGGTTGGGTAAGGTCGGCGGTAGGATTCATCGAGGTAGGTAAGGTAAGGTAGGGTGGGGTAATGGGTACGGTTAGGTGGGTACGATAGGTTGAGATGAGGTTGAGTACGGTGCGGTGACGTGGCATGGGTGGTGGTGTGGTGTAGGGTAAGGTGGGTAAAATAAGGTATGTTGGGTGAGGTAGGGTAAGTTAGGATAGAGCCGTACGAAAGGTTAGATGGGGTGTTGTGGGGTGAAGGTAAGGTGGGCGGTGAGGTAATATAGGGTGGGTAAGGTTGGGTAGGCTATGATAGGCTGGTGGGGTAAGGAGAGGGTTGTTGTAGGATTGAGGTAGGATGAGTGGAGGTGGTAGAAGGCATGTGTTTTATCAATTTTCTTTTAATTTCATCTTATTCAATCAATTTTAGTAGAAATGAAAATATACATATTACATTTCTTTTGGAATTAATTTTAATTCATTCAATTACCATACCAATCATACTAGACACTAGAATGAAATGTAAAATTTCATTTCATTTATTCTTACGAAACAAAACGAGATCGCAACCTTTTTTTTACGACACAATATTAATATTTTCATCAATGTGTTTAAATTTATTATTCATACAGGATTCTATTGATACCGCTTAATTAATTTCAACACCCAAACTACACACAAATTTTAATATACTATATCCGTCGCATAAAAAATGTCCTTTTTTTTTGTTTTTTAACACAGATTAAGAAATGTAATTAATCTGTTGTGTTTAAATACTAATGGATATGTATACCCCTATCTAATAATAAATGTTTGTTTTAAAATATGAAACGAGCTTACAAACAATAAATGTTTTACTAAAGGAATGTTTAGAAAAAGAACATTACATGATGGATTAGTTTTTTAAATTGACAATTTCGGTGGGACATTTTTTTATATAAAAAAATTAGATATTTCTTTTTATGGGACGGAGATAGTATAAATATGTTGCCGGAAGCGATTAGAGAGAGTTGAATCTGTAGTTTTCTCGTTTTGACCCGTCTTGTTTGTAACGAAGTAAGTGTTACGAATATGGGAGGCCCAATGTTTGAAAGTTTGCGGACTATAGAGTCAAAAAAAAATTGATCCAGACCCAGCTTCATTCACCACGTCAAATAATCCATATACCCGGTTAGAACTTGCTATAAAAATACTGCAAATCATCTATACTCTTTTTAACGTCTTTTCACACGGTAAAATGTCTTAACACACATTTTTTTCTTCTTTCAAATTTATCTTTTAAATTTCATGTTTGTTTATTCTGACTTAAATTTAGGCAGAATGTTGAAATTTTTTCTGTCTGAAAGTGAGTCAGAATGTATGAAATATATTTTCTAACCGGTATTGAGTATTGAAAATACTTAACTTCTTACTCAAATTATGTCAGAATAATCAAACACCTTTCTGATTACGTCGGATAGAATAGTATGTGCAGTGACATTTTTTTTTAGGGTTACAAAATCATCTCTCGACTCTAGTATGTTACTAAGCAAAACGTAAAGAGATAAGTGAAGGATTAAGTAAGTTTAAGTTTGAATTCTTGTAGTGATATGTAATGTACTGCAACATCTAATGTAAAGAAATATAAATAATCGTAAACATTAGATAACGACGTTTAGTATACAACGTTACAAAAATGAATTAAATTATATATGACAAATAAAACTCATCCACCTCACCTCACCTCACCTTCCCACCCCACCGACAACCTACCACAACCCCTATTTTAACCCTACCCTACCACCTCATCATGTGCTTGGAGAAGGACCAAGACGAGAGGAGCTTGGTTGTGCAGCTAAGGTTGCCTTGAACGATCAAACCGGGATTGATCAGTGTTTTGACAGTGTAACTGTCTATTGAGCACAAAGTGATGCTCCCGAATGAGCAAGTGAGATCGGTTCTAAGTTCTGCTTACATCATTGAGTCGTCATGCTAGTGACACTTTGGACTAAAACATGCAAATTTCCAATCCGCATCATTTACCCTACCCCACCCTTACATACCCCTCCCCATCTTACCTTTCACCTCACCCCATACCCTACCCTCACCCTACCCCATCATCTCCATCCGTTAGCAACACTCACAAGAAGCAGGCTGCTGAAGGGCATCGACCCCAGGTGACCACTGTAAAATAGGCAATTGCCAACAAGGATAAGACTCAGCAGCCCCCGGATTCCTCTAAACGCAAAGGTCATGACGCCACAACTGAAAAGAACCTCACTTCAACCTGAAAAAACCCATCGGCCAAAGGCAAATCTGCCACACGAACACCCCTAGCTGAAATTGACGACCCAATACAACTCCGGGCCCTTTTCTGGAGAAACCTGAAGTTACTAAAATCCTCAAGAGAGATCATTCGGCCCCTTTGAAGAAACAGGGTGAATACTCGAAAAGTAAGCTTCCTGACAAAGAAGTTGCCCCCCCGGTAATGGATGTTGATTCGATTGAGGTGAATCCTCTTTTTGATAGTTCAATGGAGGTCTCCTCCACAAAATTATGATCCCTTATGCGCTTATTAGCTAAGAATTTCTGCACAGTGAGTTTCGAGGATTATTTGAAATATCTACGTCTTTTTGTATCTGAAAATAAGCCGGATGTGCTTTTTATTATGGAAACGTGTTGTTCTAATGACAGAGCCAAGCATGTGTTAGAAAACATTCCTTTTTCTAAGGTGTTTTCCGTGGAAGCAAGAGGATATTCAGGTGGTTTGTGGTGTTTCTGGAATGAGGACTTTATTCAGTTACATATTGTGTCTTGGAACCAGTGCCTAAATATAGCGGTCAAGCCGGCAGGATCGATCTTGTTTTTCTCGCTAATCTACGCCTCCCCCACTCGTAAAGCAAGAAACGAGCTATGGGATTATAAGGAACGACTCTCGCCAATTATTAATTATCCGTGGTGCTTTATTGGTGATATGAATCAAGTCGTTTTTCAGAAAGATAAACGTGGAGGTAGACCGGTTGGGGGATTTAATATGGATAAATTCTGGGGGATGTCCCAAAAAAGTTGCCTGATGGAGGTCCCGATCCAAGGGCGCCGTTTTACTTGGACAGGCTTTATGTGTGAAGGAGAAAAAAATTCACCAACGTCTTGAACAAGCGTGATGCCCTACTAAATGGATTAAATGCTTTCCGATGGCTGTGGTAAGACACCTCCCTAGACTTCATTCAAATCATAACCCTATTCTGTTGGTCACGGGAGATGAAATCAAAAAATGTAAAGATCCCAAGGCCTTCTTCTTTCAGATGTCCTGGCTTGAGCATGAGAAATTTGAGGGGTTTGTGGACATGCATTTGAAATATACAGGGGACATTTGCAGCACTTTCGATAACTTTAAAACAGAGGTGAAAATGTGGAATAAAAATGCTTTTGGTAATATTTTTGAAAGAAAGAAAAAATGATTGGCACGACTTGGAGGTATAGAGAGGAGCCTGGATGAATATCCTTCTACTTACCTCTATAATATCCATGAGGATCTTTGAATCGAGCTGAACTCTATTTTTGATCAGGAGGATGTGTATTTGCACCAACGTAGTCAGCTCCAGTGGATGGTCGAAGGTGAGTGAAATACCTATTTTTACCATCTTACCACCATCAAAAAGCAGTCAAAACGAAATATTCTCACACTTAAGAACTCGATTGGGAAATGGATTACTGATGAGGCGCAAATTGAAAAGATGGTCCGAGACTTTTATGAAATCTTGTACAAACCGGAAGCAGTAGACACTCAAGGACAACCTTTGTCGAACCTTGATGCCGACTTTATAAACAAGGATGTTACTGAGAAGGAAATCGATGAGGCTTTATTTGAGATGGGGTCGTATAAAACGCCGGGCCCTGATGGAATTCCAGCTAACCTCCTCAAAAAGTGTTGGCCACAGGTTAGTATGTCTATTATTCATTTTGTTACCAAAACTTTTCAATATGGATACTTCCCTGAGGAGTGCAATGAAACACTGGTCACACTTATCCCAAAAAAGTATCCTCCAAAAAATCCGGTTCATTTTCGCCCAATTGCGCTTTCCAATGTTGCGCTCAAAATTATAACGAAAATTGTTGCCAAGACTTCGATTGGTGTTGCATAAAGTCATTAGTCAATCCCAAAGTGCTTTCATTCCAGGTTGGGGAAGTACGGGAAATATCTTAATTGTGCAGGAAGCCCTGCATAGCTTCCAGAAAAAAACAGGAGGGATGGGATTCATGATGCTTAAAATTGACCTAGAAAAAGCCTACGATCGGGTCAACTGGAACTTTGTAGAGTCGACAATGCAGGATCTCGGTTTGAGCGATAAAATGGTGAGTCTTATTATGTATGGCCTTAATTACTCAAAACTGTCAATCTTATGGAACGGAAACAAATTGAAACCTATCACGCCCAAACGTGGTTTACACCAAGGGGACCCCCTAACACCTTACTTGTTCATCCTTTGCATGGAAACACTAAGTCATCTGATCGAGGAAGCTATGGGAAAGGGTGACTGGAATCCGATTCGCCTAAAAAAAATGGCCCCTCCAATATCTCACTTATTTTTCACGGATGATTTATTTCTTTTTGCGGAAGCTACTAAAACGCAAGCGATGATTATTCACCAGGTGTTTGAGGACTTCTACAAGGCCTCGGGTCAATGCATCATTATGGCCACGTCTAGTTTCATGGTTTCCAAGAACGTTCCACCTCAGCAACAAAGAGTTATTGCACAAAAACTACAGATGACTCAGACGAATGATTTTGGCACGTATCTGGGTGTCCCCTTAGTCTGCTCTCGCCAGAAGGTTAAGCCGTATAGCTTGATCCTGGGCAAAATGTGGAAAAAATTATGTGCTTCGAAACTGAAATCCTTGACAAAAGCCGGGAAGACGATTGTCATCAAGAGCTCTCTCTCAACACTCCCTAATTATGTCATGCAAACTATGAAGCTACGAAAGGCCATTACAAGCGATATTGAGAAGATGTGCGGTCAATTTTTCTGGGGTGAAGACGATGGCAAGAGGAAACTCCATTCTGTTGCGTGAGACCAACTCTGTCAGCCAAAAAGTGTTGGTGGACTGGGATTCAAGAATATTGAAATCATGAATATTGCCTTATTGGGGAAGCTTACTTGGCAACTCTTAGTGGATGACTTATCCCTTTGGGTTTCAGTCCTTATTAGCAAGTACGGGAGCCCCTTTCAGAAACCGAAGCCAGACGCCTCCACGACTTGGAAAGGAATATGTGTAGCTAGCCAAGCCATTCAGGAGGGATTTGAAGTCGCCAATGATGAGATTATCTGGAAACCATCCACGAAAGATAAGTATACAGTTAAAAGCTCCTTTAATTGGCAGATCGACTTCCGGGAAAACGAACGAGAGGGCCCCGAATCTTATTTGGAGATTAAAAGGACCAACGCGCTATAATTTTTTGCAATGGCAGATTTGCCATAATAGCCATAATAGCCTTATGGTGGGGAGTTTTCTTTTTAATCGATATATTACCTCATCACTGGTCTGTAGCTTCTGCAGTCATCACGCCGAAACGACACTCCATGCTTTACGGGATTGCGCATGGTCTCGTTCAATATGGACTAACGTCGTCCCTCATGGGGACTGGGGGCAATTTTTATCAAACCCGAGCCCGCGGGATTGGATTACAAATAATCTCCTAAAGGCCAAAAATTGGCCGTACATGTTTCGCGAAATTTGCTATGGAATATGGTATTGGCATAATAAGGTGATACATGACCCGAATTTGCATAGACCACCGGCACGAATTTTCATCTCGAAGGCGTTAAAATGAGCTAAGGATCTCCGATTAGCATGAGGCGTCGAAGATTAATTTTGCTTTTCAGTTGTTACTAAGTTACTTTTGGTTTACACAATTGTAATGCCACGATGGGGGCTTTTCCCACCTTTATTTGAATAAAGATCATCTTCCATAAAAAATGTAATTAATGTGTTGTGTTTACATACGAATGGACATGTATACCCCTATCTAATAATAAATGTTTGTTTTAGAATATGAAACGAGTTTACAAACAATAAATTTTATAATAGAGGAATATTTAGAAAAAGAACATTACATGATGGATTAGTTCTTTAAATTGACAATTTCGTTGGGGCCTTTTTTTATATAAAAAAAAATTAGATAGTTCTTTTTATGGGACGGAGATAGTATAAATTTGTTGCCGGAAGCGATTAGAGAGAGTTGAATCTGTAGTTTTCTCGTTTTGACCCGTCTTGTTTGTAACGAAGTAAGTGTTGCAAATGTGGGAGGCCCAATGTTTGAAAGTTTGCGGGTCGTAGAGTCAAAAAAATTTTATCAAGGGGGTATAATCCATATACCCAGTTAGAACTTGCTATAAAAATACTGCAAATCATCTATACTTTTTGTAACGTCTTTTCACACCATAAAATGTCTTAACACACATATTTTTTCATCATTCAAATTTATCTTTTACATTTCATGTTTATTTATCCTGACTCAAATTTAGGCAGAATGCTGAAATTTTTTCTGTCTGAAAGTGAGTCAGAATGTATGAAATAGATTTTCTAACCGGTATTGAGTCTTGAAAATACTTAACTTCTTACTCAAATTACGTCAGAATAATCAAACACATTTCTGATTACGTCGGATAGAATAGTATGTGCAGTGACATTTTTTTTGGGGGGTTACAAATCATCTCTAGACTCTAGTCTGTTACTAAACAAAACGTAAACAAAATGTAATGCAACATATAATGTAAAGACATATAAATAATCGTAAACATTAGATAACGATGTTTAGTATACAACATTACAAAAATGAATTAAATTATATATGACAAATAAAACTCTTCCACCTCACCTCACCTCACCATCCCACCGCACCCACAACCTACCACAACCCCTATTTTAACCCTACCCCACCACCTCATCATGTGCTTGGAGAAGGACCAAGACGAGAGGAGCTTTGTTGTGCAACTAAGGTTGCCTGGGATTGATCAGTGTGTTGACAGTTTAACTGTCTATTGAGCACAAAGTGATGCTCCCGAAAGAGCAAGTGAGAATGGTTCTAAGTTCTGCTTACACTTTGAGTCGTCATGTTAGTGACACTTTGGACTAGAACATGCAAATTTCCAATCCGCATCATTTACCCTACCCCACCCTTACATACCTCTCCCCATCTTACCTTTCACCTCACCCCACGCCCTACCCTCACCCTACCCCACCCTTACCATACTCCGCCCCATCCCATCTTTATACCATCTTACCTTCCACCTCACCCAATGCCCTACCCCCACCCTACCCCACCCTTACCATACTCCGCCCCATCCCACCATTATACCATCTTACCTTTCACCTCACCCCACACCCTACCCTCACCCTACTCCTACCGCTGCCTTAACTCCCAACAATCAACTAGGCCTAACCATGGTCTTGAACCATCAAATATTGTTCATGGTCCATCGTTCATGGTATAAAAATTATTGAACCACCAATTCAACGAGTTTGGTCGGTGGCCCTTTGGTTTGAAGTGTCGGTTAATTGTTGGTTCGGCTTCGGTTCGTCACGACTCATGATTCGCCACGATTCAGATCAAAGTTCCAATTAATAACCATTTTTTACACATATTTTACACATTTCCACGCCATTTCATATGAACAACATTTTGTGTGGGATTTCTACCCCTCTGACTCTCCAATGTGTATGCCTACTGAATGGAAACTCGCCATTTCATAGCTTGTTACTTTATGTTTGACTCTTTTGTTGAACAAGGATAAACCCCCCACCCCAATAAATTGCTTTTCCTTTAAAAAAAATAGTATATATCAACATCTAATGCTGTTATTTTCCGGTAGGAAAAAACATGATGTATGTTGGGGAGATTTTGCATCATTAAAACAAAAGAAAATTTATAAAACCTATACTACCATGCAAAACTACCTCCTAACCGGCCAAATACCGGGTAGTTGCTAGTAAAGTTGGATAAGTACGGGTATCGATCCTCAGGGAAAAGGGATGTTGAATCTAAACCTAAACCTAAACTAAAACAGAAAAGTAACTGGACAGAGGATTGTCAGTCCAAAGCCAGGAAAGATAATTGCGAACAAACAGAAAATAAAACTATATCTATGAAAGCAATAAAACTAACTATCATTGAACAAACATGAACAAACCAAGATCAACCAATTTCCAACAACCATCACCCCACCGAAGGAAATAAGATTAACACACATTCATTCACAAGTTATCTTGGATTATTATCTTTTCTAATGAAGCGTTTCCTCTTCCGATTTATCACGCCATTAATTAGTTTACCTTCCGGTCTTAACTAATATCGATACGAATCAAAGATATGGATTAAATCCTAATCTAACAACATTATCCTCAACTTCCGTTTGTTGGAATAATAATTGTTAATCTCTCTCACGGCAATCTAACGAATCTATTAACTTCTGTTATCTAAATTCGATTAACATATAACCATATAAATCATGAAAGAAAACAAGAACAACTTAATGAAATAAACACGTGAAAAATCCTATCTTTCCGGTAACGGTGATATCCCTCAATTCCAATCTAAGAAAGTCTTGCAACGAATTAATTCTAATTGTGATCCTCTCGTAAACCTAGATATTTAACCTACGAACTTCCGTTATGTATAGATTAAAAATCTAATCTTTCCTATGGTGATCTAAACTACACCGACTTCCGTAAATACGGTAGCATCAAATCATACAATCATCTTTCGATATATATTGCAAGATACAATTGAACATAGAAAAAGAAACAATTATAAATGAAACTTACAAAATATCCATAGAAAGGAATCAAAGTGTTTGCAGAAAAGGATTACATGGCTGCTCCATGGATGAAAGCTTCAAGCCTTCATCATGCTCGAACAAGAAGGAAAAAGAACAAAATAAAAGACCTAATCTAACCCCGATCACCCGAGCACAAGGCTCGGGTGATCGGCCTTGAAAGCTCCCAAAAGCGGCCATTGCCTGTGTAATTTTCGTATGAAAAATCTGATGTAATTAGGGTTGGAATCGCAACGCTTTTATAGAAAAATCAAGTCGGTTGCTCTGATAAAGGTGCCGGACGGGCGTTCAATATCTCGGGACTCGTTTGAATCTTTGAACGGAGGATGGACGCTTGATTCACCTAAGCGTCTGAACTCTCGATATCACATGTCCGCTCCTGGGACGCTGTTCACCTTATGTGGACGCCGCTCCGTCGATGACGATCACATCTTGATTTTCCCATCTTTATCTTGATTTCTTTCCTTATCTCTTTTAATCTCTCATAACTTTGATTGATCCTCTCTCATCTCGAATTTAACTCTTTAGGATCACCTTTTCCACCATCCATGAGTATCTACAAGCATCGAAAACATACCAAAACGTAACAATTTCCAAAACAACATAAAATCATCAAATAAACACATAAATCGATACGTTTTCATATTTAACCATTAAAAACCTCACTTGCTCAATATTTCCATATAAACACTTGATTCTTATGCAAATTATATAAATACGGGGGAAATCATTATAAAATATATCAATATAAAACGTACAAAATCACCCTTAACAACTCCCCCACACTTATCTTTTGCTCGTCCCGAGCAAAGCAAAACAAAAGAAAGGCTCGGAAAGAATATAGACACCTCAACACATATACCACATAGTCAATAAATTAGAAGTTCACCATCGTGTGTGTGCATAGCCATAGAAAACTTCCACTAAATCCAAACTTGAAAAACTCAAAGCAAAACTAGCTAATACCCCCTCGTGGACTAGCAATAAATGACACTCATAAGATGCACCCTACAAACGTGACATATCCCGAAAAATATGATCGAATGAATCTAGGGCCTTTCTGAAATACTCAGAGGATAATCCCTACATCATATCTATCAGTTTATACTGGGGATAAGATAGACGAAAACTAAGCCTTATATTCAATTCATAACAATATCTTAAGTTGATTGAATTCATTCACGTTTTAAACACACATTAGAAGAAGCTATTGCCCTGTCATAGCAGAATAGGACATTTCGAGATAATACCCTACCTTACTCCAATCATAAGGCAGCTTTTTCTAACTGTCGTGAGCTTTTAGTCATCATAGTGGTATAGGACTTACGTGGTATACCCTATCGCACTCAAATCATCGACTAGCTTTCGACACACCCATACTATTCAACTATTAACTCAACTTTTTCTTAACAACATTAGTTACGTGTTACTTATCACATTCAAACTTCTAGATATTCACAGTATCTCATACTATGGAACTAAATACAAACTATCATAAATCTCAAGATATATACGTAGCACTAAGCACATGACTTATAAGAAAATCAAAAATTACTAATCCAAAAGGGGTATA
The DNA here is from genome assembly GCA_026214975.1 of Gentiana macrophylla. Classification (NCBI taxonomy): domain Eukaryota; kingdom Viridiplantae; phylum Streptophyta; class Magnoliopsida; order Gentianales; family Gentianaceae; genus Gentiana; species Gentiana macrophylla. The sequence continues at coordinate 13,201,085 of CM047816.1, read as the reverse complement.
ACTCATAAATATAGCTCATCATTCACTATGGCTTGTGAAATATAATTCGGGTGAATCAACTAACTTACCAAACATATGATATATAGCATAGATGACTATCGAAAACAACGAACATTAACATGTATTGCCTACTCGGGACAAAACAAAAACTTCGAAAACTTCGAAAATTTTACTCATTTTGCATAGAAACATCATGTATTAAGCAAATGATAGATACAAATCGACTCATTCCCCTCCCCCACACTTAAATTACAACATGTCCTCATGTTGTGCAGAATAAAAGAAAAAGAAAACTTAGCCGATTGTATGCCGAAGGAACAATTGCAGAACGGACGCGTTCCGATCCAAAAATGCTCGAAGATATCAGTAGACTGTGGACCATCCACCGGAAAACTGACACCGTCGAAAACTCACAAAAGCTAATGCAAACACCCTGCACTCATGAAAAACATGAAAATACCTCGGGGGCAAGGGGGAATAGAACATACAAAGCACAAAATAGAATCGCTTCAGATGGAAAAATCAAACATGGAAAGTACAGAACATCTAAGCGTCTAAATATGGAAGTTTGATATAAGCAAAAAGAAATAATAGCTCAGATGGAAAGATCAACACTTAAACTCAGGACATCTAAGAATAAAGCCACAGAAACAGAAACATCAAACTCCAACTAATAATGATAGAGGATTATACATGGAAAAGAAGTCAGAAAGATTTTTCAGATTAAGCTCATATAAAGATGGAACATATACATGGAATATTACACAACAGTAGGCTAGGTGCAACTACATGAAAATATACTACAATGCAGCCTACATGATATGCAATCCTAAAAATAAATAAAAATAAATAAAAATGAATTCTGACAGGCTCAGGCTGAGCAGGTTTCGAGGACAACCCTACAGTGACTACGGCCTATGCAGAAACTAAATTAAAGAAAACGAGGTAGTATTACGGAAACCGACAGTTAACTACACTCAGGAAAAATAAAAGAAAAATAGAAAAACAATACAACTAGATGGCATGCAACTAAATGATATGCATCTAAGTGATATGCAAAAATAAACGAAAATTAAAGAAAGAAACCTAGCCCACTAATTAGCAACACGACATGTATAATAATAAACGTCTACCAAATAATGACAGGTTACGATAAACGACAGTGCTGTTCATTACATGCAATGTAGACGCGCTTTAAGACTCATTGAAGGTGATAGCATTATGGAAACCAACAGTTAGCTATACTAAACAGATATAACTCATATGGCCTAAGACGTAGCATACGGAAACCGACAGTAGCTACCCATATGAATTATAAAAACAAAGGAAGCACGTAAGTCTCAAAGCTTAAAAGATTCATCACAGCAGTATGTAGCATACGGAAACCGACATTAGCTACTAATTAATAAGACCGATTATAGCGTCACGAGAACCCTAAAGTGACTATAACTTGCATAGATGAATCATGCATATAAAAATTAATCGCTTATTTAACATGGATTCGTAGATGGAAAGATATGAATATGCAAGTTCGTAACATCTACGTAAAATGAAATAGCCACGTAAGCTCGTATGAAAGTAATCCAAGTTAAATTAAAGCATCAAGAAAAATGTAACCTGGATCGCATTCCGGACTTAACGCTCAAAGGAAATCTCAAGATCGACAAAGCGTTTCCACTTTGCGCACACGCCGTCGCTTTGAAACTCCGACCGGACGGCCGTTTAGAATTACAGACGCCCGCCGATTCTTCAAATCGAGCGCAGATTGAAACTTTCGGATGAACGAACGTCCATCCAACCAGACGCTTCGTTACTCAGATGTTAGTAGATCGGACGGGCGTTCACTTACGTGAACGCCGTTCGATCATCGAATTTGCACGTAAAACAAAGCAGGAAAACACGTAAACCCTAAATATCCTAAACAAAATCATCACAGCAGCCTTATCACATTAAAGCACGAGAGGTCGATTAGATAACACAAACATGTAATTCACGTGTCATAAATCGAGTAAAAAAACTTTTGCACATTCTTAACCCAACGGTTATCGAAACACGGCAAAATAAAAAACCTCAATTTATTCAACGCTACTTTTATTGAAAAACAAAAACAAAAACACGTAACGAAATAGAAAAATTAATTCAATTAGATTCAACAAAACACCGATTCCCCGGCAACGGCGCCACTTTTGTTGGGGAGATTTTGCATCATTAAAACAAAAGAAAATTTATAAAACCTATACTACCATGCAAAACTACCTCCTAACCGGCCGAATACCGGGTAGTTGCTAGTAAAGTTGGATAAGTACGGGTATCGATCCTCAGGGAAAAGGGATGTTGAATCTAAACCTAAACCTAAACTAAAACAGAAAAGTAAGTGGACAGAGGATTGTCAGTCCAAAGCCAGGAAAGATAATTGCGAACAAACATAAAATAAAACTATATCTATGAAAGCAATAAAACTAACTATCATTGAACAAACATGAACAAACCAAGATCAACCAATTTCCAACAACCATCACCTCACCGAAGGAAATAAGATTAACACACATTCATTCACAAGTTATCTTGGATTATTATCTTTTCTAATGAAGCGTTTCCTCTTCCGATTTATCACGCCATTAATTAGTTTACCTTCCGGTCTTAACTAATATCGATACGAATCAAAGATATGGATTAAATCCTAATCTAACAACATTATCCCTCAACTTCCGTTTGTTGGAATAATAATTGTTAATCTCTCTCACGGCAATCTAACGAATCTATTAACTTCCGTTATCTAAATTCGATTAACATATAACCATATAAATCATGAAAGAAAACAAGAACAACTTAATGAAATAAACACGTGAAAAATCCTATCTTTCCGGTAACGGTGATATCCCTCAATTCCAATCTAAGAAAGTCTTGCAACGAATTAATTCTAATTGTGATCCTCTCGTAAACCTAGATATTTAACCTACGAACTTCCGTTATGTATAGATTAAAAATCTAATCTTTCCTATGGTGATCTAAACTACACCGACTTCCGTCATACGGTAGCATCAAATCATACAATCATCTTTCGATATATATTGCAAGATACAATTGAACATAGAAAAAGAAACAATTATAAATAAAACTTACAAAATATCCATAGAAAGGAATCAAAGTGTCGCAGAAAAGGATTACATGGTTGCTCCATGGATGAAAGCTTCAAGCCTTCATCATGCTCGAACAAGAAGGAAAAAGAACAAAATAAAAGACCTAATCTAACCCCGATCACCGAGCACAAGGCTCGGGTGATCGGCCTTGAAAGCTCCTAAAGCGGCCATGCCGTGTAATTTTCGTATGAAAATCTGATGTAATTAGGGTTGGAATCGCAATTTGCTTTTATAGAAAAATCAAGTCGGTTGCTACTGAAAGAAAGGTGCCGGACGGGCGTTCAATATCTCGGACGCCGTTTGAATCTTTGAACGGAGGATGGACGCTTGATTCACCGAAGCGCCTCGAACTCTCGAAGATCACATGTCTGCTCCTGGACGCTCGTCCACTGACGATCACATCTTGATTTTCCCATCTTTATCTTGATTTTTTCCTTATCTCTTTTAATCTCTCATAACTTTGATTGATCCTCTCTCATCTCGAATTTAACTCTTTAGGATCACCTTTTCCACCATCCATGAGTATCTACAAGCATCGAAAACATACCAAAACGTAACAATTTCCAAAACAACATAAAATCATCAAATAAACACATAAATCGATACGTTTTCATATTTAACCATTAAAAACCTCACTTGCTCAATATTTCCATATAAACACTTGATTCTTATGCAAATTATATAAATACGGGGGAAATCATTATAAAATATATCAATATAAAACGTACAAAATCACCCTTAACAATGTAATATTCCGAATTTCGGAAAAAGACAGACGTGACATTTTGAGAAAACGAAATATTATATTCATTTTCATTTATAGATAGAACAAAATATAATTATGTATATTTATATATAATTCGAAATTATATATGTTTAGTTGGGGACTAAACTGTAAATAAAAGATAGTTAAGGGTTTAATGGAGAAATAGTGGGGAGAGATTTTATTTGGGAAAAATAAAACCTCCCACTAATAAGTTTTTTGGCAGAAAGAAACCAATTCCCTGCAAACAAAAATCTGCAAGTTTGAGAGCAAATAGAGGTAAAGCTACTCCTTCAAAATTCTAAATCAATTCTTGACGGATTTCAGATTTGACTAGAGCAGGAGTATCGTGAAGAGACAAGGATCGTTTTGGTATCAAGTTTTCAGGTTTCTTCAAGGTATGAAGTTTTTCCTTCTCTTTGGAAGATCATTGGACCTGATCAAGCATTGTAGTTCACCTTGTATGCATTCGTAGAATCTGTGTCATAGAACTTATGATCATGACTAATCTAAGTTTGGAGATGATTACATAGGTTTTGCTTGAAGTTTGGAGAAGTGTTGCAGTTTCTTCAAGTTTTGTTTGGATTTTGCTTGCTAGAATGTAAGAGATCTTCCTATTGTGTTAATTCAAGTGTTATAAGGTTTGGGTGTGAGTTTGGAGTTGTTTTGGTGTAAGATTTCATGTGTTTTGATGTTAGACCAATGTGCTATGATATGGTATGTAAAGGGTTATATTTGCTGTTAAATTGATGAAGAACATGTTTGGAAAAGTTGTAGAATCGAGAGAAGTGTTGAAAATCATGTTTAGGGCTTGTATAGGTAGTATGCGTACGCATTGTGTAACAATGCGCACGGATTGTTGGTTCAGAGTTGAACATGATGGTCACAGCATGTAGAATGCGTGCACATTCCCTTGAATACACACGCATTCCTGCTTCAGGTTGGTTCAGGATGCTTTCAACACAGGCAATGCATACGCATTGCAGACAATGCGCACGTATTGGTTGAATATGATCAAACAGGGAGTCTCTGAACCAGTGAATGCGCACGCATTGACCCTGTTTTTCGGGAAAATGATGTTTTGAGCTATGTGTTGAGTTTTAAGTGTCTTGATCTAATAATACTAAATAAACATGAACAAGACTTGAATGAGTTTCTGATACATTTAGTTCCGGCACCGAATGTACTCTTAAAGGGAGTTGAAGTTCAGGACCGTTGGAAGGGCATAATTGGCTTGTGCTTTGGTGGTTAGTATTCTCCAATGTCTGTGTATGTGATAGGACGTTGAGTCTAAATGACTAAGTGATGGAGTAGAGCGGGTTAAGGTGAGTTTTGCCTTGAAGACACATAGGTGGTTAGTTAACAGTTACTAAATACATAATTGTTTAGTAAAAGATTAAATAGCATGCCATTCTTGGTTAGGCGCAAGGATATATCGCGATGTGTAGGCGGTCAATAAAAGTGAATAACTCTACTGGCCTATAAACGGCTAAATAGTAGAGGGACTTCACCGAACGCGTGCACTATCGGGTTAAACCCGTGGCTATAAATGTGATCCATTGATAGGTTGCAAATGATATCTCGTGGCGGATATACACCATGCGTAGTGCTCTTGGATGCAGGTATAACAAATATAAGCTAAGTCAGAAACGTTTAGTCATGGCATGTTGATGAGCATGAAATGAACCTTAGACTGAGTCGGCTTTATAAAGATAACTAATAATCATAATGAACACCTTATATACTTGTTAACACAATAGCTTCTATATTTTACAAAGTACCTTTGTACTTACCTCGGATGCATTTTGTTTGTGTGTTTGGGGATGAGAAGATGAACATGTGGAACAAGACTTCGATGAGGATTTCGAGGATGGGTTATGAAGTTGTTTCTATGCTAAGATAGACTTTTTTATTTATGATAAACTATGTTTCAGACTTTGTAATATTTATTGTTTTAAGACAAGTTGTACTTTTTTTTGAAACTTTTTTAAGTTAACTTTGTTGTTTAACTTTAGACTTCGTACGGTCGTAAGCTTTTACTCCCTCCGTCTCATTTTGTTTGGGACTTTTGGGAACTCATAAAAAATAAGGAGACATCATTTAATGTCTTGTCTACTCATTAAAAACATAGCTCAATTACAATTACATCCTTTTGTGTTCTTCTACATTTTTCAATAAATTGTTATATGAGGTCATTTTAGACATTTAAGAGACAAATTTAATTCCAAACATTAGAAGTGGGACTAATATTGGGACATCCCAAAAAGGAATAAGTCCCAAACAAAGTGAGACGGAGGGAGTATACCGTTGGTTTTGTTATCCTTCTATATTTAGATAGTTGTATTTCTATTCTTGTTTCAAAAAAAATTTACCCAAATCTTTTAGCTTCCGCTAATACTAAACTCGATACGACGTAGTAGAGACTTACATATAATATTGATTTATTTAATATTATATGTGCCAAACGTTTCTTTTCCGAATATGAACTCGGTGTCCGGGGACGGGGCGTTACAGTTGGTATCAGAGAGAATCACCCTTTAGGCTTCCTTTCTTGAGATAAGTTTCTTTAGATCACCTAGCAACCTTATGATCTTCTTGATCTTTCAGAATGGTGACAACGAGGAGAGGTGTTCATTGGGTCAAGAGTTCTGGTGTTAGACGAGAGATAGGCAGAACGAGGAGAGGTGTTCATGGGGCCGAAAGCTCTACACCAATGGTAGGGAGTGGGGTTTTGAGACCTAATGTTCCACCTTAACAGAATCAGACACCGCGGGCTCAACAGGAGCAACCTCTACGGTGGCATGTGGGAGGATCGGTTCAGGTTACCATAGTAAGCGATGTTCCAGCAGGCTTTGTACCACCAGTGAGTGAAGTTTATCCTCCACCATTGCCCGCAAGCTATCCTCCAACCACAGCTTACCCTCCACAACAACAGACCTTCTATCCTCCATCCGAAAGTCACCATCCTCAACCTACAATGCCTTTATCACCCCGGTTTGACCATCACCACGGCTTTGGATACCCACCATATTGACTACATCAGCCATACCACACTCCACCACACCATCCAAGGTGCCACCCTTATCAACAAGACCACTTGTGGCTCAACCTCAACAACCTCAATAGCCGTATCCACCACCCTATCTATCTCAAGCACAACAAGCACCCCATAGTTATCCACCAGTTTATCCACCCGTTTATCCTCCAGCTTATCAACCTGTTTACCCACATGTTGCCTCTTGATCGTGTGTAAGTCACTAACGTCAATATTACTAGCAAGAATACTAGGTAAATCGTAGTATAGTAAATGCGAGTCAAGGTCGATCCCACAGAGACAATGCAACTATAAGTATAAACGATTCTAACTTAATTGAGAAGCAACATAGAAGCGGTCATTAACCAACAATAAACGTAAAGAAAACAAACTTGGTATTCCATCCCCTCTTCTCACCGATCTACTAACTTGGATTAGTTAACCGTTATGTTTACTTCCCCACATAATTTCCTTAAATTAATAGCGAGCTTTCGTTTTAATTATCATTATCAGCTACGGGTGCAACTCATACTCCTATCTTCTCCGACAATGGTAGTAGACAATCTATACGCAAGCTACCCTCCTTAATTGGTCCGTAATAGCCTATACGCATAAAGATCTAGAATTGCCGATATTGAGCGCTAACTCATACCGTTAACCCGCCTAGATAAATTGCCGACATTGATCAAAGACGTTCTGTGGTCCATTCAAGATCGTGGTCCAAACTTAGCACTTCACTATTCGTATTTAATGCTAGTTTACGATTACAATAAGAAGATTGGCCAGATCTAACCTACAGTTAATTAAACCTGTCGATCAACGTAGCTGTAGTGAATCCCAGTTTTAGGTTTTCTAAATAATGCCTCGATAAACCAGTATAGACCGCCGGTTTACTGGGGGTGGTTTTTCCTATCCCCTAGATCTACATTGCTCAATTTGTTTATTCTATGTTATTAAAGTATTGTTATAGCACGTTAACTCATGTTATAATTGTATTTAAATAAATGAGTTTACATTTTAGCTACGATAATATTAGATGGCTTAGTAGTTACAGCTTTGTTTGATATGGGGGCGTCTAACACTTTTGTTTCGACTAAGATCGTTAAGAAACTAAATCTACCTTAGAAAACTTTAAGAATTCTATGGAAATAACTACACCCTTATGAAAGGTAACTAAGGTAGCTAAGATGATACCTCAAGTTGATGTGCAGGTAGGAACCTATCGGTGTAAGAGTGACTTGATAGTGTTGTACTTTTTGGACTTTGATATAATTCTGGGGATAGATTGGCTATCCAAGAATTTTGTACACTTGGACTGTAGAGAGAAGAGAGTGACATTTAAGGTACCCGGGAAATCATCTAAAACTTTCAAGGAAATGTCTACAAACCTAGCAAGAAGTGTCACCCAATAATATCAACAGTTAAGGCTATAAGATCATGCCAGAAGGGATGTGAAGGCTACTTGTTTGCGATGGATGTTGCACAGGTAAAGCCTAAGTTGGAAGAGACTCCAATAGCAAAGGAGTACCCTGAAGTGTTTCCGGAAGAGTTACCGGGAAACATGCCGGATAGAGAGAAAGAATTCGAGATCAAGTTGATACCGGGAGCGGCACCAGTTGCTAAGGCACTCTATAGGATGGCCCTGGCTAAGTTGAAAGAGTTGAAGGCTCAACTCAAAGATATGCTCGAAAGGAATATAATTCAGCCAAGTACGTCACCATGGGGATCCCCTATTTTGTTTGTTAGGAAAAATGACGGTAGCATGAGGATGTGTATTGACTTTAGGGCTTTGAACAATCTCACCATCAAGAATAAGTACCCTCAAACAAGGATTGATGATTTGTTCAACCAGTTGCAAGGTAAGAAAGTGTTTTCCAAGACTGATCTTAGGTCAGTTTACCACCGGTCGAAAATAAAAGTAGCGGATATACCTAAGACATCGTTTAGTACAAGATATGGACATTATGAGTTCTTGGTTATGCCTTTTAGACTCACTAATGCTCCTTTAGCTTTTATGGACTTGATGCAGCGTGTTTTAATGCCATATTTGGATAAGTTCGTAATAGTATTCATAGATGATATCCTTATCTATTCTAAGGATGAAAAGGAGCATGAAGAACACTTAAGGATTTTCTTGAAGACGTTGAAAGAGAAACATCTTTTTACTAAGTTTTCAAAGTGTGAGTTTTGGTTGAACAAGTCAGTTTTCTAGGACACGTGATTTTTGTGTATGGTATCCAAGTAGACCCGGCAAAGATAGAAGCAGTTGAGAAATGGCCAAGATCTACCACAGTGTCATATGTAAGAAGTTTTCTGGGTTTAGCGGGTTACTATCGAAAGTTCAGGCAAGACTTTTCTAAGATAGCTACACTACTCACTCGACTCACTCAAAAGAATGTGAAGTTCGATTGGAATGACGAGTGTGAAAGAGCTTTTCAAACTCTAAAGGAGAGATTGACATCAAGACCCGCTTTAAGCGGGCCCGGAGATCTTTGACAACTATGAGGTCTACACCGATGCTTCGGGATAGGGTTTGGGATGTGTGTTGATGCAAGAAGGAAAGGTTATCGCCTATGCATCTAGACAACTTAAGGTGCATGATAAGAACTACCCGACGCGCGACTTAGAGTTGGCAAAGCAGATTTTTGCTTTAAAGACTTGGAGACACTATCTCAGATAGAGTCAAGGCAAGAATCTTCATAGTCCATAAAAGTTTAAAGTACTTCTTTACACAAGAAAACTTGAATATGAGGCAAATGAGATGGTTAGTGTTTGTGAAAGATTATGACTTGAACATTCAGTACCATCCGGGTAAAGCGAATGTGGTTGCAGATGCGTTAAGTAGAAGACCAGGGTCTGTGGTTTCAGGGGTTGAAGTGGCTACAGAACAGTTAGATGGGCTGAAAATCCAGAGTTTTGATCAGTGTGGGAACCGTCAGTTTATGGCTCCTTTGTTGGCAAGGTCAGAGTTGATGGATGATATCTGGATAAACAAGATGAAGATCCAGCGTTCTTTGACTTGAAGAGAGTTGCTAGTGAAAAGCCTATAGTTGGCTATGTGCTAGATAAGAACGGGAGCCTTTGGCACCAAGATAGGTTGTGTGTTCCGAATGTTGGAGACTTAAGACAGAGGATGAAGTACTAGGATATCTTTTTTCACCCATCCGGGAGCTACCAAGATGTATAGAGACTTGAAGGAACGCTTTTGGTGGCCTTCAATGAAGTTAGAAATAGCAAAGTTTGTGTCAGAATGAGATACGTGTCAGAAAGTAAAAGCTGAGCATAGAAAACCAGGAGGTATGCTAAAACCTTTAGACATCACTAAGTGGAAGTGAAATAAGATCACTATGGGCTTCATCACCGGTTTTCCAAGAACAAATAGTGGTCATGATATGATTTGGGTGATCGTTGATAGATTGAAAAAGTCAGCCCATTTCATACCTACAAAAGTTGATATGTCATTGAAGAAGATGACCACACTATATTTGGATAATATAGTGAAGTTGCATGGATTACCTATCTCAATAGTCTCAGATCGTGATAGTCGGTTCATCGATCGCTTTTGGAGGAGTTTGTAAAAGTCTTTGGGTACAACTTTGGATTTGAGTACAGCTTTTTACCCTCAAACGGATGGACAATCGGAAAGAACAATCCAAACACTTCAGGATATGTTAAGAGTGTCTTAGAAGTAGGTGGATCATGGGATGAGTACCTACCTGTGGCTGATTTCGCTTACAACAACAGTTATCATGCAAGTTTGGGTATGCAGCCGTTTGAAGCTTTGTACGGTAGAAGATGTCGAACGCCTTTGTTTTAGGATGAAGTTGGGGATAAGCAACTCACCGGGCCAGAATTAGTTGAACAAGCTAAGGAAAGGGTTTTGTTGGTAAAGAAGAACTTGAAGGAAGCTCAAGATCGCCAGAAAAGTTGGGCTGATGTGCGTAGAAGACCCTTAGAGTTTGAAGTCGGTGATAGAGTTTACTTGAAAGCTTCACCAATTAAGGGAGTCAAACGGTTTGGACAAAAAGGAAATCTATGTCCAAGGTATGTTGGACCTTTTGAGATCCTTGAGAGAGTTGGACCGTTAGCTTACAAGCTTAAGCTACCGGAGTCTATGTCAAGAGTTTACAATGTGTTTCATGTCTCGATGTTGAAGAAGTGTTTGACAAAGTTGGATGTTAAAGCTACAGTTAATCCGGAAATCCTTCAAGATAACCTCGCATATGAGGAGAAACCGGTTAATATTTTGGATAGGAAGGAAAAGATGATCGAGAGACGGATGATCCCTTTGGTGCTGGTGCTATGGAGTAATCACTCACCAAACGAAGCAACTTGGGAAGTGGAAGACGACATGATCACCGAGTTCCTAGACTTTTTTGATTTACCATGTATGTTCAAGTTTCGAGGACGAAACTCATCTTAAGTGGGGAGGAATGTAATATTCTGATATTCGGGAAAGGGCAGACATGTTATTTTGCGAAAACAAAATATTATATTCATTTTCATTTATGGATTGAAGAAAATATAATTATGTATATTTATATATAATTTGAAATTATATATGTTTAGTTGGGGACTAAACTGTAATTAAAAGATAGTTAAGGGTTTAATGGAGAAATAGTGGGGATAGGTTTTATTTGGGAAAAATAAAACCCCCACTAATCGCTTTTTGGTAGAAAGAGACCGATTCTCGCAAACAAAAATCTGCAAGTTTGAGAGCAAATAGAGGTAAAGCTACTCCTTTAAAATTCTAAGTCAATTCTTGAAGGATTTTGATTTAACTAGAGCGGGAGAGCGCGTGAAGAGGCAATGATGCTTTTGATATCAAGTTTTCGTGTTTTTTCAAGGTATGAAGTTTGTCCTTCTTTTGGAAGACCATTGGACTTGATCAAGCTTTGTAGTTCACCTTGTATGCATTCGTAGAATCTTTGTCATAGAACTTGTGATCATGACTAATCTAAGTTTGGGGATGATTACATAGGTTTTGTTTGAAGTTTGGAGAAGTGTTGCGCTTTCTTCAAGTTTTGTTTGGAGTTTGCTTGCTAGAAGGTAAGAGATCTTCCTATCGTGTTAATTCAAGTGTTATAAGGTTTGGGTGTGAGTTTGGAGTTGTTTTGGTGTAAGATTTCATGTGTTTTGATGTTAGACCAATGTGTTATGATATGGTATGTTAAAAGGTTATATTTACTGATGTTTTGTGTTATATTGATGAAGAGCTTGTTTGGAAAAGTTGTAGAATCGAGAAAAGTTTTGAAAATCATGTTTAGGGCTTGTACATGTAGAATGTATACGTATTGTGTAACAATGCGCATGCATTGTTGGTTCGGAGTTGAACATGATGGTCACATCATGTAGAATGCGTACGCATTGTGTAACAATGCGTATGCATTGTTGGTTCAGAGTTGAACATGATGGTCACATCATGTAGAATGCGCACGCATTTCCTTGAATGTGCATGCATTCCTGCTTCAGATTGGTTCAAGATGCTTTCAAAGCACAGGCATGCATACGCATTGCAGACAATGCGCACGCATTGGTTGAACAGGATCAAACAGGGAGTCTCTGAACCAGTGAATGCACACGCATTGACCCTGTTTATGGGAAAAATGATGTTTTGAGCTATATGTTGAGTTTTAAGTGTTGATTCTTGATCTAATAATACTAAATAAACATGAACAAGCCTTGAATGAGTTTCTGATGCGTTTAGTTCCGCATCGAATGTACTCTTTAAAGAGAGTTGAAGTTCGGGACCGCTGGAAGGGCATGATAGGCTTGTGCTTTGGTGGATTAGTATTCTTCAATGTCTGTGTATGTGATAGGACGTTGAGTCTAGATGACTAAGTGAGGGAGTACAGTTGGTTAAGGTGAGTTTTTCCTTGAAGACACATAGGTGGTTAGTTAACGGTACTAAATACCATTCCATTCTTGGTTAGACACAAGGCTATATCGTGACATGTGGGCGGTTAGTAAAAGTGAATAACTCTACTGTCCTATAAACGGCTGAATGGTAGAGGGACTTCGCCGAATGCGTGCACTATCGGGTTAAACTCATGGCTATCAGTGTGATCCATTGATAGGTCCAAACGATATCTAGTGGTGGAAATACACCATGCGTAGTGCTCTTGGATGCGGGTATAACAAAAAGATAAGCTAAGTAAGAAACGTTTAGTCGTGACATGTTGATGAACATGAAATGAACCCTATATTGAGTCAGCTTTATAAAGGTAACTAATAATGATAATGAACACCTAATATACTTGTTAACACAATAGCTTCTATCTTTTACAATGTACCTTTGTACTTACCTCGAATGCATTTTGTTTGTGTGTTTGGGGATGAAAAGATGAACAGGTGGAACAAGACTTCGATGAGGATTTCGAGGATGACATATGAAGTTGTTTTCTATGCTATGCTAGACTTTTCTATTTATAATAAACTATGTTTGATGTGATCCGTGATCGAATCAGATCTGAAATTGCCGAAGGACCCGCTAAAGGTACCAATAAAACGAGCACCGCGACCCTTAGCTAACTCGTGACTAAGAACCTTGGTATGACCTCAACCCTTAGATAACCCGTATCTAAGAATCTTGGTATACGAACGCCACAATGTATGCTTAGAACCTTGATAAGTTCATATTCGAATACTCTACGAATAGAATACTCACAAGAAAAGCTAGAAAGCTTTATAATAATTTCACTCAATTATTCAACTGATTGTAAAAGTTACATATGATGGCTTTTTATAGGCTAGAATGAAAAACATAAACTACTCCCAAAGCAATGTGGGACAAATTTAATAGAAATAAAAAATAAAAATAAAAGAAATAAATACTAATAAAATTCTAAGAAAATCTTCCGAACTTGCAATGTGGGATAAAATGCTGTCTTCTTCCACTCTCCTTCTTTTTCTTCCTTTTCCTTTAGAAACCACCATGAATCTTGCCCGGGATCACATCATTCCCTCCCGGTTGGGAAAGGATTCGACCTCGAATCCGAACATCAACATCTCGAACTATGCTCGGTGTAATGGATTTGCTCTCCAACTTGGCTCCAACAGTAACAACGTGAAGTGGTGGATCTTTATGTACCGGCAATAAAGAAAAAGAAGAACCCGAATGAACAGCCAATGAAGTTAAACACGTCTTCTTTTCTCCACCATGCACCATAGAATTTGCACCCATTGTTTGCCTTTGAACCTCCTGACTTTGAGCAAATTTAAGTTGCTCCGCATGTGCTTCTTGGGATGATAATGAAACCAAAGTAACCTTCTTGCCCCGTGATGTAATGCGTACGTGTTCAAGAACCCATCATAGTTAACTCGCCGATCAAATTGCCAAGGCCTACCAAGAATAACATGTGCAATATGAATAGGCACTACATCACACATAACCGTATCCTCAAACATCCCAACTTTAAAAGTGATCATCGCTTGCTTTGTAACTCTAACTTCATCACATGTATTCATCCATTGTAGCTTGTATGGTTAGGGATTTTAGTAGTCTCAATGCTCATCTCTTTGACCAACTCTTTGCTAACAACATTGGCGCAACTACCCGAATCGATGATCAAACCGCACAACTTATCTTCGATAAAGCAATGTGTTTGAAAAATGTTTTCACGGTGCGCACTAGCATCTACTTTGACTTGGTCCTCCACAACTTTCTTACTCACACAAATAAACCCTTTAGGTCCAACCTCGAGTGGGCTTATCTCCTCGGAATCACTCCCATTTTCATCTTCGGATTGTGACATGTATTCTTTCTCACCATGCTTTTCTCCCAAAACAATCATTACTCGCCTATTCACACAATCACTTGCTATGTGTCCCACACCTTGACACTTAAAACATTTGAGGTTACGAGTGGCCTGTTGGGGGGAGGTAGTAACTTTACCCTTGTTGTTTTCCTTAGCTTTATAAGCCTCATTGGAAGACATAGGGTCGGCCTAGTGGTTGTTGAATTGCTAACTATCACCAAGGTGAAACGAACGGTAAGAAGAAGAATTACTGAATATGGTTTTGTGAAGGTACTCCTTTTCTTCAAGTGTTTTTCGCTTAATATCGCAAAGATGTACCATTTTATCCAAACTATCACAATCTTTCATCTCCACCGGACGTGCAATTTCGTGCCTCAAACCACTCAAGAACGAGCCATAGTCACCTCGGGATCTTCCTCGGCACTGCATTTAATTAATGTAAGTTCCATCTCTTGATAATAATATATAATCTTCCACCGATCGATTCTCTTGCGTAAGAGTCCGACTTTTCGATATTGTTCACGGTAATAAGAGTCGGGCCAAATCTCCTTTTCATCTCCCTTTTCAACTCATTCCAAATTTTCACAAGATCATCTCGGCCTTGACGATTAATAATTAATTGTTCCCACCAAATAGCCGTGCATAACCTCAAATTCAAGTGTAGCCAATCTAACCTTATTCTTCTCGAGAGTAGCTATTACAACTAAAAAAATCGCTTCAACTTTACGAACCCGCCTAAATAAGCATCGGGATCATTCGCACTTTAAACGTAGGAATTTTCATCTTGACTTGCCGGATGTTATCTCCATCACCGCTACTCTCATCACTACGGGTAGCCTCGTAAGGCTCGGAAACGCTGTCATACTCCTCCTCAACCCGGGCATCGCTTCTCTTCTCCTCCTATCACCTCTACCACCGCGGTTATCTCTGCCACCGCCTCTTTCTGTGAACATGTCTTGAAATTGAGCCCTCATTTCTTCAAATTTTCCGTTTATCACGGCAGCTTGTGCCTCCGCCAATACCCGGATACGAGTATCAATAGCGTGCACCTCTCCCTCGGTGAGCTCTTTCGACATGATGCAAATTCAACAAAAATATGTATATATCCTCACAATCACTCGTGTTTACACTCCTCGCAGAGTTCAAATAAAAAAACAAACAAAAAAGAAAGAAGACCAAACAATCAATACCAAAGAACTTATATAATGACCTTGGGCTTTGATTGGGACAATTGGAAGATGAAGAACCTAAAAGAAGGATTTTTTTTTTTTTTGGAGACTAGAGAATTTTCACAGGTGTGAAAATACCACACCAGGGTGTGAAACCCTCGTATTTACTAAGTACTCTTTTTTTTTTTTCGCCGAACTCTAGATAAACAAAATAAAAGAAAACAAGTAGGTCAAAGTCGGCGGCAGCAAGCAGACAAAGAAAAGGCTGGTATTTTTTTTGGTATAGAAAGTCACGCCAAGAAATTGAAAAGAAAACTGGGAATTTGTTTGTTGACAAGGATTGAATACGCTAGGAAAGGAATAATTGCTGTTTTTTTTTTTTTTTTTTTTTTTTGGCAAAGGATGAACGCAAAAGGCTGATAATTGCTGGAAAATAAATTTTTTTTTTTTTTTTTTTTTTTTTTGTTGTTGTTGTTGTTTTCTGAAAGCAGGAAGAACGCAGGAACTACAAGGAAAAAAATAAATTAAAAGGGATATTTGATTTTTTTTTTCCAATGTTGAAGAACAGGAGGAATTTTTTTTTGCAGGAAATAAGAAAAAGAAAAAAAATTGCTGGGATTTTTTTTTTTTTTTTTTTTTTTTTGATAATGAAAGGAAAGAAAAAAACGCAGGTAAGAAAAAAAAGAGGATATTTTGATATCACAACGTCTCTGCTCGATACTAATCGACGCGATCAAATGATCGAATCAGATCCAAATTGCCGAAAGACCGACTAAAAAGGTACTAATAAACGAAAGATCGCGAACTTAGCTAACTCAGAATTCAAGAATCCTTGCAGATGACCTCAACCCTGTAAAACCGTGATCTAAGAACCTCTGGTATATATCGCTCGTAACTCGATAAGTTTCATATTCGAATACTCTACTTAATAGAATACTCTTAAGAAAAGCTAGAAAGCTTTATAATAATTTCACTCAATTATTCAACTGATTGTAAAAGTTACATATGACGCCTTTTATAAGCTAGAATGAAAACATAAACTACTCCCAAAGTCGATGTGGGACAAATTTAATAGAAATAAAAATAAAAATAAAAGAAATAAATACTAATAAAATTCTAAGAAAATCTTCCGAACTTCAGAATGCGATAAAATGCTGTCTTCTTCCACTCTCCTTCTTTTTCTTCCTTTTCCTTTGGAAACCACCATGAATATTGCCCGGGATCACATCAATGTTTCAGACTTTATAATATTTATTGTTTTAAGACATGTTGAACTTTTCTTTTGGAACCTTTGTAAGTTGACTTTGTTGTTTAACTTTAGACTTCATACGGTCGTAAGCTTTTATATCGTTGGTTTTGTAATCCTTCTATCTTCAGAAAGTTGTATTTATATTCTTGTTTCAAAAGAAAATTTTATCCGAGTCTTTTCGCTTCCGCTAATGATAAACTCGATACGACGTAGTAGATGCTTATATATAATATTGATTTATTTAATATTATATGTGCCGAACGTTTATTTTCCGAATATGGACTCGGTGTCCGGGAACGGGACGTTACACATGAGCACTGTTATTGGCATCACAATCATTCTCTTCGGGTATCATTCTTCAGAAAAAAAATTGACATTCCAGAGGTCGAACTATGCATCTGATCTCTGCAGAGTCGATTATGGAGTTTGTAATTGACTCTAGATAGATCGAACGTTACTATAGTACCCCGAAAGTAAATTCAGTACAATGTCAATAACAATGCCAAAAAATATAAGAAGACGCTACTGGTGACTCAATGAGTGACATGACGCTTGATTACGCTTAATCTTCGTTACGATCAACAAGTCTCATAGTATGACACAATCATTACAGATAAATGCTAGTAAGATTTCCTTAAA
The DNA here is from genome assembly GCA_026214975.1 of Gentiana macrophylla. Taxonomy (NCBI): domain Eukaryota; kingdom Viridiplantae; phylum Streptophyta; class Magnoliopsida; order Gentianales; family Gentianaceae; genus Gentiana; species Gentiana macrophylla. The sequence goes on along the minus strand of CM047816.1, from coordinate 13,183,334 downwards.
ATATAATATCATCCGTATGCATAAAGGAAAATTCTAAAATATGACCTCTCTATTATAATAAAGGGAAACTTGACAAAATACGCTTAAAGTAAAAGATTATACAGACGCCTGTAATGAGTGTATAGAAATTTATGCTTCCGCAGAGCTGGTAGGTTTTTAGAGAGTTAACCACGTAAATGCGTGGTTTTCGTAATCGCAATATAAAGTGATGTTGATTAAAAAAAATTACCCACGTAAAATCCATTTAAAATGCTACGTAAAAGTGACTCATCGTTAACAACTCGATTTTGATAATCGTGTAAATCACCTAACCTACTCAAAACTAACTCAAATTCCACGTAAACGTTGCGTATTTTTTAAGACCTTGAAAAAAAAAATGATTTTTGGACTTCATCTAATCATCCTATGTTATTTAATTTATTTCTTAGTTATCTGTCATGTTCCCCTTTTAGATTAATAAGATTAATAAGGTATTAGAATTTTATTGCGGATAGTGAATAAGAATTAGAATAATACGACATTACAAACAACAGAAGCATGTTCAGAAATATATAGTCGTAGTGTTTACATGTCTAGATGAGTAACATGAGTTATAACGTAAATGAGCGGATGCCTTGATTTACTTGCATATATTCATTGGCTAACAAAAATAAAAGGCGCATCCGAATTGTTCCACAACTCTAAACATTTGAATGAACCAAAAAATTAAAGAAAAAAAAGGACATTATTCAATCTTAGGCTGTATTATCTTGCAGAATTTGTGCTATAAATTCACAGCTCTAAATATTATGAGTAATGATACGCCTCTTAAGGTCATTTGAAGTCCAAAAGTCGTCTTTTTTTTTCAAGGTCTTAAAAAATACGCAACGTTTACGTGGGGTTTGACTTGATTTTGAGTCGGTTTCATTGATTTACACTGCTATCAAAAATCGCGTTGTTAACGATGAAATACTTTTACGTAGATTTTCGCGTTTTACGCGGGTAATTTTTTTTTTAAAATCACCCACTTTATATCATGGCCATCAAAACTCACGATTTACGCTTTACTACGCAAAACCTATTGAAATATCACGAAAACATAAATTTCTATAAACTTATTACAGGGCATACCACACAAATCTTTTAATACTACGTAAAAGTGACTCATAGTTTCCCTATAATAAACCGTCGAGTGTAGGGTAAAGGGAAAAGAAAAAGTGTGTTGTTTGTTTGAATACGTAACCATCATCGTCATAAGGATATTATAGTAAACAGCTGACAAATGTGAGCAAACAGACAAGAAGAAAACTCCATTTAGAATTTTAGATCAAAGCAACAAAGCCAAAAGATAAAAAGTTTCATACAATGGAATCCCAAAGAAATCCATCACCTCCTCCGCATATCCTCATCTTCCCTTTACCACTTCAAGGCCCTGTAAATTGCATGCTCAAACTAGCTGAATTATTAACCCTTCAAGATCTTCAAGTCACTTTTCTCAACACAGATCAAATCCAACGCCGTCTCCTTCAATTCGCAAACGTTGACTTTGATTATTTCAAGAAACGTTACCCGAACTTCCGGTTTCTTACAATACCCGATGGTTTACCCGGAAACGAACCAAGAACCGGTGAACAAATCGTCCAAGTGGTGGAATCTATCGAACCCATTAGCAAGAAACTGATTAAAGAGATGATGATGATGGGGTCTGAGAATAATCCGGTTAGTTGTATAATAGCTGATGGGGTTTATAGTTTTGCTGTTGAAATTGCAGAGGAGATTGGAGTGCCACTGGTTTATTTTGAGACAATTAGTCCTTGTGGATTGTGGAGTTATATGTGTTTGCCTAAGCTTATTCAATCTGGAGAGTTCCTTTCAAAGGTGAGTTATCTTTTCCTTTAATTAATCGTTAGATTTATACATTTTCTTTCCATAGCCGGTGCAATGAACGGTGACGGTCTGACCGGAGATTGGCTTGGGTCCGGTGCCGGCTCTCAATACTTCTTTTTGCACTCCCATTCTTCTTTTGGAGATTTATACATTTTCTATAACCGCGTAGAGCAATCAAATCATATCGTCTTAACGAGTTGTATATTTCAGAGTTTTAAATATATATTTTTCTAGTTTTCACAATCTCGTTGAAATGCATCAAATTTTCTGTTTTATGTGAATACTTTTATATATAAATGAAAATTTATGTAATCTAAATAAACGCTGTTAGATTTAAAAGAAATTTTATGTAATCTTATTTTATAAATAAAGATTCGCTGCAACCATAGCTTATCGATCCGCTTTATTATCGAATCTTAAAAGACACCGGTCACCGAAGTTAGCTGGCTCAACCATGGCCAGCTTGCTCAACCATGGCCACATCATATACTTAAAAATATAATTGAATATTTAAAACATAAAGATAAAATAAAATACGACAACCATAATTATTTTTAAAATACTTCAACAAACACAATTACAAATTAGATAACATAAAATGCTCAAATGATTATCTTTTGTGCAGGTTAAAGTGCTAATAATTAGTCTTTTTTTGTGTAAAGATTGTATGCATCATCGCTATAATTTCATATATTCCTAAAAACATAAGATCCATAATGAAAAATGTTCTCATTATATTCACTTCAAATTTTCAATCGTAAAAAAAAGTTCAAATACCCCTAAATACCAATAATTATTTCCTGAAAAACAAAAAGAAATACATATCGCCGCCGATTTTTTTTTTTTTTTTGGTGAGAGATCTCATTTATGTTCATTTTTACAAAATCGCCGATGTTTTGAGATTTATACTATTTATAATCAAGATTTTTTTAGAACGGCCGGAGGTCTATGAAATCGATGACAAAAAAAAAAAAATTTGGGCCTGATGGAAACCATCCGGTCACTGGTTGACCGTCCGACCGGGTTGGACTGGTCGTAACGGTTCACTTGCATAAACGGTCGATCGCTTGACCACTCGGTTTGGGACGGGTCACCGGGTCGACCGGTTCGACCGCCGGGCCGGGCCGGGTCTGATAACTATGGCTGCAACGTTATATTTCCTGTTGAAATCTCTAAATTAAACTCAACCCAAATCAAATGGAGCCTTACTTCATACCTGTTAAAGTTGTCTCACATTGAACACTTGATATTGTATCACCCACCATATTAGCAAAAATAAACTTCCCCACCTCATAATCTAAGTTTTGGACATCTTCTCTTATATGGGTTTGGACCAGATTTCTACATGTGATCGGAGCCACTCATTTATCAGGCAAATGTTGGGCATCTTTGTTGGCCTTAAGAATGCCCTAGCCCACACTGGTGGGCGTGTTAAAGTTGTCTCCACATCAAGACTTGATATCAGATCACCCACCATATTAAGATATAGACTTCCTCACCTCATAACCTAGGTTTTGGGGACGGCGTCCCCTCCTCTTATGTGGGTTTGGGCCTGATTTCTACAACGCTTTGTTCTCTCGTGTTAAAATAAAATGCAATCTCTGTTTTATCTCCTACGACGCTTTTCCTTGTGTTAACAAGAAGGCAATGTCCGTAGTAAGTGTTAGAATTTTTGAAGCAAGTTGATGGAGAATGCTAGGATTGATGAGTGTGAGATGTATAAGGATTGATAAGTTGGAGATATCGAGAAAGGAATTTGATTGTATTGATTGTTTGGTTGCTTAAGTACATGGTGGTGGTGCTATTTATAGCCCCATCGGATAGTTCAAGTTGTCTAATGGAGTTTTCTAGTCTTTCTTAATTTTGAGTAATCACTACTGTAACCTACATGCTTCTAGTAGCTTTCATTCTAAGTAGCAATATTTATCTGTACTCTTTACATACAACTGTGTTTCTACTAAGAATGCATTTCTAGAATTTTCATACAATCTAGATATTTCTTTTCTTTTTCTAGAAATGTGTAGCACAATTTAACACTCCTCCTTGGTACACATTTCAGTGACACCAATCTTTTCTCGTAATAGCTCAAACTTGTCTCTTGGTAGTGCTTTTGTGAATATGTCGGCTAACTGTTCTTCACTCCTGCAATGCATGACCTTTATTTATTTATTGGCCACAGCTTCTCTGATGAAGTGGTACTTGATTCTTATGTGCTTTGTCTTGTTGTGAAATACTAGGTTTTTTGCCATTGAAATTGCCGAATTGCTATCACAGTAGATCAATGTTGCTTCACCTTGAGGCTCCCACATGTCCCCAAGTATGCGTTTGAGCCATATAGCTTGGCAAGTTGTCAATGCTGCTGCTACATATTCTGCTTCTGCTGTTATTGTGTCTTGCTTTTTTGTTGCCCAAGAGAATATTCCTGAGCCCAAAGTGAATGCATAGCCAGATGTGCTTTTATCATCTAATGATCCTGCCCAATCGCTATCAATGTACCCAATCAATTTTGAGTCAGGACTCGATCCATACCAAATGCCGTAATCCTTTGTGCCTTGCAGGTATCTTAGCACTCTTTTAGCTGCTCCGAAGTGAACTTGAATTGGGCATTGTATGAGATAACTTGTTGCAAACATAATGTCATTCTTGTAATTGTTAGATATAGTAAACTTCCAACGAGACGCCGATAGACCGCATAAATCGCGCTTGGCGCGCCATCTTCACTCTTGAGTGATTTGCTTTCAAGTGGAGTTGGAACACTCTTGCACCCTTTCATATTGAACTTTTCAAGAAAATTATCTGTGTATTTCTTTGGGAAATGAAAATCCCATTTTCTTTTGGTTTACCTCGATTCCAAGAAAGTAGTGCATTAATCCTAAGTCCGTCATTTTCAGACGCCTTCATCATGTCTTGTCTCAAACTCTTTATCATGTCCTCATTGTTTCCTATAAAGATGAGATCATCAACGATAAGGAAACAATGAGTGTGTCATTTCTATCTCGCCTTAATGTAAAGTGTAGCTCACTTTTGTTCCTCCCGAAACCTTGCATAAAGAAGTAATTATCAATTCGCTATACCAAGCCCGTGGGCTTGCTTTAGCCCGCATAAAGCTTTCTTTAACTTTAGTACTTTGTCTTCTTCTCATTTCACGATAAATCCTCGAGGTCGCTTCCATGTAAATTTCTTCCTCGTGGTATCCATTGAGAAATGCCGATTTAACATCCAAATTGATGGATTTTCCATTCTTTTGTGCAGATAGGAAATTAATGCACGATCGTATCTAATCATGCAACAGATCAAATGTCTCGTTGTAATCCCAATGAGAGTAGCCTTTGGATACAAGCCTTGCTTTGTGTTTTTGGATGGAGCCATCATGATTAAGCTTTGTTTTATAGATCCACTTAACACCGATGACCTCTTTGTCTGGAGATGGACTTATTAGCTCCCACGTTTCATTCTTGTTTATCATCTTAATTTCTTCTTCCATTGTTTTTCTCCAAACTTCTTCTTTGGAAGCTTCTTCATAACTTCCTGGTTCTATCAAGGTGAGATTGCATCTCTCATATATCTCACTCAAGGATTTTGTTTTCCTTGGTGGTGTCTCTAGAGAATAACCTTCATCTTGTGATGTTTTTTCAATGATAGCGCGAGCTGGTGATTCTGGTTGACGGCTGTCTTCTTTATTGGTTCATGTGTTGGTGCCATATTAATAGTTTTCCTTTAACTTTCTCTGCTTTCCAATGAAGCTTGCATCCTCGCCAAATTCAACGCCTCGACCGACAATAAGCTTTTTGTTCTTAAGCTATGTATTACGGTAACCTTTGATTGTGTACTATAGCCTAAGAAAATCCTTTCTCTGCCTTTTCATCCATCCTTTGCTCTTTTTTCTTTGGAATGTGAGCATAACAGATGGAGCCAAGACTCTAAGATGTTTTGTTGATGGCTTTCGCCACCACCCCAGCTTCAATGGTGTTTTGTCCTCGAATCGCTTTGGTTGGACATCTGCTTAGCAAGTAGATCGCAGATGCACCGCCTCCGCCCAAAATGTTTTCGAAGGCCTTTCTCCATTAGCATAGCTCTTGGCTGCCTCCATAACGGTTCTATTTTTATGCTCCGACACACCATTTTGTTCGGAGCATATCCAATCACAATTGATGCTCCACGCCTTCATCTTCACGTAACTTGTTGAGTTCTCTAGATGTATATTCTTTACCTCGATCACTTCTTATGGTCTTCATGTAGTGACCACTTTGTTTCTCAACATAGGCCTTATATTTCTAAAATATTTCATATACTTGCGATCTTCCACGCATAAAATAAACCCATGTCATTTTGTTAAAATCATCAATGAAGAGAATGAAGTACCTATTTTGTTCATGTGCAGGAGTGCGCATTGGGCCACAAACGTCCGTGTGCACCAATTCTAATGGCTCCTTCGCTCTCAAAGCTTTTCCAACAGGAAATGGTTGTCGATGTTGTTTCCCGAGCATGCATCCTTCGCAAACACGATCGGGTGCCTTTATATGTTAAAGTTGTCCCACATTGGGCACTTGCTATTGTATCACCCACCATATTAAGAGATGGACTTACCTCACCTCACAACCTGTGTTTTGGGACGAGGCCCATCTTCTTATACGAAGTTTGGGCCAAGATTTTCTACATTATAAAGGTAGGTCTTTCATCATGTTCTTTGATGTAGTATTCTTAATCCATGAAAATTCAAGTGACTAAGCCTTTTGTGCCATAACCACAAGTCACAACTTGTGCCATTGCTACATCTCTTGCATAACTCCATTGGATCGAAAGCATCATTTTTCCTTCATTTTTATTTTTGCAATTTGAAGGGATTTATCTTTCTTATCATATATTGTACAAGAATCTCCTTCAAAATACAACGAGTATCATTTCTACATCATTTGCCCGACACTCAATAGATTTTGATCTATACTCGGGACCAAGAGCACCTTATTTATGCATCTCTTGTCTTTCTTTGTGTTAATGACAATAGTGCCTTTTCCTATAACCTCCATAAAGACCCCATTTCCTATCTTAATATTTGTCTTGAATTTTTCAAGACGGCAAAATATGGATTCATCTTTTGTCATGTGATTGTCGAACCACCGCCAAGATACCATGTATCTTTCTTTTCCTTTGTTGCTACTTGACAGCATAAGAGATTGTCTTCGACGCCCTTTTCTTCGTAAAAGTTAGCTCGATGATTCCTTTTATCGACATACCTTCTCGACGTGACCAAATTTCTTGCAATTTTGCATTGTGGTTTTCCTTAAACCAACAAATTTTCTCCAAATGGCTTTTCCTCTTGCATATACCACAAGGAGAAAATGTTTTGTTTGAAAGCTCAGATTTTTAGAACATTCATTTGACCTCCGATCATTTTGTTTTGGTTTTTGTGATATGTTTTGAACTTAGATTGAAAAGCATTTTCGCCAGTGCCTTCGTGATGCCTTTCCAATCTATGTTCATGAGCTTCTATAGACTTATCAATTTCAAGCAAATAATTTTTCCAAATCTTTTGACTCGCTCAATAGTCAGAATGATTGGATCATATTTTTCTCAGACATGTAATTAATATTTTTCCACAATTTTCTTCTCTCGGGATGTCTTCTCCATTCGCTCGCAATTGATTTGCTAATGAATCTACTCTTGTGTAGTAGTCTTTAGCATTCTCTCGACTCTTTCATCTTTAAATTCTCAAAATTTCTCCTCAATGAATGGAGTTTGAGACTCGCACTTTCATTGCCTTGAAACTCCTCCCGCAACGATCCATCGCTTCTTTAGCCGCCTTGGCACTCATGATTCTTGAAATAATTCTTCACCAAGCTTAATCGAATGGCTAATAATGCTTGAGCATCTTTCTGCTGATTCTCCTTGAGTTCTTTCTTTGTGCAAGAGATAAATTTGAGATGCCGCTGGGGATGCTAAACCCTTACTTACGATATCCCATAAATCTTGAGCACAAACGTAGGTTCTCATTTTAATGTTCCAATAGTCGTAAATTTTCACCTCAAAAATTGGAACCGGAATGGATGAGCGGAGTGTGTAATCTCGCCATGATATTGATTTCACCATTTATAGTTGTGTTTAAACCGAGTCTCCGATACCACTCGTAAGTTCTTTCTTATGTGACATGTGACCTTATGAACAAGGTTACATATTAAGGGTACGTCGATACTTATACTGGCCCACACGAGGAGTTGCAACTCCCACATAGGGTTACTGCAAGGTTAAACTACCTCCTCATAAGAAATAGCTAGAAAGATTATATCGGGACTAAACTACCCCTTGTGAGTCAACTAAAGTGATTTGGTTTTTAAATAGCTATAAAGATGATATGGTGACTAAACTACCCCTCGTAAGAAATACTGAGTTGTTAGAGCATTACAGAGTTGTTGTGTACTGAACAATCTATTCAAACCATAAAGGTTATAACTTATTAGACAAAATTACCACTATTTATTATGATAAAGGCCCAAAGCGACAAAATGTCAGGCAAAAAAACTATAAGAAAAGATTTTTATTAAAAAGGATATTTCACAATATTAGGGATATATAAGCGTCCTAAAGGACACTATATGCAAGATGTCAGGCAAAAAGGATTATAAGAAAAGATTTTTGTTAAAAATGACATTTCACCAGTGAAAGTGAAATTGAAAGTGAATTTGAAGGTGGATTACATTGATTTTCAGCACAAAACCAAACGTAATTCTAAAATCCTGACATATTTTTAAATGTGTCCTAAAATCCTGACGTCTTTCTAAATGTGTCCTAATTGACAGTTACTATATTTATTATGCATCAAAATATAAATCGTTTTAATTTTTTTTCCTTGGGTCTGATAACATAAGTTCTTTTATGGTACCAATGAAACCTTCATTTGCAATTTTCTTCCTCTTACTTATAATCATCATTTCAATAACTTTTCTTTACTTTGTAAATGTTTACATCAATAATAACCAAATGATATTTTAGAATCTTTATTAAAATTTATGAAAGTAATATATTTTCTTAATGGAAAATGATAAAGACACAGTAAATTATGTGACTCATTCCTCAAAATCAAATCAGAAATTGCATTTTTCGTTATTTTTATTTTTCTTTAAAAGTTAAAATGCGTATATAAAGTCATTGCATGCGCTGATTTATGTAGATTTATGCGCTGCCTAAATCACTCTCCTTTCTTAATATGTATTAGTAGTATATGCCAACATCTAATGTTTGCTCTTATTTTTTCGGTGGGAAATAAATAGCATAACGCCGTCTAGTACAACACAACTAGACTATGATAAAGCTAGTTGATTATTGACCATAGATAATTGAGCCATCGACGCCGTCGACCAGACCAAAACAAAGAAAGCACTTTTTTCACTCTTTCATATGTTAGGGAATTTCACTTAGATAAAAAATGTTTTATAATAACGGGTTCGGATCCATAACAATGAGTTCCAATGCACGAGTTCTTCAGAAGACTTATCAACGGCGCCCTATCAATTACTATTATACGTAAGAAATCAATTATGTACACAAATACTATTAGATCCGCCTTCATCATGACAAACTGGGATTTGGCGATCCTGTGTAAGACCGGTTTAGATCATGGGATCATTTTCTATCGATAGAAGGTCAGAAAGACAAAATGTATTTCTAAGAAAATTTTGATACATCGACTTCTATTACAACTGACCGCCGATAATGTCATATACTCTTTCCGACCTAATTTATTTAAGACATTTTTGAACTCGTAATATTTGGGCGAGACGCCAATTAATAGATTGTCGATCATTTAAAACTCGACTAATTTACTTTTTTGTCCTTTTATGTGTAGCACCATTTTTACTATATAAAATACATTGATGCAATTTGGCAATTAAAGCAAAAACTTTGAGTCTAATTAGCGCATGACTTATTTTGGGGCAAACCATAAATCGAATAAGTTTCAAACAAATCGACAGAGAGAGATAAAAGATGACAAAACTGCTTTTGTCTCTTTGAACACGCTGGTTACCATCCGACATCCCGCTTTAATAGAAGTTCTCGCGCATAATTACCCCGACAAGCGGTAGTATTACAATCATTCGAATAAGAAATGTCCATAATATGACATGTCACGTAAATCTCTTATAAGTTATGATGCACCGACACGCCCGACACGCTCGACACTACGTCCACACGTGTCGGCCGATTAAATCAATATTATTTAAATTTTAAATATCTCGCACACCGCCGATAATTTCGATACTCAAATCAATTTTTAATTTTTTTCTTTATTTAAGTTTTCCTCAAACGTTAAAACACACGATTTTCATTTCTATAATAATACAATCGTATCAAGTTTATTTGTTTTTTTTTGTTGATAAAGAATCATTTTTACAATTTGTAATATTTTGAAGGTCAATCACAATTTCTTTTGACATCAGATAAAGTTCGAATATCTATTCTGTATATTCATGTAAGTTATGTAATACCTATCTTATTTTGTCGGTTGTTGAAATAAGGTCCTAAACCCAATTGGTTGACCGGATCCGACCGGGTCGGATTATTTCTACTATTTTTTATGTTTATACTTATGATAAATAGATTTTTCGTTATTATATATTGTGTTTATCTATATGAACCAATTTGTGATTGTATATATAATAATGTCCCTAGTGTCAAGTTGTGAGAGAGAAACCATTATAATGATTATGATTGATTTAGATCTCGACTCACTTTAAAAAGTTTGATACTTAAATGTTTCTAGTCGATGTACTATAAAACAAGACATTGATGATACAATTAGACTAAGCACATATTGGATGTCTTCTATCTTATTGAAATTAGGATAAATCTCGCCTATCTGAAGTGTTAAAGATACGCACTTACATTGGATCAGACGTGGACGTATTAAAGAGACCGAGTCTTCATGGCACGACGTGGAAACATGCTTTGACACCACTTACATTAAGTGTTGCATCAGCAGATGTGGCTACATATTGTCTTGTAGTATCAATTATCTTAGTAGAGACCGAGTATTTCATCAAGATAATAATAGCTTTCGTGGATTGTCATGATTTGACACTACTGAGGTTTTCCTGACCCGTACGCCGCCGTTAGATTGGACATCTAGGAAAATCTGATCATCGCCACCTTGTGTGGCTTTCGCAGCCTTTGATTACGTGATTGTGGTGGTGATTATCGATGAAAGAATTGTCGGCAGAGGTGTGATATCAAGAATGCGTAGGATTCTTGTTGCTCGTCCGGAAATCGCGCAGATCCTATTATTAGAGTAAATATCCGAAGTGGCCTTCTTATAGAATGTCCGACTCTCGTGAATTTTTACAAAGTGGAAGTAAATGAGTTACTTCGGAGAGAGCATGATATCCAGATTATAAGATACGGTCGTTGATGTTTGAAACTCGACGCATTTAATCGCATGGATTTGTAACAAAGAATAGGATTCTATTTACACTCAGAATCGCTTTCACATGAAATGTAGTAGTCATTGCATTTGACTCTTCGATGACGGGGTCACGTGTGTTACAGACGCTATTCCGTGATCATAGTATGAAGCGGTATTTTAGTAAATACACTTTTTGTCTCGCGCCAACATATTCGAAGCCTATCGGGTCACACACATAAGAACATCTTGCCGGATTAAAATGTGGTTATAGTGATAACCAAATAAGAAAAGTTTTATCTCGATTATAACGTGTTATATTAATAAATTAATATGGTTGTATTTATTTATTATGAATAAATTAAATACAAGATATTAATTATATTGATTAATTAAATATACATATAATGTATATGTATGTCAAAATTATTTGTGTATATTGATACATATGTATTTTGCTAATTAATTAATCATAACATTACATTAATTAAGAATATTCTGATGCCAATAATAGGCTATTTGGGGCGCCATTAATGAGTATAAGATACACTTTGATTGCATAATTTAATTGATAATATTATCATATATTAATATTAGATATTAATGACTATGGATTTGCACACATGCCAGAATTGATTTATTGTAATAAGATAAAGATAGTCAATATTAGAAATTGACAATATCTTGAAAATATTTAATATGAGATATTAAATTAAATGCAGATAAATCAATCAAATATACTTTTCATATTTTATTAGGAAAATATATTCTTTCTCTTCAATCTACTAGTAAGTTTCTCCCAACTGACGGGAGACATAAGGGCGCCACATACTCTATATAAAGGAGGATTGCCTGGGCTTCTTAAGACATCACAATTTCAAGAGCTTAATAATTCTGTGGAAAAATAAGATAGCTTCTTAGAAAGAGATTTGAGAGAGAAAAGGTCGGGTCTAAAGAACCGAAGTTTTTCTAAGAAAGAATCCAATGGTGGATTCCGTGGTTTGTTCGTGTGGACTAAGCGGTAGAGGCCGAACGCATGGGCGGCTCCTGCACCACTATCGCCCTAGACGGTGAAAGCGCCGATCTTTTAGATCAAGCAAGATAACCACCGCCTACTAATTTATTATGTTTGTTGCTTAAACGAATCGATCCTGGTTAAAAGGAAATAAAATTTTTGAATTCGCCGCTGCTTCAACGGATATTTCCTAACATTGGTGGTGTGTCGTCGGTCCTTAATTTTGGAAGTAATCAGATCTCCGTCGCTGTCCTGGTTCAGCAACATAGCTTATAAGTTGATATATGTTACAAAACGAGTCACACTCTAGTATTATATATGAATGGTCTCCATACGCACAAGGGACGGAACTGTGATTTATTTTCCGGGTGGGCTGTAATCAATTTTTTTTTTTGTAAATATACTTTATAGCGTAATTTTCTTTCAAAGTCTACAATTCAGAAACAAATCATTTTGAGTCCATAAAATGCGATCATCCAAAAGACGTTTATTTTTATCGCATATCATTTCAATTGCACTATACGATTCTTCTAAAAATAATTCATCAATAACTAATCAACATCGACACTTTCGGTAACTAATTGATTTAGGAGCAAAATGATATCGATTTAAAAGAAATTGAAATAAAAATCCTACCATTGATGTAAATTATTTACAAAAATATAGATACAATCAAAATCGTAAGTACCTTGCTTCAAGTGAGAAGCCGAGAAGCCGGAATTATTAGCCTGAGTCGACCATCGACGAATGACGATTGAGAAGTGCCGTCCGACTTTTTTTTTGTTTTTTATTCGACTGAAGTCTATTTCCTTTTTTTTTTCTTGAAGTCTGATAAGTCATAAGCCTTATTGGTAAATAAATGTCGTGCATTTTGAAAGAATATGGTTAATGTTGGTCAATGGTGGTGGACTTGAACAATTATTAAAAATAGGCTGGGCTTTTGAGGTGGGCTGAGCTATTTTTTTGGGTGGGCTGTGTTTGATTTAAGGCTATATACTTAAAAAAAAAAATTGTTCGGAGGACTTAGCACCCCACAGCACTGGCCCAGTTCCGTCCTTGCATATACATCACGATACGACATTTCATTGCATGGAATGATACATGGTTCTGACGCACCAAGAATACTTTCGCATCCGCACCAATAGAATCCAGAAACACGCGCGCCCACCACAGAAAATATAAACGCCATACTTTTACAAATTTGTTCTCTTTAAGAAATCCTATCGATGACAAGATTTACACGCTGGCCCCGACCACCATAAAACTATACCGCTTGTTGTGGAATAGTATTTGTGATAGAGAGATATTACGAGTGCAGCTTGTTGTGTCAAAACGAATTACGCAAGATACATGTTCATCTTTAATTATGATGTATGTCCATTATAATCAATCGCTGTAGTTAATACGTCATGGCTTTTTCATCGCGACATAACCGCTTTTGCGCCTATAGAATCAAAATCAGTATCGTAAAGAAGCCATTTTCTGTATTTCCATGGACAAAATATGCATTATTAATTCATTATACATCAATATTCTTGTGATTAATTATACATCTCTGCTGAATACAGATACCGATTTGATGCACCGATTATTAATGTCCCGGAGATGGAATGCATGATGCAAGCGCCGAGATCTCCCCGGATTTTTTCCGTTCACCGATGCAAACCACCTTTGATTCAAGTGATTTTGAAAGAAATAAAACATCCCAAAAGCCCAGGCTTTAATTTTCAACACGCTTCAAGATCTAGACAAAGGCACATTAACCCGATTGCGAACTCTTGGACCAAAAGTCTACGCAGTCGGCCCTCTTCACACCCACTTAAAGACAACATTAATTCGGGACGGCTTCAAGAATTTCGCAATACAGGTCAGAATATTATTAGATTTTTTTTTTCGTCTTTTAGATATTTCATTATGAAATTTTTTTTAACGGATCGACTGTTACATGACTTTCCTGCTACATGCAGCCGCCGCTTTCTTCTTCAGATAGTTTATGGAAAGAAGACAAAAGTTGCATTTCATGGTTAGATAAGCAGCCTGAGAAATCAGTGGTTTATGTAAGCATTGGAAGTTTAGCAGTAATGAGCAAAGATCAATTGATAGAGATTTGGTCTGGGTTGGTTAATAGCGGTTCACGGTTCTTATGGGTTCAAAGACCCGGTCGATTATTGGGGTTGATGAGGGTATCGAGGTTCCCGAGGTGTTGGATTCAAGACTAAGGAAATGGGGTGTATTGTGAGTTGGGTTCCTCAAGAAGAAGTGCTTAGACATCCCGCGATTGAGGGTTCTTGACACACGGTGGATGGAATTCTACATTGGAAAGCATAGTGGAGGAGTGCCGATGATTTGTTGGCCATATTTCGTTGATCAACAAGTGAACAAAGAAAGTTAGTTAGTTTTCAATACCCATGCACCACTCTAAATGTGCATCGTAAATAAACGACTTTGTGAAAGTCGGCTCTTGAGCCTAGAATCGCTTTTAGTAGTTGGCGCTTGTAAAACCGACTTTGATAAAGTTGGTTCTGTTCATTAACCATTTAAAATGTTCCAACCGACTTTCACAAAGTCGATTCTACTATTAATGCACGAGAAGATTCGGGGTGCAAATAAAAGGACCCTTGTAATAACAAACGATCATAACAAATTTTCACACCACCGAACATTACGGAGGGCATATTCAGTGGCCGCCCTCGCTTTTATCGCTTTACACTGCTCCCGACCGCTTTTAATTGAAATTGTTTTTTTTAAAACATACTTATTGTTAGATATTTTTTCATAAATAAATATTTTGGTTATCGCTATTGAGTTGCCGCATTTAATTAACGTTATCGCAACGAACGGGTTCGACCGCCCGGTCGTCGCGTGGGTCGAGGGGCAAGGCATTCTTTCGTTAGGGTCGAGGGGCAACGCTCAAACCTAAACCAACGCATGCATCACCATTAAAGCGGATATGCATTTTCGATACATGCATTTTCGAATCGATATGTATTTACCTCTTTTCGTAAAGGTCAGATTCTTTCATCCGTGAACAATGACAACCCTACCTTTTCAGGCAGCGAGACTACTCCATTCGCTTATGTGTACTTGTAAGCTATAAAAGGCATAAATATATTGCATTTAAAATTCATAAGCTTTTGACAACATCATCGTAAAACTTTGAGTTATGTCTCTATTAATTCAAACAAATCACTGTAGATATATATAATAAGTTTGTTTTATTTATTTTGTGTGCTTTTTTTTATTATATATATATATATATATATATATATATATATATATATATATATATATATATATATATATATATATATATATATATATATATATATATAATAAATTAATAATATAGATAAAACAAAAAAACTTGTTTGTATATCTATTTTTTTGGGTAAGTAATTTTTTATCGGCACTTTATCAATCGGAAAAAAAAAATTCGCCTTTATGAAAAAAAATATATTATATTGGCTGGACGGATCAATCTACATTTAAATACTTTTTTTTAAATAAACATATACCATCGCCTCCCAAGATCGCTGCGCTTTAAGACTCGGCCTCACACTCATTGATGGGCCGCCCTGGGCGTATTGAATGTTCATAAAATAAACCCAAATCATTCAATTGGTATAAAAGACGCTGCCTTACTTGTACTAGTTATGAACACATGATTTGTGACACTTTCAACCAGCCCATGAACCGTAAAAATTTTCAAAGTGCTTTTTGATATAAACCGCAAAGCCTAAAAAAATTTCAAGCTGGTTTTCAGATATAAACGCAAAGCCTAAAAATCCGAAAAAAAAAAAATGCTTGAGAAATGGATTCAAATTACAAACCTGTAATTACGAGACTTTAAAGCGCTTTTTTTAAACCACTGATATAAGGCCTTTGCTCAAGAAAAGACACATAACATACTAATATTAACACTACTACTACAATAATAAAATTTCAAAAAGCGACCATATACATGTGGCCATGATGACATTTTCGTGTGGCTTGCAGATCACCCCTGCATAGGTGGGTCCGCCTGCTTTGAACTGAAAATATAAAAAATTAGCAAATAATGGGTAATAATGCAAAGATGAAACGTTATGCAAATTTCATGAAACAAAAGGGTTAATAGTGTCTTTATCCTTCTTGAAATATACGAAATTTGTCTTTATCCCTCTTGAAATGTACGAAATTATTCCTTTTTTTGAAAAAAAAAGAAGTTTTTTTCTAATTAACCAGAACAATAAATGATGATGCAGGTATGTTGAAGAAGTTTGGAAACTTGGGTTGGATATTAAAGATACATGTGATAGGGTCATTATCGAAAATATGATCAAAGATCTTATGGGCATAAAAAGGGATGATTTCATTTCAAGGGCTGACAAAATGTCAAATTTGGCAATAGCAAGTGTATCTGAAGGTGGATCTTCATATAATGATCTGATTTCATTTGTCGAGGATATCAAGTTCAAGAGATTCGATACATAATGAAACAATTATTGTTAAGCATCTCATGAATGATATTTTTTTTCTTTTATTTCAGATTACGATAACTCTACTCACGTATCATACTACACTTAACAAGATAATAAATCGACTTTATCGTTTTGCTTCGAAAGAATAAATCGATTTTTCGTAGAATCGATCCGTGCAAATAAGTGTGTTATTGACATTCAAGATTTGAATCTAACAGTACTGTCTTATACCTCAACTTGTATTGGGCATGTTAACTTTGTTCATTGAATTTATAAGAATTCCGGTCAATCAAGAAAAAAAGGGGGTCTAATCAGATATATCTAAATGGATAGCTCCATCTAGTGCGACAAAGGATTTTGGTGACATATTGGCGCGATACTACAGTGGGGTTTTGATCTGGGTGAACGCCAAAACGACTAAACACCCTTTTTATAATTAAAGAATGCTATATTTATTCTCTCCTTCCTTAATAAATAAGCATTATGTAGTAAAAACATAATAAACGCTGAATCTAAGTTATTTTTAACAAATTTTTTTTTTTTTTTTTTTTTGTTGCTAATGCCAGATTAAACGGAGGAAGTACATCAATTCTTGCGATTAAACATACTCCATTTTTACTGAATACAGATACCGATTTGCATGAACCGATTATAATGTCCCGGAGATGGAATGCATGATGCGCGCCGAGATCTCCCCGATTTCTTCCGGTTCACGGATTCAAACCACCCTTGATTCAAGTGATTTTGAAAGAAACTAAAATATCCCAAAAGCCAAGGCTTTAATTTTAAATACTTTTGAAGATCTAGACAAAGGAACATTAACCCGAATGCGAACTCTCGGTCGAAAAGTCTACGCAATCGGACCTCTTCACACCCACTTAAAGACAACATTAATTCGGGATGACTCCAAGAATTTTGCAATACAGGTCTGAATTTTATCATATCTTTTTTGTCTTGTAAATATTTCATTATGAATCAATATATAAAAATAGAGTTATAACATTTAAGTAGTGAATTAATACATAAACATTAGCTTATCACTTTCATAGTTATATATATTCTTTTTTTTTTTTTTGTTTTTGAAAACCATAGTTTTATATATATATTCTGTTGGTCTTTATGTTCTGAAATTTTGGTAATTTTATTCGCATGTATCATCTATGTACATTTTATCTATTTTTGGCACGTGTCAAAATTTTCTTAATTGAAGCATGATGTAATTTTAATGCTGTTTGTGTGACACCTTACAATTTAGAACAAAATGAATAAAAAGAAATCATAGATAAAGGGTAAAAATATAAAGATAAACATTAGTGTTTGAAGTGCAAAATTCGTGAAAAAATGAACGAACAGTGTCTTAATCCCAATAAAAACATCTTAAATATTTTTTTAACCAATCGCCTTCTTCGTATAATTTATGGAAAGAAGACAAAAGTTGCATTTCATGGTTAAACCAGGAGCCTGAGAAATCAGTGGTTTATGTAAGCATTGGAAGTTTAGCAGTAATGAGCAAAGATCAATTGATGGAGATTTGGTTCGGGTTGGTTAATAGCGGTTCACGGTTCTTATGGGTTCAAAGACCTGGGTCGATTATTGGGGTTATTGAGGATATTGAGGTTCCTGATGTTTTGGATTCGAAGACGAAGGAAGTAGGGTGTATTGTGAGTTGGGTTCCTCAAGAAGATGTTCTTAGACATCCCGCGATTAGAGGGTTCTTGACTCACTGTGAATGGAATTCTACGTTAGAGAGCATTGTGGAGGGTGTGCCGATGATTTGTTGGCCGTATTTTGTTGATCAACAAGTGAACAGCAGGTTAGTTAATTTTCATAATAAACACTGATAGAGTAATATTTGCACCTCACTCAATCTACTCACGATCATTCTACATGCCAGACGTAGTAGAAACGATTTTGTGAAAATCGCTCTCAGAGCCTCGAATCGATTTTTTAGAGGCTGCTATAAAACCGACTTTGATAAAGAGGTTCTTGTTTATTAACCTACTAAAATTCGGGTTCTATACTCCATGTTTGATAAAGAGAGGCATGTAAAACCGACTTTGATAAAGAAATTTCATATAGCGTGTAAGATCACCTCACCCGCCAAGGATTCGCCTTATGTAGTAGGCATTTTAAATGCTTGTAATGAGCTTTTCTTCTTTTATTTATGGTTCTTTATATTTCTCCTTTGTCAAACTGAAACCTAAAATGTATCCGCCATCTTTTAGCTCAAAATGAATATTCTTTTCTTCGCTTAAGGACCGGGATCCAATCCTCCACCCGATGTAACGGAATACTTGTGCTTTTGACAACGTTTGATAATAATTTCCGCCTTAACAAAAAAATTATAGTATACTCCTCCGTTTAACAATATAAGTTAATATATGTTTTTGGTTTATATCTTATAATGTAAATCTTCTAAAATATTAATAAAACATTTATTACATCTATATTCTTTTAATCCATCATTTATTATATATTTACATCCTTTAACAACTTTACAACTATTGAATTAATGACAAGTCAATGGTTATTTGAGAATTTTATCACTAAATTAATATCACATAACCAACCTAACAACTTTATTAAATGTGTGAAAATTCAAATGTTTTATATTTTAAAGCGGAGGGAATATTTATTTATGCAGTTATATCAACAAAAGCATTTTTTGAATCATTATCAAATAGCATAACGTAGTTATTTCGGCCCTGCCAAGCTGACGACTCTACATGTAGAAAAAACCACCAATGATTTCTTTGAAATCATTTAAACGCGATCCAAAACTCAGATTTGATCTCACTCAATCTACTCATTCATTACTCTACATGCAGATCGAGTAGAAACAACTTTGTGAAAGTCCCCTCGCAGCCTCTAGAACTAATTTTTTAGTAAGGCCAGAAACCGACTTTGATAAATTTGGTTCTTTTTTTAACCTACTAAAAATCTGTTCTAGACTCCGTAATCGACTTTTCGTAAAGTTTCTGTTCTACTAGTGATGCACGTGAAGATTCGTGGCAGTAAATAAAATGACCCTTGTAATAACAAACGGTCATAACACATTTTCACACCACTGAACATTATGGAGGCCATGCATATTGAATGGTCATAAAATAAACCTAAATCATTCAACGATGTAAAAGTTTTTCAGATATCTTGTAGTAGTTGTTTAAGACATGATTCGTGACATTTTAAAGTGAAACTATAAAAAAAAAAAGTAACAAATAGTGGGTAATAATGCAAAGACTAAACGTTATACAAATTTCATGAAACAAAAGGGTTAATAGTGTCTTTATCCTTCTTGAAATATATGAAATTTGTCGTTATCTCGCTAAAATCGTAATACAATGCATCTAAGACTCAAAACTGTTTTTATTGAATTGATAAATAACTGATACAAGGTTCACTGCTTTATATAGGAGATAAATGACATAAATACACTTATTTAAAACTAAAAATAAAACTACTATTTTATCCTATGTTTTAAAAAATAAAATAAAAATCTTTTATTCAAACTATTTATCTAAACTCAACTCAACTTTATCTTCTTTTTGACATAAATTCACATCTCTTCGAATTTTGTCTTCCATTATTATCCCGGCCTCTTGAAATGTACGAAATTATTCTCTTTTGATTTTTTTTAATTCAAGTTTTTTCTAATTAACCAGAACAATAAATGAATCATGCAGGTATGTTGAAGAAGTTTGGAAACTTGGGCTGGATATTAAAGATACATGTGATAGGGTCATTATCGAAAATATGATCAAAGATCTTATGGGCATAAAAAGGGATGATTTCATTTCAAGGGCTGACAAAATGTCAAAATTGGCAATAGCAAGTGTATCTGAAGGTGGATCTTCATATAATGATCTGATTTCATTTATTGAGGATATCAAGTTCAAGAGATTCGATCTATAATGAAACAATTATTGTTAAGCATCTCAAGAATGATATATATATTTGCATCACGATAACTCTACTCACAGATCACGCTATCTCGAACAATATTAATAAATCGACCTATTCGTTTGCTTCCTAATAACAAATCGACTTTCAAAGAGAAATGATCCACGTAAATAGTGTGTTATCGACATTCATGATTTTAAAGAAGAGATGAAAAAAAAAAACTACTCCGAGTTCAAAACATGTAAACATCCAGCAACATAATCTCACTTTTCTTATTTTAATTAGTTTGTATCATTTTTTAGGAAAACTTGTTACAGTCAAGTGGGGGGACTACTGGTAACCAAAATCATGTGCGGTACTATCCTTAAAATTTTGTAGTCACTGTCCAAACTCTATTCTTTTTTTCTTTTTTCACTTAATAAAAAATAAACGACAAAAACTATCATTTTTCTGCAATGTGGATTCATGTTTCCATGAACCACTATTATTATTGACTATACAAGTGTAGAAGTCGTGATTCATTATGAGAACTTTTGGATAATCTGATACCTTTGATACTGAAGTTTTTCGGAATAAAACGCGATAAAGAACAAAATCAATACATCTCTCTAAATTAGGGACAAACACTTAAATAAATTTACAATATCATTAAAAGTTAGTGTATACCTGGCCCAGGGCCTTTATTTATATGCTTATGAAATTCTATGAAAACATAATTGCATTTGATAAAAATAATTCATTATAATGAAGACATGTTTAATACTATGAGTGCATAACCAAAAGTATATGTATCTCTAAGCCCATTTCACCAGCTTTCGCTGCAGAATCGGTATATCTTGCTAATGATTTGTTGATTAATCGTGCCTGGACCCTTAAAACTCGCTAAGAATTTTTGGCAAGTGGATGTTAGGCAAATTGAAAAATCCCTGTCGCCACAGAGAGTGCACGGATAAAAGGCTCACAATGCTTTCAAAGAGCTTGACTTTGTCTCAAAAGTAGCCTTTATGACTATTATTTGAGCAAGCTCTATAGTCCCCGTGGAAATTGACCGCACTCTTTAAATGACAAATTTTGAAACTAATTTGGGCGCTGTCTCTCCCGCCAAGTTAAAATTTTTATGTGGAAGTGTCTAAAAATGTGTTGCCGGTCTCTTTGTTGCCGTGACAGACGGTTTGGGAAAGATGTGTTCCCTTGCACCGCTTATGGGAGGAGGTTGAAACCGCTGACCACCTTTTATCCGTGCCCGCTTGCTGTGGATGTCCTGGAAAGTGGTAGAGTTCACCGACGCTTCCAGAGTAATAGGTCAACTTTGGTGGCCTGGTGGGATACTATAAATCGCAGCCTTCTAATTTCGCCAGATTAAGGATAGAGTAATTTAACTTGCTTTGTTTTTTGGTCTATTTGGAAGGCAGATGTAAAAGAGTTTTTGATAATGTCTCTGGTCTTTTTTTGATGTTGCTTCCTTGGCTTCATGAGATGAATAACGACTTTTACGTGCATCTTCACGGAGAGGACCGCCGGATGCTTTTCATCCTCTCCCGATTTGTAAAGACGATGCCCCTACATGTACCGTGAGTGAGGGTGGTTGTTGATGCACCGAAATCGGATACTTGTCTTGCGTGCTTCGAGCGGCGATTTTGGACCTAACAATATTTTTTTAAGCTTGGGCATCTCCAAGGCGTGTCGTCGGCTCACTTTCTTGCAAATGAAGCGAGTGCATTGAGATGGTGCTTGCAACGACGCGCGCTTTAGGTGCCAAAATCTAGTATGTTCACTTGATTGTCTATCTCAGTAAATTATTGTAATAAGATTTCTCCTCCCATGTGAGCCAGTGTAACAATCATGGCATATGACATTATCGCGCTTCTGCCAGTTTTGATCACAGATTATTTTCAGACGTTGAGTGGAAAGAACAGTTCTCATGCATTTGTAGCCACGCTTTCTTCAAGTTCTGACAGAGAGTGTTTTTTGGCTGATGACGCCACCTGGCCAGACTACCTAAAATTAATAAACGCTGCTTCCTAAAAAATAATATTTAAACATACAAGCAAAACAATGCCTAAAATCCTCCTCTCCTCACACTCTATAATGTTTAGCTTGTTTTACCTTGAATCTAGACAACAAAATGCTTCATATACAACAATTAGTTTGGACAAAAATAGAAGTGTATTTAGCCAAAACATGACAAATTAGTCTTTTTCAAAACTATATGTTATGAATCGGATTAATGGTAAAAAGAGTATTTTAGTTAAATGGATGAATCAAGGATGTCATAATTTGGTAGAATTTTGTAAACCGGATTTTATAAAATATTAATTCGACCTAGTTATTTACTATTTATTTATTGAGGGAAGTTCGACCTAGTAATATCCACCAGAAATAATTAATGAGGTGACTATCCGAGGGGTGATTTCTTAGGTCCACTATTTGATAAAGACTTTTCTATATGTGTGGACAAATGATTTTTACTTAAATATAAAATGAACCATGTGAAATATGTTAGGCCTTTCTAAATGTCTACATTATGGACATTCCCAACAGCTGATTGTTTTTTCCAAAGAAATAATAATAATAATATATACAACATAATATCAACACTTTTCCTTTTTCAGATGGAAAATGAATGCAAGACTACACATTCACAGAAATAAGACAAACTACTAAACGCTTCTGTGATTGATTAAATTGATTAATTATTTATCACATTGATCCCAACAAAACGCGGCATTGATTGCTTACAGAAGACGTCGCGATAAGAGAATAATTTTGGATGATCACTACTCTTTCAGATTAGTTATAGAAACCTATTTGTTAAAAATGTTATTAATTGGCATGATGATATCCGTGATTCGATCTTTTGAATTCATTATGGTGCATTTACTAACAATTTTTTCAAATCCACCATTGATCTTAATGTAGTATTATAGAATGTATTTCGTGATGTATGTAGTTTGATTTTGTGCCCTGTTAAGTTGAGGAAGGGTGTATTTGATGAGTTAGTAGGTAGATATGGTACCCGGATGAAAGACTACAATTTTGAGATGTTGGTTTATGTTTTGGGATTTGTAACGGCTTAATCTCTAATTCTTTTACGCTGCTCATTTATGCACCAAGAGGGCATATAAAGATACATGATCCGAATTTTCAATATTTCACGCCATCACCGAACGGTCTAAATCCAAAATGACTCATGTTTTTAGGTGGGGGCGTTATACTATTATATGATGTGTTTCTTCGTTTGACTTAGTGTGTCGTCATAAGTTTTTAGGCTTTGTTGTACATGAGGTCTTCTAATATAAGCCTTCTTGTAGATGTTTAAGACTTAGCCACTTGCAAAACAAGGTTTGCAACTAGATGAGATTTTCTCTCGAAGCCACTTCTATGCATAAGTCAGCATATAATCAAAGAGTTATCAGAATCATACCGGTAGTAAATGACACTTGAAGTATATATAGGCCTCAAGTCACAAGGGCACAATGATAGGACAGTTATGAAGCCAATATGGCAGGCTGAGTCAATGGAGAGGTATAACGGTATGTCTCAAGCCATAGACCGTCCCATGGCCTCATGCTATAGTTCATAACTACTATTAAGTATACGACGAGTGTAACAGTCTTTCGAGTGATCGAGATCCTTGATCGGTGATCGATCACATACCGAGTCCAAGACCAACCCAAACTTTGAATGGCTGATAGGATATTTACTTTAGTTGGTTTCTTGTTGTTAAACCGTACATCTTGTTTTTTGTTCATAGTATAATTATTTGATGAACATAATTGTTATGACATCATCAGTATATCTTCTTGTTGATAATCTTCTTAAGATAAGTCAAAAGTAGCACATAAAATCAAAGGGGAGGAATCAAACAGCAACAGTGACAAATGTAAACAAGTTGATAAGATTTTGATATATCCCATTTTCTGTCTTGTATAGCCAAAATAGAAAGATAACATGACATACGACTGTTATTCCTACTAAAAGACACGATTTCTTCTGATTTCCCATATCACTAGACATATCGTATCACCTCACTTTTCTAACCAATAGATTTGCTTGCATATCTTTTTAGATTCATCTTAGATTACAAATGTTTACATACATTAATTACATCATTTTTGTTTTCAAAGAAAATTACATCATTATTACAATGATAATGCATGCAGGGGAGTAAAAGTCAAAAATCTTAAGGTTATCTTAGATGAACGCTAATAGAATATGAAAGAATCTATCGTTACCCAAGAATCGATATTAATGATGGTTATAATTCATCTATTATTATCATATTTCTTTTATTAGAAATGATAGTTACTCCTCGATTGTTTCATAATTGTTTATCATTATCATCCTCATAATACTTACTAAGAGAGATAAACACGAGGCATAGTCCAAAGCTTGAAGGGTGATTGTTATCGCCTGTGTGGTGATAACGCCAAAGTGCACTGGACGCTATTCTTAGGCCTAAGCAAGATGAGTTTAGGTTGGTGTCTCCTTTATCGAGGACATTGATACATTTCCTTGTCCTCCGTGATTCAAGATCCCCAAGATTCTGGCCATATGATGGTACTAAGGATCCATATGACCATATGCACCAAGACATACAAAGATATGAGCCTCAGAACGCGCCGTAAGAGATGAAATCCTGTGGCATTTGCAACTCTTCTTAAAGCGGAAGGTGCGGATTGGTTCAACAAGTTGAGCCCTAAGTCCATACCGCATTTCCCACTCGACCGTAAAATTCATGCCCGCTTATTGCCGCAAGACCTTTCCAGAGAAACCGAACATATTTGCCGACCATCGCATTAAAAGTGATGAAATAAAGGTCGCAGCTTCATCAAAAGATTGAACGGAGAATCATCCCAGATAGAGGATTTGATGATAAATTTTAGTGGCATCCTTCGTAAGGTGTCCGAAAGAATGGCGCTACATGCTAAGCTGGCGCAAGAATCCGAAAGCACGATGGAAGAATGTCCGAAATTGCGACATTGTCACGAGAAGAGGCAAATAAGTGTTAAGAGAGAGGAACTTACATGTGGATTCTAAAAAGGAAAAATTGGTGATAACTGACAAGAAAAGAAATCGCTTTGGGATGTGGTAACCGCCCCCATATCGATAGTTAGTGGAAGAAAGCGTGCTTGCAGGTGACAAAGACCTTATTCCTTTGAACCGATCCCGCGATCAAGTTCTCGCAATAATGGAGAAGAAAGGAATTGCCAAGACTCCTCATCTTTCGAGGGGTCCAAGAGAGAAAAGAGACCATACAAGGTGGTGCAAATATCATAAAGACATTTGGGCACGACTGAAAGCAAAGGCAGGACCTGACGAGATATAGATACAAAGAATTTATGGAAGGGAAGATCGATGAATGCATCGATCGATCACAAGGTGATAACCGCAGATAAGAAGCGGAGTTCGTAAAATTCAACAACGATCGTGATAAAAATAATCGATGAGACGTAGAGATCGCCTCCGACGGGCATAGGAAAATGCCCAATTCCACACGGTGAATACGACAGTTGAGGCCAACATGCGTTGGCAAAGCAAGCCGTTTCAAAGAAGAAAAGAGTGGCAAGACAGAGAAAAAGAGGAATAAAAACAAAAGTTGACGGGAACCG
The DNA here is from genome assembly GCA_026214975.1 of Gentiana macrophylla. Classification (NCBI taxonomy): domain Eukaryota; kingdom Viridiplantae; phylum Streptophyta; class Magnoliopsida; order Gentianales; family Gentianaceae; genus Gentiana; species Gentiana macrophylla. Next base: position 13,157,090 of record CM047816.1, on the reverse strand, counting down.
CCCAGACTCCTACCATTAGGCCGTGCGTGAAGAATTCTATATGCTCAGATTTCGAAGTTTCTGTGCCACTAACAATGAAGTTCGAATAATAAGCCTTAATAATCGGATTAAACCTAGCACGTAAACTAGTGTGCAGTAACCCAGCGTGTACACCGATTCACGCTTCTTGACTAATTATATCAAAAGAGTGTTAGGTTTTATGCCCGAAAGACAATTGTAATTGTTTTATTTAAATAAATGACAGGATTTATTTCATATTATTTATACGCATTTAATGCCTATATTAATACACTACAGAAAACCCTAAGTATATTGATTATGTAATCACATAACTCAAAGGTATGGCTATACACACGAGGATTGAGTTTGTGAAATATATACTTAAAATTAACTTAGTCCGTAAAGGCTTATTAACTGAGTAATGGTCTCTGATTAATTTGCTAATAATGCGCTCTTAACACTTTAGTGTGATAGCCTTATCCGGACCGCCGGTAATAGTGGTATCTAATGGGGAATTTATATACGATGATAATCATATAGGTCGAACCGATTTGATTTGAGTTCTCGATATAATTCCGTAATCGAAGTCTTATCAATCACAAGATGATCATATATGGATTAATCTCAACTCGAGTGATCACAACCGCTTAGTCCAAAGTATGGTTTGATGTGTTAGCTAAGGATCACTACAAGTATGTGGTCTAACACTTTCGCTGGCACTATTCTCGAATAAGTGAGTAGTCTCGTGACTTCACGTATATGGAATCCATTCCTTCACGCTGGAAAGATACGCGTTCCCCTTTATTTGTTAATCCTGAAACTAATCAATCCCGGAGTTCATATTATATTAGTTGGCGAGCCTAATTGATCACTAGGGTTAATGGTAAATAAAGATATGAGGTTTCGAGAAGCGGATTACGGAAATATCCCGAATCAAAACGTAATAAATGGCTGAGGATTTATCCGTATGTAATGATTATATCAATGACGCTTATCAACTCATGGTTGAGTGTAAGTTTATATATATATTCGGCAAGAGTTTAGTTTCGGTTTATGGTGGTGTAATCCCGAATTAATAGATTGAATATAATTGTTCGGTCCGATTTAATAATTTTTATTTAATTTATCAGAAGCATCGAATACGGGTCCACGGTCCACGATGGCTCCTAACATGCATATGTTTTCTTGTCGCTTTCACCTCAATTAGTATTAAATAGTTGGATCGACTATTTAATCAGATATGTGGATTAATTGTTTACTTGACTAAATAATTAAATACATGAAAAGATATTTTTCGCGACTCGCCCAATACGTCAAAATGCGTAGGCCCCTTGTATGATATGGTTTAGTGCCCTATTTTAGTGGTATTGTTTAATTATGGGAAATTAGTTTTTGATAATTATTTAATGTATTTATTTAATCATTTATTTGTTAAGTTGATAAATCATGGAATATTAGATAATAATATTATTTATCCTAATTTGTTTGGGATAATTATTATATTTATCTTTTATTTAAATTAAAGGATTAATTTAATAAATATCTTTTAATTATTAAATCTTTGAGGACAAGGATTACTCTCCTATATAAAGAGAGTTTCTTAAGTTCTTTGGCGAGGACATAATTTTCGGTTTTGAGGAAGTATTAAGGCTTAGAATTTTCGCCATAAGTACTGGTTCGAAGTTTGTAAAACTTCTAGTTTTCTAAGAAAGCATATCGAGTGAGGTCCAAGGCGCTTAAAACACCATCCACCTGGTGGTGCCGGAGACACACGCTGGAAGACTTTGGCTTCTCGACTAGGCTCTCAACTAGCCGGGATTGATTGACCTTTGTTCTTGGAGTTTTGCACCATAAAGGTTGGTAATCTAACTCCTCATAAGTTAGATTTATTATTCATGTATTTTGTTTGTTTTAGATCTAGATCTGATATCTTCCGTCACAGAATCTGGTGATCTTAGATCCATCCGGAGATATTACATCCTACGAGTGGTATCGAGCCTTTGATCTATCAATCAAAGTATTTGAATTTTAGATTCACGGTTTTAAAACATATTTTAGATGTTTTTGTTTTTCGCTTTGTTTTTATGCAATTCAAATTATTTCATGTTATATGCTCGTGATTGTTGTGGTTGAAGAGATGGATTGAGGTTGTATTGTTTACCCATAGATCTATTTTGTAGCCTTTGATTTAAGATCAATCGAAGATACGATTTGTTTTTTTTTAATTTAATGCAATCGGATTTATATGTAAAAATAGCATCTTTGTTGTAATTTTATATATTCCGTGCTCAAAATATGAAGATCTTGGTGAAAAGATGGAGATCAAGGCTAAAACCAAATGTATGAACGAGGAGAAACGGTTAAAAAACCTGCTTTTAATTAAAATTGCACTACATGATTTTCGCGACGCGAAAAGCGCCGCTTATAAGTCTATTTTTTTACCCTCCGCTAGGGTTTATTTTTTCAGCGGCTGTATATTTTTTTTTAAATTTGATATTTTTATTTATAAAATCTGCCGCTTTGGCAGAAAATAAATAAATAAAAAATCTTTTCTCGCAATAATTTTTAATACATCCGTATTTCAAAAAAAATTTAATTAAAAGGTTTTAATAATAATAAATTGATTTATTTAATTTAAAAGCTTTTCTCTCTCGGGTGTTCGTGGTTCGTGATCCGCGGTTTGAGTTCAAGATTCAAGTTCGAGACTCAAGATTGGTTTAATGTTTTACTTTTCCTTAGAAAATAGTTAGTCGTGTACCAACATCTGGCCCATCTCTTGCTTATTCAAAGATCTTTTTTTTCCGTGTATGATCGAAATATGTGATAGAAACCGAAAATAGCCATGACATGCATCTTCATGATTCCACTCCAATGCATACACGTAGCTATTTAATTTCGAATTAATTAGGCGTATAACTCGTGATAATTAGTAAAAAACTTTTTTAATTAATATGTGGTAGTTAATTAAAATAAGTAACTAATTATAAAATTCAGAACCGGTTCATTAATCGTTAATATTTTAGTGATGGATTCTCTGTGAATCCCACTCAAGATAAATCGCTGAGTT